>CM022532.1:21645447-22245447 GCA_012273795.1 Dendrolimus punctatus | reverse complement strand
TGTGAATCCACTGTTATAACAAGACATCAGCACACACTACTCCAGCCCTCTTAATAATCAGCTCAGTTCCGCCATAATGCATATACACCACCAACTCAAAATATCACCAACCCCATTAATTACTACAAGTTGTAAGAAGAGAATTCACCGCATCGCCCCATCATCACGTCACCTCAACACGATTAGCACATCGCTTCAGCCCTTTATTCCAAGTAAGTTCCATCATTTTCCTGGTACCCTTACAATCCTTCCACCTGGCCTCGGCCAGATCAACTTATAAGTTTGAACGTTATTAAGGCTCTGTTGTCAAAGACTATAATATAATCGCAGATTTCGCCAAGGCTGCACTGTTTGACTTTAACAATAAACAAAAGAGTATATATGCGTGTGTGTGTCAAATGCATGGTAGTGTGTGTAATTGTTTTGTTAGTCTAGGGTATTTTTTTTTAATTTTTTTTTATTGCAGGAGGTCAGCAGACAGGCTGACGACCCACTCGATGGAGAGCGGTTACCATCGCCTATGGACATTTGCAACACCAAAGATGCTACAAATGCGCTGCTGCCCTCTTAAAGGAGACTGGAACCTGGTCACTAATGCCGGAACGCAACACCAGGTTGTTATGGCGACATACTTTAGACCAGGGGTGGTAGCCATCCAGTCGGGCAAATGCCCTACCACCTGGCTGTGGGTTGTTTTGTCGCCTCTTACGACAGGCCGCCCGGCCGCAGGAAATTGTATTCTTTCTCCGTTCCTGCACGGAGGTATGCAGCCATAACAACCTTGGGGTTGTGTTCCGGCACTAGTGGCCAGTTTCAGTCTCCCATTCTCTAATGCTCTCTAGCAGCAACGCATTTGTAGTTCTTTTTGTATGGCGAATGTCCAAAGGCGTTTGTAACCGCTTTCCATCAAGTGGATCGTCTGCCTGTCTGTTGACCTTATGCAATGCCACTCGCAGACAGGACTGGTACATTTAAAATACTGCTCTACAGAATCGTACCATGACCGCTTTGATCGGCTCCGAGCAAATTGAGAGGAAGAAGACTGGAGTTATGTTTGCTTTTCTGATGAATCTCGTTTCGGTATGAGACTGAATATAAGACGTACTCGAATTTGGAGAACATCTGGACGACAAGAACGTTTGAAATTTTCTCAGGAAGTTGATTCATCTGGAAGGGGAACTCATAATTGTAGACGTGAGTGGATGAAGGTGATATGTCGCATATTCGGTTTTTTGGTTATTTGCGTAGATGACTGTTATAAGTCGATACCGAATGACCTACAGACCTTAGACTATAGATATAAGGCATATTTAAACAATAAAAAGTTGCTAAAGGTGTTAGGTAAAGTTCAGTTCAGTTTCAAATAAAAGTAAAACTTTTATCTCGATTTACTCAGAATTGGAATTATGCGACTTATCACCTTCATCCACTCATGTCTTCAATTCATAATCTGATTTAGATCGGTGGAAGAACCGATCTCATTTGGATTTATGAGTAGATTCTCAGATTTATGAGGAGAGAATTGTTACAGACGTCATCATTCTTTTGCTAGGACGATTGGGTGATTTGTTTCGACTAATGTGCACGACAATCCACATCCTCACTCGAGTCGTAAAACGCACTCGATTGATGAAATTTGGTAAAATGGAGGCTGGGTGATCTCTTTTATTTATGCTTTTTTTTCTTCTATCATAGGACCTTTTTTATTACTGAAGCACAGCAGATAGGCTGTCGGCCCAACTGTGATGGAAAGTGGTTACCGTTGCCTATGGTCACAAGTAATACCAAAAGTGTTGCTAAGTGCTGTCGGCTTCGTAAAGGAAACTGGAATCTGACCACTGAAGCCAGAACACAACTCAACGTTGTTATAGCGGCATGCTCTTCAATCGCTTATGAGCATTCGCAACACCAAATGAGCTGCTATTCTCTTAAGGGAGACTGGAACCTGATCACTAATGCCGAAACACAACTCTATGTTGTTATATCGGCTACACCAGGGGTGATAGCCATCCAGTCGGGCAAATTCCCTACCACCTGGCTGTAGGTTGTATTGCAGCCTATTCGACAGGCCGCTCGCTGCAGGAATTAATATTATTTTCCGTTCCTGCACACAGAGCGAAATTACGGCATAGAGAGGCATATGTACCTAAAATTAATAACCCACTGAAACACGCGCCCTTCGGGGCGTCAGCAGCTCATTAGGCGTGGGTGGCATAAACCGCCGGCGTTTATGCGCATGATGGCTGCGGCGTTACGCCATCGAAAGCATCAATCACGATGTTATTTCACATGGCGTTTTGCAGTGTTTGATTTAAATTTTCATTTATTTGTTTGACGCTTTTGATTCTATAAAATTTTTGAAGTTGGCTAAATTCGAAAATGATCTTTTCACTTCTCAAAATATGCTTGGACTTGCCTGATCACAAGTAACCTGATAACAGTAGTTTTGGTCCCTGTGAAACGATTTCCCCTGCTGTCAATAAATTTAAAAACAACCACCATAGATACTGTATGTATATGATCGTTCACATTGTCAACGATCCCATACTCACAGACGCTAAGAGAGCTAAGAGATGAGCTTCTTCTTCGGAGAGACTTGGTGTCTCTGCATATTCTACCGACTGTACAATGGGAAGTGTTCCGAGGAACTGTTCAGATTGGTGCCTTCTTCCTCTTCCTTTTACCACTGAACCGCAGGCCATTGACTGGGCGTTCATCTCCACTTCCTAGAACCACTTCGCTTTTGTACGCAATGCTTCTCTAGAACGTTTCTCTTGCGCACAGTGCGGATTATGAAAGAGCTCCCGGTAGTGGTTTCCCCACAGCGCTACAATTGAGGCCCGTTAAAAGGAGTGTCATAATATTTTTAAGGCCAGCAGCGCGTGGGTGACATCACCGGTGTTGCAAACGTTCATAGGCAACGGTAACCACTTCTCATCAGGTGGGCCTGTCTGCTGTACCCCAGTTATAAAAAAGCTTCAGTATTTGAGGACCGTGAGGTAATGTGAGACCCACAGGAACTGGTGGATGTCCATTAAAGCAGTAATCATATTCGACAGGCACAAACACATATTGTATATACCCAAATTAATCAATCGGTCTCAGACATCAAATTATTAATAAAAAAAGTTCGTTTACAAAATTTACTTTTACAGGAATCGAATCCGAGCCTATTTAGTGAGATTAGCCCGCAAAGGTCATTTTGCCTACAATTCTATTTCAAGACAATGATTTCTCAATACGCCTTTTATTACGTCTTCTTTGAACTCCACCTAACGTATATATTATGTACCTCTATAAATTGTTTGCTTCGATAAAATGTTCGGAAAAAGGTGTTACATATTTTCACAAAGAAAATATTACGCACGAGAAATAGTTTTGAGCCATAGAATGGGAGTTTATTTATAATAAGGTACATTGTTAAATCTTCGGAAAAAATTATGCATAAATAAATCAACAACAACAACGTAACACGAAATAACTTTAATTTGCAAAAACAGCTTTTTTTTTATTGCAGGAGATCAGCAGACAGGCAAACGGCCCACTTGATGGACAGCGGTTACCATCGCCTATGGACATTTGCAACACCAAAAAAGGTGCTACGAATGCGCTGCTGCTCTCTTTAGGGATTTGAATAATATTGTTAGAGCCTGAATGACGATAAAAGACAAACTCACACCTGCGTACCTGTAGACATTTTATTACCTTTCTTCATATTGACTTCTTTTGTTTAAAATTTGTAATTAGAAAAACAGCCCATTGTGTATTGTAATACTTTATGATAGTCATTAGCTAGGTGTGATTCTAAGAAATTCAGTCTACGCGGCTAAGAGACGTATTGTATTTGTGCAGTATAAAGCAATGCCCCAAAGAAGAGATCGGTAGTCGAGCGATAAGCACAAAGCGAAGCAAGTCGTGTGTACTACATTCGGTAATCTATTTAGTGACGGACTTTGCGCGTGTTATTATGTTTGTGCATACGTGCATTGTTATACGTGTTTGTATAATAACTATATATAACAACAGCCCATAACTATCCCACTGCTGGGCTCGGGCCTCCCACGATATGGGGCAATGGACGATATACCCGCCACGCTTGTCCAAGGCGGCTTGGCGGGTTTGATACATCGGTTATCTCGATGTGCAGGTTGCATCACGATGTTTTCCTTCACCATTGTTAGCACGTGGTAACCGTAACAATATGTACATTAGGTCAGAAAACATGTGCTGCATGTGTTCCGGCCAGGATCGAACTCGCGACCTTTAGGACGCGTGCGCTAACCATAACGCTAACACAACTTTACAAGTCGTGTTTGTATAGTTCTAATTAATTCTATAGTAATTCTAACGGCTTTTAATTCGAGTCCTGCTGCTCGTAATAATATTTTGTTCGTTTTGTTCCCTCTAATACGAGGGTGGTTTAAAAGAAATAAACCCACAGCGTTTATTTACAATTGTATTATTTTAAGCTCTTTCGCGTCAACGTACCAGCCTTTCTAGAACCGAATGGCCTAGTACGTGATGATAGCAAGAGAGCAAACGGAATGTCACTCGTCCCTTCGAAGATGGGGTGGCCGCTAGTGAGGGATGCGACCTGTGTTGACACACTGGCCCCGTCACATCTTCCAATGATCGAGTCAGGAGCTGACCAGCCGCCGCTTCAGCTGAATACGTCAAACGTCGCAAATATAGAGCCATAGGATAAGGTTACCGTTTTACTGGTATTTGTGCCGTTTGGGGATGAAAAATTAGGCCCGTGGAGTCCGTCGGCAAAGAGTTTCTTTAAAGACTTATGTAAGAAACTCTTTGACACTACCCGTGACGAGTAGGCTGGCTCATATTTCGCACAATAAATAAGCATTTCCATACAGCGCGGCAATGCATCCAGCCCTTTGAGCACGCTCCCCGTTGGCAGTGATCTCCTACGTTAAGTATTTTAGTTTCGATGGCTTTGTTAGAAGAAACAAAAATCAAATATTGTTCACAATTTGCAACATTATTTTACTTCTCATAAAGTTTCCATATTGGAGTTCTTATACTCGTATAAAGGTCGATTCTTATGAAGTGAAATTCGTTATTCAGCAACACCGCTAACTCGCTTACACGTGTATCATTGTTATACATTTCACGCTACTTCAATGGCCACAGAATAAATGTTTGGGTTTTTTCCTATTAAAAACAAACTCACGAATCCTGTTCTCCATTGATTGAATAAAAAGGCGTTAAAAAAAATACAGCTGTTATTCAAACAGATACAAAAGCATGTTTTTAATAATAGATATAAAATCTTCTCAGTGAAGACTCCAGAGGAAAAATTATTTCTTCAAAGCACTTATCAATCTTCTTACAGCTAAAAGATGTTTTTTGATTTATTATTTGATGTTTTTGCCTGTTGTAACTGAAAACATATTTGTATTTTTTTATCCTCTTGATTTCGAAATATGATATATGCAGTATTTGTTATTATACTGGTTATACATTTGTGAAGCGAAAACTTAAAACCCATAAAAAAAACACTGAAACCGCATGAAAATTACGCTCAGATACATGTATATAGATATAAAGGTAAGGAAAGGAATGCTCCGGTGGTTCGGGCATGTGGAAAGAATGTATGATGAAAGAATGACTAAACAGATATACAATGCAAAAGTGGATGGATGCAGAAGTCGCGGAAGGCCACGACACACCTTCCATGATCAAATTGATCGTGTACTAGCTACTACAGAAGGTGATGTCAGGAGCCTTAAGAATAGACGAGCGTGCATGACAAGAGCTATGAATGTCAAAGAAGCAAGTGAGGTGTGTAAGAATAAGCCTGTATGGCACTCTGTTGTTCGTGCCTACCCCGCAAGGGACCTGGCGTGAAGTTATGTATGTATGTATGTATGTATGTACGTGCTTATGAGTAGTACGAAGCGTTCAAAAGCGGCGTCAACACTATCACAAAGTCTTGAGCTTTTTTGTATGCTGGTAGTGTGGCCTTAATTTCTGCAACAGCGGTAGTCAATGCTTGCGTCATACGGTATGTTGTATGGCGTAAATATAACAATGTTGTTAATACTCAAAATGTTAGTGATTCATTTAAGTTTATTTTATTACCTTCAAAGTATGCTCCTTCAGAATTGATATACTTATGCCAAGGAATAATAAATCATCAAAATATTTTTTAAACGCTGTTTTCGCAATTAAGTTCTGTCACGTTTTATCTTAAAATAAATAAAACGCGATCAAATAAGGTTAAGAAAATGAGTATATTTAAACTATATTTTTTTTAAAGAAAATAAGAGGGTTCTTGGCAAACAAAAATTAGCTTTCCTGGCTAGTCCTGGAATAGGTACCGCACTCCCCTGAGATTCCTTGCAGTATGCTGGACGGCACGGCACTCCTTATTCGCAACTTCTAATACATGAGGCTCAGGCACGTCGACGGAGTAGATTCTGGAGAGAGTGGGAGGAGATTACTCCCAACCAAATTCCCAGTATGGGAATAATGAGCACTTATTTTAAAAACAAATTATAGTATATTTAGTTTGGCTTATTAATACTAAGATATTAGAATAAAATAAAATAGAACAGTTTTCAAAATATGTAACAGTTAAAATACGCAATCTCATCTATGAGCCAATCCAAAATGTCTTTTTTCTCTCCACCGTCATTCAGTCGTATTTTTTTTGTTCACTTTGCGACGTTCCTTTACGTGTATCGAATTATAGTAAAACATTAAGGTAGTTGACTTTTAAATTATATTATATATTATATTTAATTGATAATCATATATTTTATTAATTATATGTATTATTTTAATTTAAATATTTATAGTTTTAATTATATGTAATAAGTAAACAACGACTGTGAATAGTTGTTACAGTTCAGTTCTCGTCGTGAATTATCCTTTATGTCTTCTACCGAATGAATACGGGTGCCACGAAGTAGTCATTTGAGTTTAGGAAAAAGACAGCAGTCGGTTGGTGCTCTATCTAGAGAATAAGGTGGTTGCTTGATGGTATTTGTTCAGTTTTTGGTCAAAACTTCGCTCACAATGATGCCCATGTTGTTGATTGCCAATGATAATCGTGGTGCAAAATCCAAGAATTTGCTTTCCACACCTTTTTCGTCGAATTTGATCTCGTGAACGCCGCATAATGCTAAAATAATATACTTAATTTACCGTTTGACCTTCTGATGAGAATTCAGAATGCACAACACCGCGATAGTAAAAAAAAACGGTCAACATGACTTTGACTTTTGATCGATTTTGCTGTGGTTATTTTATTTTCGGTACAGTTGGAAGATGCCACTGCGAAGATTGTTGACTAGTTTGCATGTCAACCTCGTAAACTTATGTCTCGTCACCAGTCACAATGCGTTTCATGAATGTTGGGTCGAAATCGACTCGTTCTACCATGTCCTCAGCGACTCTTATGCAATCGAGTTTTTGCAGAAAATTCAGGTCTTTTGAGACTAGCAAGTGATTATTTACAATGATACGGATCGCCTAGTGAGACACAGAAAGTTCAGCGGCCATTTCTCTCAAACTTGAATGAGGATTTCCAATCACGATTGACCTTCACTTTTGTTATGTTAACTTCAGTTGAAGATGTTGATGGTCTGTTAGGGTCGATATCTCGACCGCTTTTGAACGCTTTATACCAAATGTAAGCACGTGTTTTTGATAAAGTCGATTCACCGTATGATTTCTGTAACACTGTCTCCGAACACTAAAATTACATTGGCGATATAAAATTTAAGACAAATTCTTTGTTCGATGTTTTTGACCATTATGAAATTCGCAATACACTAGACATGATCTAACTAAAAATAGCACTGTATTTAATCTAAATGACCGATACAACTGAAACTCCGTATCTAAATGAAAAACAGTTGTGCCAATCTAACAACAACAAAAAAACAAGAAATTGAATTTGGAACCATAAACAAATCATCCATTCGTGATACTTTTTTTGACAGAATGTATATAAGTTCTATAAATGAAATACTTAACATCATAGAACAAGTGTAATATCACATAATTCCACGAAGTTTCACGCAAAGGAAGTTTCGTGCGGAATTTTTCATTCGCTTCGTCGACTTAACTCGAATTGTTCTGAAGCAGCTATTGTTAGAAACTCAAATTGCATACCAAATTGGTGGGGAGAGTAAATATCTTATAAGTGACCTTGTGCTCTTAATGAACTTGGGATTTTATTCGAGCCCTGCACAAGGGCTTTGTCTTTGCAATAAACAAAATTAAAAAGAAAAGTAAAAATTATGTTCTAATTACTTTATTATTTATTTTTTATTTATTTCTTTCCTTTCCACAAAACATAAGAATAAAGGGGGGAAATCATAACTATGGGTGGAAAAGCCAGATAAATAAGTACCTTTTACCATGGTGTTATGGTGGTTGTTGATCTGAAAACAGGCTTCATTGTTGACGGCCTGTATAGTTGAGTAGACTAAACGGGGTTCTATATCTGGCGTGCTTAATATCCTGAGAGAATTTTACATCTTATAGTTTGAGTGCCTGGGACTGGCTTCAGGGTTCCGTTGTAATTACTCATAACTAATTTAGATTAGGGATATAAAGCGTGTGTTTATCTGATTATTGAGAATCTAAAGTAGAGATTCCACTTACATTCGGCTGCCATTCGGTATTCGGCTGGCCCCTGGGGGTCCATATTGAACTTCAAACTTCCACATCGCTGTAAACAAAATCTCGGGGTCCGTGAGCTGCACATAGAGGTCCTAAATAGTGAATTCCACTTGAAGAATACGTGACAATATTTTTTAGTTAATATAAACAGAATAATTAAATGTTATAGCGTGCGTTTGTGCTTACAGGCTATAATAGTTGTATGGGGCCAACTAGAAACTATAATAAATCCAACGCAACAAGAGTTGTCGAAATCAATTCAGAAACAAACAAAAAAGTTATATAATAAAACTACGTTTTAACGGTTTTAAGCGCGGTAATTTATTTTATTTAGGTTTATCCGACGTTTCGGCCGCTTTTCAGTTGCCGTGGTCACGGAAGACAAAGATGACATTTGTCGAACGTGTATTGTCAAAGTTTTTATTCAGCCTACCGCCAACTTGTTCATTTTAATTATTTAGTTTTAATTTTGTTTATGTCGTCGGATAAACCTAAATAAAATAAATTACCGCGCTTAAAACCGTTAAAACGTAGTTTTATTATGTGTACAAGTCGCGAAAACTTAAGAAAAAAAAAAGTTATAATTTAAAATACAAGACGACTTTAGAACCTCCTTTTTTAAAATCGGTTAAAAATGGACGCTCCATTGAATGCATTAAAAATGAGTAAAGGGTTTACGAGACAAAATAGATTGGGGACAGCCGCGGGATAAACTCTAGTAATATATCTGTCGGCAATTTTCTTTGCTTTTAAATTAGTTATAATTGAAGCGTTTTCAAACAAAGGCGTCTTTTAATATATTATCTAAATTATTGCACCAATTTCTTATAAATTACAATACGGCTAATCATGTTTGTAACTTAAGCAATTATGTCACAAAGTTATGAGTAAAGTTTAAGTTGGTACTTACTCGGATAATATTCCTATAATTTCTTACGCTGTATTAGTTCGCACGCTTTTATGCTAAAGTTATCGTATTTTTGACTTAATTTATGTTTCAATTTAAAGTTTGGTTTATAATTTTCCATTTCTGGAGTGCATACAGCAGATAGACAGCCTACCTCATGGAAAGTGGTTAGCAGTACCTATACATATTGGCTATACCAAAATCAGCAGACAAACACACATCTTGTATATCTCTAAGCTAATCAATTTACGCTTGGTAATATACAACTACTCTGAGGCGGCTCGTAGACACCTAAGCCCTTGTAAGGCTGCCTGTCCATTGAAACAGAGCTAGTCTGCGGAGCGCAGAAACGGATAGGATTGGCTGCCTATCCATTGTCGCAATATTTATGCAATTCTATTGGGTAATATTTCTCCGTTTCTCCGCTCTGCAGCCTCACTCCTCTTCAATAGACAGGCAGCCTAAAGGAAGAGTTTGTTTACGAAATTTACCATGCGAAGAATTAAACCCGGGGCGCCTCTGTATTTCAGTGAACTCAGCCGACTAAAGACTCGGTCATACACAATGAATATTCGCTGCGATTAGACACTCGCAGCGAATATTCGCTGTGCAGAAAAACTTAAGGCCTAGCAATACATAATAATAAACCTGAACCAAATATGGATACGTATGATCTGGAAAAAGAACAGAAACATAAATAGCAAGTTACACTACACCAAAATTAATTAATCTATCTAATACTGTGACACTTTAACCCGTGCAGGAATGGAGAAAAATACAATTTCCTGCGAACGGGCGGCTTGTCGTACAAAACAACTCACGCCAAGTGGTCGGGCATTTGCCCGACTGGATAGCTACCACCCCTGGTCTAAAGTATGTCGCCATATCAACCTTGTGTTGTGTTCCGGCATTAGTGACCAGGTTCCAGTCTCCCTTCAAAGAGCAGCAGCGCATTTGTAGCACCGTTGGTGTTGCAAATGTCCATAGGCGATGGTAACCGCTTTCAATCAAGTGGGCCGTCTGCCTGTCTGCTGAACTCCTGCAATAATAAATTAAGAAAAACACTTCTAACTAAACACAACTAAATTATTAAATCTAAATATACACTTTACATTCCTTTTCAAGCTTATTAATAACTTTACTAAAAACTGACTGACTTAAATTAATATAATTAAGGCCAGGATATTCCGAACCACCTGTTTTTGATAAAGCTGTAAACTTAGTAATATTCGTTTTTTTAATACGTAAAAAATATATGTTCTAGTTCAATATACTTTCTTGATTATTCAATGGTTCAAAACACGATATTTGTAACTTGCCTCGTTAAAAAAAAATCACAAAGTTAGCATGTTTTTGATTATTTTTCTGGTTATACTTGATGATTATCAGACTTTAAGTAACAATATTCACATGGGAAAATAGGTAATAACATTTAAAAGAATATCTAACGGTTATTTTTTAAAATAAATGTTTTTGTTTTTCTTAATATCAAGTTATATAAAAGAACGGCCCGCGCGCCCACTGTTGCCGTTTTAGCGACTTTGTCGCTAGATTTAGCGGATTTTGGATGTGTCTGGCGACATTTTTTTCCATCTAGCGACAAAAATATATTTAGCGACTTCTAGCGGCTTTTCGTTTGCAAAGCTGACTACCTACCAACGTGGGAAAAACCAAAATAGGACATAACTACAGATACTGTACAATTTTGGGCAGATGTATTAAAATACAAAAACGCTGTAGGTTTTAATACACTACAAAGACATAGCAAATTTAGCCATCACAGTCCTGTCGTTGCCACATTCCAACGCAGAAGTAGAACATTCGTTCAGTCAGATGAATATTATAAAAAATAAACTGGCTTCAACCACTTTAAACTCTATTCTTATTGTTAGGAATCATTTAAAGATTTTAAAACGAAATTGCCATAGGTATGTTTTGCCAGATCATGTCCTGGCCCAAATTACAAAAACGATTAAAAAGCCAAGTGCGTCATCCACATCTACTTCTGCGGTGGTACCATCCACTTCTTCAACGCCATTAGAAGTAGTTGAAGTCGAAGATGACGTAATCGATGACGATATCTTTTATTGTATAGATCTATAGAGATTTGTTTAATAAAATTTTGATTATACAGATTTGCTTTTATTTGGACCATATTTTTAAAATTAAAAATTTTAAAATATTTAGCGACTTCTAGGGATTTTTTGAGTACTTTTCTTAAAATCTAGGGACATTTTGATTGAGGTCTGGGGACTTTCTTTTTTCCTAAGCGGCAACACTGCGCGCGCCTCGCTTCAGTTGCCTGCAAGGCGTTATCGACGTAGGACCTGTGTCGCTCTGCTGCAATAACTGCCGTAATGGGGAATAAAACTAGTAATAACAAGAAAATATCTAGACGTGAACTACGTAAGCTTAGAAAAGCAATCAGGTAAGTAAGTTTAAAACACACAATCTATTTTAGCTGTCATACATTTGCTACCGTCATCGATGTATTATTAGCATATCTATTGCTATCCAAAATTTGAATAAGTTATTGTTTACTTTCTATATTATTATTTTTTTTTACACATTACAGTAACATTATAGATATTTTGTACCTATTTGTTATTTTATATTCTCTTTTTGCAGCGCATCTTTGCCAAGATCCAAACTTATATTTTTTCCCACATAACACAGTACAAACATAACAGTAGAGTAACAAAAAAAAATATAGCAATATTTATTTTATTTTTCAGCGCTACTGTGCCAAGATCGAAAGGCGTATTCACAGCAAAATGCACAGTAGAACAGTATGTATCTACCTAATTTGAGACACAATTATACCTAATAAATTCCTAAGTGTTGATCCATAATAATACTTTCACGCTGAACACTTTCCCTGTTTGAATATTTGTTATTAATGTGAACCTTTTTCAGACACTCTGAAGCACAGTAGGTATAAACGTGGCATGCCCATAAGAAACCTCACATTGCAAACCAAGGAAAACGAACAGCTTACGAGTCAAACTAAAGGTTTGCAGCAACCGGGGCCAAGCATAAATAAGCGGTCAAAAAAACCTGGCGTGCCACTGGGAAACCTCGTGTTGCAAGACAAGGCAAATGAACATCCTTTGAGTGTAATGCATGATTTGGAACAACCGGGTCCAGGTTCACATAAACGTGGCGTACCAAAAAGAAACCTTATGTTACCAGCCGAGGTGCATGAACACCTTTCAAGTCCAGTACAAGATTATCTGCAACCAAGTCTAATCACGCGTGTAGTTGATATTACAGAATTTTGATTTTTGTTTCGATATATATCCGTAGCTGTTAAGCTATATTTGTGAAAAAAAAACTTGAGGGGTGTCAAGGGACACCCGGATGGAACGAAGTTCCTTTCGATTAATAAGTGAAGGAATTGTAATATATTATATTTTTTAATTTGTAAAAATATTTTTATTATTATTAATAATGTGAGAGAGACAGAGAAACACGCGTACGCCGCACGGCTTACAACTATAGCAAAGAGTGTCATTACAACTTTTGGCCTTAATTTTTGCCGTCTAGTCCCCTTTCGCAACGCGCGATAGGGAATTTCGTTCCAATATATATATTTTATGTATTTCTCTTAGGCATTAAATGTTACTTACGATCACATTGTTTTGCATTTTATATTGTGCCTTTAAGATCGAAAACAAAAGCATAAAAAGTTCATTATATAATATAACTAGAGTTTGCGTGTCTCTTGTTTATAGAACAAGCGCTACAGGTTATATTATATTAAATTTTTATGTGTTTGCCCACGGAAGATTCACTTCATTTTATATCGCTAATTATACCATCCCCGGGCTATCTGTAAACAACATAAATTACAAAACTTGACCAAAAAGGCCAAAATGACCAAAAAGGCCAAAATGACCGACATGGCCAAAATGACCGAAAAGGCCAAAGTGACAAAAATGGCCAAAATAATCAAAAAGGCCATAATCACCAAAAAGGCCAAAATGACCGACATGGCAAAAACGACCAAAAAGGCCAAAATCAAAATGGTCAAAATGACCGACAAGACCAAAAAGGCCACAGTGACCGACGTGGCCAAAATGACGGAATAGGCAAAAACTACCAAAAAGGCCAAAATAATCAAAATAGTCAAAATGACCAAAAAGGTCAAAATGACCAAAAAGGCCAAAATGACCGACATGGCCAAAATGACCGAAAAGGCCAAAGTGACAAACATGGCCAAAATGACCAAAAAGGCCAAAATAATTAAAAAGGCCAAAATCATCAAAAAGGCCAGTGTCCGACATGGCCAAAATGACGGAATAGGCAAAAACGACCAAAAAGGCCAAAATGACCAAAAAGGCCAAAATAGTCAAAATGACCAACATGGCCAAAATGACCGAAAAGGCCAAAGTGACCGACATAGCCAAAATGAGTAAAAAGGCTAAAATAGCCAAAAAAGCCAAAATGAAAAGTATCCCTTGTCCACCCTCAGTATTTAATTTACATACGTACCGAATTTCAACCAAATCGGCCCATTAGTTATTCCGTAAAAGCATAAAAAACAGAAAGACAAATATATTTTTATCCCGAAGACTATCCCATTTTTCGGGATAAAAAGTATCCTATGATCATTCTCGGCATCGAAAACATATACATATATATATATATATATATATATATATATATATATATATATATATATATATATACTGAGTTTCAGCTAAATCGGTCCAGTAGTTTTTACGTGAAAACGAAACAGACAGACAGACAGACAGGGCTACTTTCGCATTTATAATATTAGTAGGGATTAGTAATTACGAAATAAACTAATGTAGCGTAAAACCAAGTAAGTTGCACTACTGATAAAATTATACTAGAACGCATAACAGTTTATTCAGCGCCGCGCGCCGTCGCTGCGCGCGGGGTCAGAAAGTTCATTTGATCACAGACTTCGCGCAATCACTTTTGCGGGGGCTGAGGTAGCACTGAATGCCTTCTACGCACGAATATCCTGGCCTTAAGATATATTGTCCATCTTGCTAGTATAATGTATCTACCCCTCAACCCTAATTATAAAAAACCTCAAGCCCAGCAGTGGGGCGTTTGTAAACAAATCAATTAGTTAAGAGATCATTATTTATCTCTGAGTACGAATTCCTCTCATTATCCCAATCAAAGATGCAAACAAGTATCATACATTATTCCCTTTGTCTTCCTCCGATAAACTCTAAGCTTCCTGCTAAACAAAGGTACAGTTGACAATAAATCATGAAAATTAATGCCAAGATCTCCTCTTAAGACGTTAGCAATAAATTACGCTAAGTCCTTAGTACTGTGTTTAAGTTATCCTTTATAAGCCTTTAAATTTATTTCAAAGCAGAAGTTCTTAGAACGTTATTGTTGGTGGCAGTAGCTTCTTCCAAATAAAGCTCGATGTCGACTGTATGATTTATTAGTTCAATATTTATAATTGTATATAATACTAGCTGTCCCGGCAGACGTCGTCCTGCCCGGTAAAAAATAGGGGTTGATCGTAGAGGGTTGAAAATCTAGGGTTGTATGTATTTTTGTATGTTGTATCATAAAAAAATAGAAATTAAAAATTTTGTCTAAAAAATAAATAAAAAAATTTAGGGGTGGACTACCCCTAACATTTAGGGGGATGAAAAATAGATGTTGGCCGATTCTCATAGATACCGGATAAGCACAAAAAATTTCATCAAAATCGGTCAAGCCGTTTCGGAGGAGTATGGCAACGAAAACTGTGACACGAGAATTTTATATATTAGATTTCAACCTAATCAACACTCCACAGAAATAAGTTAAAAACAAGGTATACGTATTTATAATTATACAGATGAGTATAGAGACCTTTAAGGCCGCTGCTTAAGTGGTATTTTGTATCCGACCCTTAGCTGCTAACTGCGCGCGCTATGGGCGTCGGCGGTGTGTGGGCCGCGGAGAAAGTGTGCTCCGGTAGGCAAGTCAGGGGGAGCTCTCTGTCCGCAACATTGATAATAATATAACTTGAGAGCCTTGACCTAGAGAGGCTCTCGCTAAGAAGCTGGGTGAAGGCCCAGATACAGAAGGTACAAATTGAGAGCAGGTTCCTGTCTCTGGAGCCTTAACCACCAATAGTTTGAATTCCAGGCCCCGCTACCGACGGATTACAGGATATTATATTTATGGTGTTTTTTATAAAAGAATATTGTTAACGTATTTTTTATAGATTTTTTTTACATCGATTAAAAAAAATTGAAAATAAATAAATCTATAAAATCAAAATATAACTTATACGGTATTTTTTGGGGCAGCAACTGGCGAAGCACCGTCTGCCCATTTTTTCCATGTTCATAAATTAAAATTAAAACGTAATAACAACAGACAAAAACACAAATTCCTGCGGCTGGTCCTAAAAGGCGATACAACAATCCACAATAGGTGGTAAGGCTTTTGTCTGCCTGGACTACTATGGCTACTATCCGAGGTCTCTAGGATGCCGCAGGCCATGACCACTCTGTGGCCGATCCCAGACATCCAGACTTTAATTCGTCTTCCGTGACCACGGCCACTGAAAAGCGGCCGAAACGTCGGATTAACCAAAATAAAATAAATTACCGCGCTTAAAACCGTTAAAACGTAGTTTTATTACGTGTACAAGTAGCGAAAACTTAACAAAATATTATTCAGACTTTAGTAAATAACACAAATTTTATTTTCAAAATTTACCAGCAACCCCCAGGAATTAAAACTATGCAATTGAGATTAAAAAATTATAGCACATGCTTAGTCTACGCATAAAAAAAGACTCTAATCTTTAAATAATTAGTTAACGTCTAAAAGAAACAGCTATAAAAATGTAACTCGATTTTATAAAGCTCCAATGTTCCCTTCAGTGTCCAACAAAAACTTCAAAAGATTCCCTAACGAACTCAGAGAAGCAGCTAGTCAACTGTCCAATATAAGTTTTGATTTGTTCGTAATAGTTTAATAAAACGTAGCAATCCCAAAAGAGAAAGCAGTATTGTTACCAGTTACACAGGAATCGAATTAAAATGCCATTGGAATTACTACAGAATTGCAAAAATATAACTAGATACAATCAGTACAAACTGCACGATCCAATAACACGCGCAAAGTCCGTCACTATATCGCTTATCGACTGTACTACACACGTTTTGTTAGTATCGTAATCATCGCTTAACCGTCCCACCCCTCCGTTCGGGCATTGTTTTATAGTAACCTGTACAATACACAATCGATTGCATGGGCTGGGTTCTTTCAAGAAAATGTAATCTGCACACCTGGTTAATTATTCCTGCGAACAACTAACAAAGTCGAGAAGAATAACAATAGGCTATTGTCTAATTGCAAATTTTTAACACAAAGTAAGCAAAAGAATTCCGAATGCTGTAAGGGTAATAAACTGCGTTTCATGATAGGCAGGTGTGCCTGAATTTAAAGGCCAGCATGTAACAGTATTGTAAAATAAAATCATGATCGGTAATTTCGACTAAAGCGACGTTAAATTTAACTGATAGATAGATGACACTTTATTGTATACCGTTACAGAAAACTTACGAATTAGTAGTAGTTATTCTAATTCTAATAGTAAAAACTATTTATTTAGATCTAAAATAGCACAACCGGTTAAAAAAAGTTTAATTAAAATTTATATCTGGAGCATAGCTTTATACGGGTGTGAAGCATGGACAATGACACAAAGAGATCGCGATAGATTAGAAGCATTCGAAATGTGGTGTTGGAGACGCATGGAGAGAATAAGTTGGAAAGAGAAGAAGACTAATGAAGAAGTTCTGGACATGGTAAAGGAGAAACGCACAATATTAAAAACTCTAGAGGAAAGAAGGGGGAAGATGTTTGGCCATTTGCTAAGACACGACACCTTCTTATGCACGTTAATTGAAGGCAAAGTGGAAGCAAGGAGAGGGAAGGGAAGACCAAGGCGAGCATTTATAGAACAAATAAAAGAAAAAGTGGGTGTCGTGTCTTACACAGAAGTAAAACATCTGGCCCATAATAGAGAAGATTGGAAGAGGCTCCACCGACAAGAGCATGCTCTTAAATGATAAATGAAATTTTAATTGTGTACAGAGGGCGGTCTTATCCCTAAAAAGCCATATCGTCCAGACAACCCGTCCCAAGAATATTGTTGACTAGCTTCTGCCCGCGACTTCGTCTGCGTGGTGCGGTTTTCCAAATATCCCACGGGAGTTCTAATTTTTCGGGATCAAAAGTATCCTATATATCGACCAGGGATATAAGCTATCACCATACAAAATTTCATGTAAATCGGTCCAGTCGTTTCGGAGATTAGCCGGTACAAACAGAGAAACAAAAATTTGAACAAAATCTAAATTAATTCTATTTCACTTCTTGCAGTTCCCCGACTCGGTTTTTAGCATTTTTTTTCATTGTACAGAAATTCGACCTCTACAGTTTTATTATATGTATAGACTATGTATAGACTATATGACTTACTATGTGACTAGCTTCTCATATCTATATTTACTTTTTAACATTGATCGTTTCACATTAACTACCTGTCTATAAAAGTATAGAAAAAGTTTTAGTTTATTTCTTTACGTGCCGACAGTACACTATGAGCTTTTTGTATTTGTAGGAGTACAGCTCTTATAATAATAAAGTGTAGTGCTATGTGCTAAACATTAACAAAGAACACATGAACAAAGTGTCTTCTCCTTAATAAAGACAATAGGAAACGTGTTATTGGACACATTGTCGGGGTGAAGGTAAGGAAAGGAATGCTCCGGTGGTTCGGGCATGTGGAAAGAATGTATGATGAAAGAATGACTAAACAGATATACAATGCAAAAGTGGATGGATGCAGAAGTCGCGGAAGGCCACGACACACCTTCCATGATCAAATTGATCGTGTATTAACAGAAGGTGATGTTAGGAGCCTTAAGAACAGACGAGCGTGCATGACAAGAGCTATGAATGTCAAAGAAGCAAGTGAGGTGTGTAAGAATAAGCCTAAATGGCGCTCTGTTGTTCGTGCCTACCCCGCAAGGGACCCGGCGTGAAGTTATGTATGTATGTATTAAATAATATAATATTAATTATCTTATTCATTAATCTTATCTTATCTTCTTACCTTTCAGAAGTTTATAGAATATATATAAATCAATTGCTGTTCGTTAGTTTCGGTAACACTCGAGAACTGATTTGGCTAATTTTAGGAAAGTTATTTGGGGAAGTCCAGGGAAGGTTTTAAAGGTGAGTAAATATGAAAAAAGCTTGGAATATAGTAAAAACAACAATTTCAACTATTCCTACCTGTCAAATCTTCGATGTTCGTGCCGTCGTTTAGAAATCAATTAAATTGAAAAGTCGTTCAGAAATAAAATTAAATTCGAAAGTGAAGTGAACCAAAAAAATGATAAAATAATTATCATTTTTTTGGTTTTGAATGTCAAACGTTTGTTGTTCCCGTCGTTCAAAAATCAACTTTTTTTATTTATTGATTCTGAGTCAGTACTACATTTGTCGGGTCAGTTAGTAATTTATAAAAAACCACCGCGATGTTGGACTATGTTTCGGTACAAATGCCGACCTCATTTCCAAATTGGCGATACACAGTTTCTGTATAATTTGATCTACACTTTGTTATGTTAGTACTATTTTGTGTTGTGTCGCTATTACAAATAAATATATTTCTCTCTTTCTTTCTTAGTTTATAATAATGTTAGCTGAACTTGATCGTGTTTTATCGCCTTTACGACAGTCCACCTGGCCATAGAAAACTGTATTCTTTCTCCGTTCCTGCACGGATAAAATCTTACTCTAACATACAAAGCCGAAAAGTTTGTTTGTTTGTACACGCTTATCTCAGGAACCACTGGCCTCGTTTAAAAACTCTTTCAGTGTTAGAAAGTCCCTTTATTGAAGAAGGGTATAGCCTATATATCATCACGCTAAGGCCAATAGGAGCGGAGCACAAATGAAGAATGTTTCAAAATCCCGTTTTTTACTTTTTTTTACTATTCCACGCGGCCGAAGTCGCGGCCAGAAGCTAGTAATAATATGATCAGATTCAACACTTATTATTGGAAATTCGTTGAAGTTTTCAAGAATAATATAGCTATAATTCAATTCAAAACGATTGAAATTTAAATCTTGAAACCACATACATTCGCAAACAACACATTTATGTGTGTTTAAGATTTGAAGCAAACACACGGTTGAATGTTAAGATGTTTGCTTATGATAATTTGGTTTTGATATATTGTTGTTTGTTAGACAATAATACTAAATCTTTGAAATTAGTTTCTTAATCTAGAGCAATGGTTCCCAAACTGTTTTGTCTCGTAGACCCCTTACCAATTTTCATTGCATTCAGGGGACACCCCCAATCTAACCGTCTTCCAAAAAGGAGATGTTCAATACGTTGAATATATTTTATACTAGCTTCTGCCCGCGACTTGGTCTGCGTGGAATAGTTCAAAAAAGGTAAGTTCCAAAACCCCGATTTTGAATCATTCTTCATCGGTGCTCCGCTCCTATAGATCTTAGAGTGATGATATATAATCTATAACCTTCCTCGATAAATGAGCTATCTAATTCTGAACGAATTATTCAAATCAGACCAGTTGTTCATGACATTAGCGCGTTCAAGGAAATAAACTTTTTAGTTATATATAGTTGTTTAAGCAAATAAACTTTTTAATTATATATTTATAGTTTCAGATAAGATATATATGTTCAGCCAAAACTTTTTGGCCTCTTAACCGATTTTGACAATTCTTTTTGCATTGGATTCAGTATTTTATAGCATGTAAGTACAAATATAAACTATTATATGTTATTTTCCTGCTTATAGTAAGTTTAAAGTTTCATCTCACATGCTTAAATGGACTTTACTATTGTGGAACGCTATTTCCAGCCCGCAGAACCCTAGATTTTGTTTCTGCTAACTTGGACCCCTTTAAGTTCGATATGGACCCCAGGGATCCATAAGGACCACTTTGGAGACCTGTGCTCTAGAGCTTTTGTGTAGATTTGCTTACGTAAGGGTACTCTCACATGGTCCAATTTTTTGAGAAATTATTGCTTGGCAACAGTAATGGATTAATCAGGAGCAATTGAGGAGAGCAATAACAATAAAATGCGGCAATGATTTCGCGAATATTACTTCTAATTGCTCCATATATTCTACATTTCTCAACATCGCTATATAAGTAGCCGAATATCTAATAGGCTTGGAAATTTGTAGGCAATTTTATTTCCGTCTCGTTTGTACGTATAACTACGTCTCGTTTTCGCGAGAGGAACAGGCTGGCGGCAGGGGCGGCTACCTGCTGTCAAACGCAACTCCTGGCTCGGTGGTGACAATGACACTTCATAGTGGGACGGGGGGGTCAGGGGACCCTCCCGACGAGCCACACCCAGTGCCGTGGGGTGTCCTAGTCACCCCCCCTTGTCGGCTTGCATCGAGGTGACATGGCAGTCATACCCATGGTTACGGTCCCGTGGCACCTCATTATGATGCGGAGGGACGCTGGAAGGTTTAGTGGGTAGTCGGGCGGTCGGTGCATGCACCAACAGCCGGGAGTCCCACATACCCCTTAGTGACATCCCCCGGGGCCTAAGGATATGTACAAACGCATTCCCCCAGTGTTGACAAAAAAAAGGGCATACAAGACAGCGGCTATCACCAGCACGCCCATAATTATTATGCTCATTGCCATTGTGTCAATTCTTGGGTCAGCTCGATAGAGTTGAATCGGACCGTACATGCAGGTTGCATTATGTTTTCCTTCACCGTTATTAGCACGTAATTATGCCCATTAGGTCAGATAACTGGTGCATGCGTTCCGGCCACGATTTGAACAAGCGCCCTTTAAGTTTGGGACACGTTCGCTAGCCATTACGATACTTTTATTTTTGAATGTACATAAGAATTCCCAAATACATTAAAATCGGTACAGACGCTTTCAAAACGACAAAAAGTCGATGTCTCAGAAAACAGCCTCCAGACATTTCGGAACTTTATCAATGTCAGATTGACAGGCGATGTAAATTCACGACCCATGTCAAACGCTGTCGATTCCGACGATAGCTTTTAAAAGGGACGATATAATATAGCTTTGTGTTTAATATGATACTCGTACAGTTCAAGTTTTCGATTGATAGACTGTTATAGCCTTTATCAGATTTATTTCAAGTGTCTAGAGTGTCAGACAGATGTGTTATAGTTCGTGACAGGTCGATATAGCGAGGCCATTTTCTATTGATTGACGTCACATATTAGGTAGTCGATATTGATGCTTCATCCACGCTTGACTTGAAATACCCGGGATTCTCGGAACACAAAGTACAGCAGTCAAAAAAATTTAGCTAATTTTTATGCACCCAACAACTACAAATCGCTCCCGGGCAAATTTACAGGACAAAAATTTATAGTATAAAATTTGCTATCGATCATTGAAAAACTCACATTGGAATTCGAGATTTTTCTGTAATGTTGTCGCTTTAAATAATTCTTAGGAAAATTCCAAAGTAAAAAGTTGCAGATATTTTAAGTCTAGAAATTTGCTGTATACCAGCAAAAACCGCATCTAAAAACATTGTATCGTGTTCTCCGTCGTTTATATAGTCTATTCCAGTTGTGCAAACACGGCATTTTTAGATATTTGGCCCCAGCACTGACATTGACTCCACTCCTTTGAAGGAGCTGAGATCAAACGCATGCGCCACAAGGACAAGAACCAGATTTTTATTATACTACTAGCTGTCCCGGAAGACGTCGTCCTGCCCTGAAGAAATAAAATTTAGAACCCGACTGCAGCGCCATCTGCCGGGCTTATTTGTGAATCTAAGTTCTCTGTCAACAAACGTATAGAAGAATTATATATATAAAGGTAGATATTGTTACACAGCCACTCAACTTACAACTCAGGTCCCGACAAAACCATAACCCACCTGCATATCTGAAACAAAACACATTTTATTATCTGTCGGCATTGTAATTCTTTTATGATCATCTTCTTTTATTTACTTACTGATTGGCATACGGCCCATTGTTTAACTGTACTCTTCTATGACCGTTTACGGCCGAGTCATTAGCCAGGTGTTTCGGATTATGATACGGGCGCATTGTATTTGTGCAGTATAAAACGATGACCTGATTGAAGGAAAGGGCAGTCGAGCGAGAACCACGATCAAGGCGAGACGTGTGTACATATCGGGCATATCTATTAGTGACGGACTTTGCGCGTGTTATAGAATTACAACCTTCTGCATTACGTTTGGATTTGTTGTGTGCGGTTATATTTGTACCTGTGTTATACATGTTTTTATAGTTCTAATAAACTCTATAGTAATTCTAACGGCATTTTAATTGGAGTCTAGCACTCGTAACATTATATATTTTGGTTTGTTTCGGTGCTTGAGAATGAATTATGATTTATTCTTATTTTCACTTATATAGAAGAGGTAACTGAAATAATTTTCAATACACAACAAGTCGATAAAAGAAGTCGATGTGGACTCGTGCAGCACTAAGAGTACGACAGTGCGACTGCTGCTATGGATATGCGACTTGTTCTCTTTCCACGCTTCACTTCATGCAGTAGCGAACTATGTATTTATGATGGCATTCTTTGAGATTATTATTTTTTCAATATCCTTTTATTAGCTTCACTTGTATTTCTGTATAATACGAGTAAATGTATGTCCCCTTTAGCTCCAATATTGTGTTATCTCGAAAAAAGTTTAGAAAAGTTTTTTTTTCGTGTCAATCTGTAAGGTATTTTAAGAGATACCACGTTACGCGTTCCGATTCAAACATTTTTGGATTGTTCAAAAACCCCTTTCTAAAATTTCAGTTAACAATATAGCACCTTGTTGAAGTAACATGGCGATGTAATTAAATCATTAAATATAATTTTTACACACTTCCAGACTTCTGATTGATTTGAAATTGTAAGCGTATTAAGGACCAACAATACAATTATTTCAAATATTTGTCCTAATACTCCAATCAGGAGCGTCAGAATGATATTGGTCGGCAAATGCCTATCTCCAGTAAAAAGAGACCGAACAAACTATCCACTGGGTTTTTTATTTATTAGATTTTTTTTTGCAGGAGTTCAGCAAACAAGCAGACGGCCCAATTGATGGAAAGTGGTTACCATCGCCTATGGAAATTTGAAACACCAAAGATGCTACAAATACGCTGCTACTCTCTTAAGGGAGACCGGAACCTAGGGACTAATGCCGGAACACAACTCATGGTTGTTGTGGCGGCATATTCTAGACCAGGAGTTGTAGCTATCCAGTTGGGAAATTATTACCCTACCACCTGGCTGCGGTTTGTTTTATTGACACTTACGACAGGCCGCCCGGCCGCACGAAATTGTTTTCATTCTCCGTTCCTGCAGGTGTGCTCCGGCGGGCGGGTCAGAGGGGTGGTCTCTGTCCGTAACAGTTTTATGGACAATTGTGAACTAGGATATCCATTTGTAGAGGTCATTAGGAGCGGCATAATTTGAAGGCTGAGTCTATTCGTACGGGTACCGTACGAATAAATATAATTTATTCGCCCATTACCCGTACAAATAGTCACGTCGAATGACTGAGTCTATTAATACGGGTACTGAAAATGTCTTAAAAAGGCTGGGCCAAAAAAAAACCTAACCTAATCTAATTAAAGATTGAAAATAAGTATTTTACGAAGTTCTTCCAATCCATACAAGAGCAGTACGCAAATACTCGCGTATACTTTGTAGTAACATATAAGCAGATCTTGTTCCGTATTGTACAGCGCTAGTACACATAGGGACTAATCATGTGTGTCGGAAAATTTATTTTTTGTGGTTATAAAAAAAATAACCTGTATAAAAATGTTCCGATTTGTTCATAATAAATAAATGTGCCGTGTATCTATACCCCACCCTCATTTTAGAATTTATTTTTATTTTCATGTTTTCAATAATTCTTTAAAACGTGTCATTAAAAAAAAACCTAACCTAACCTAATCAAAAAACAAGCTAATCATCCAATTCATTCTTAATTTAAAAAAAATGAATGTCTGTACGAATAAATATAATTTATTCGTCCAGTACCTGTACAAATAGTCACACCGTAATTTGAATAGCCTACAATTGGCAAATGTCTAAATCCGTCCTTGACTAAATCTTTTATTAAGTGTGGAACGATATGTACGTAACCAATTCTTTTAACATTCTTAGTGCGTGAAAGACGATATTATGTAAAATTCTGAACCCTGTGTAAATTTATGCGACCAATATAAGGAGGAAAGTGTCCTGTCTCCATTCGAATAGGGATCGCAAACTGAATTATTGTTAGAGGAACGACAAAGGGTATACGGCGCGAACTGAATATAAACTAATAAATTTTGTTTTCTTATAAGATTATTTTATCATTGTTCTATATGTGGATTGGGGATATATGTAGGTATTTCTGGTTCATACTCTAGAACAGTGTTTTTCAACCTTTTTCATGACGCGACCCCTTTAGTATGAAGAAATATTTCGCGACCCCCCTACCCGTTGCTTCTTAATACGCTTTTATTAGCTTCATACGTATGTTAGTATGTAACGAAATCTTTCAAGTTAACATTGATCGACTTCCCGGTTTCTAATTGAGCTGAAATGTTGCACGTATGTGTATATCGGGTGACAATGCAATGATATGGTACCAAGGAGCTGATCTGATGATGGAGTCGGAAGGTGGCAATAGGAACTCCTGTATTAAACAAAATAGACTCGTCGTGTTTGGGCTCGTTTTACTTATCTTGGCTAGCAATCTGCTGCTACATGATATGCAGGGTCTCAGAAGCTTGTATTTAAAAACCTTTTTAAAAAACTCAACTAAAAAATGAAAAATAAATAATAGTTTTAAAAAACTGCAAGAAATACACTTTTATAGAAAGTCCAACTAAAAAATACCCCCTGGGGGGTCGCCACTCACACGTTGAAAAACACTGCTCTAGAAGATAGAAACGATAGACCAAAAAAGATGTGGATGCATTGTTTGGAGGATTACATGATGATTTGTAGTTTGACAACGGACGTATGCTAGAATAGATGAGTATGTAAAAAAAGTGATGTATTGTGCCAACCCCAAATGATTCTGATAAGTCGAATAAAACGAGAGACAGATATTCTAGAGGAAATATGTAAAGGTAGATCAAAAACGAGATCAATGCAATTTTTGAGGCATAACATGATGATTTGTGGTGAGACGGTGGACGTTTGCTAGAACAGAGGAGTATGAAAAGAAAACGACATATTGTGCCGACCATAAATAATTTTGATAAGATGAATAAAGAAAATAAGTTCTTTTTTTTATGGCAGGAGTTCAGCAGACAGGCAGACGGCCCACTTGATGGAAAGCGGTTACCATCGCCTATGGACATTTGCAACACCAAAGGTGCTACAAATGCGCTGCTGCTCTTTTAAGGGAGATAGTGACCAGGTTCCACCTGGTCAACCGTTAAAACGTTTATTAAAAATAAGTAATGTTAGATCAAAAAAGAGAAGAATGGATTTTATACGAGATAATATTATTATGATGATTTGTGGTGAGACGGCGGACCTATACTGGTATAGAAAAATATGAATTAAAAGTCATGAATTGTGCTGACCCCAAATTAGTCCAATAAGGTGATTTACTCTTCACTGAAGTGTGGAATGTAATCGCCATAAGACAATTATTTGTAAAAAATAATTTAACTTACTTACTATAATTTCAACCCTTTTTTGGGTACATGCCAATTTATTACTTATAAGTGTTGAAAACATTCATTGCGCATATTCTTTACAAAAAGTGCTAATATAATTACATCATAGTATCCGAATAAACGATTAATTAGCGAATAGACTATTTTAATCTCTAATAGCTGATCAGCCTATAAGGTCTAATAATCAAATGCATCAAAAACTTATCATGACAATAATATTTAAGAGTTTAAACTTGTCAGTGGAGCGTCCTCCAATCCTGCCTATTCTGAGACAGCTGTTTTATTTCTTTAGATGATACGAATATCCTTTCCAGTGATAGGTCGACAAACTCCCTCCTAGATCTTAACTTCCCACTTCTACCTTTCAGTTTGCCTTCTATTATCTTAAATATCAGAGTGTCGTGGCGTAGTGAATGTCCAAATAATCTTCTTCGTCTATCATCTGTGGTTTCTCGAATTTGAAAAATCAAAATGTCCAAAAATGTTACCTGACTCAATACGTAGGGTCCATCGATATATTCAGCTATTACAAATGTACAAGCCATATCTTCTATTACACATCGATATTTATTTGAAGTTTAATATTAAGTGCACCACCAAACAGCCCACCAACCAGTTTACCTCAGCAAACGTCTAGTCTTCATTCAGAGCATTTTTGTGTCGTAAATACGTATCATCGGGAATTACGATATCGTAACATTCAGATAAAAGGATCGAGTCATTTGCATTCTGGGCACATTTGCGTGGGAGACGTAAAGTGCTGCTGAACAATATAAACAGCAAACATAGTTGAGAACAGTTCGTTTCGGTTGTTTGCCTATCTTTGCAAATATTGACCGTTGTAGTATCTAATACCATGTTTAGGCTGACTAGACCACAACATTTGTTCCAAATGTGTCACTTATTATTTCACTAGTAATATTTACGGAAGGTATTTACTAATCGGATATAAAAGCGAGCGGTTGGAGTGATGAAAGGTCATTCTCGCTTCTGCTTTTATCGGAGGCACAAAATCATAGTAGCTCTTAAGGGTATATGATAATTGAGTAAGAATCATAACTTATGATTAATTATACCTGAGTGTTCGGAATACAGATATCGAGCGCCGGCTTTCGACTGTTACGCGATACATTCGTGTGCACTTTTTTTATCGCGTCGAAACGCGGGTACACCGGCAATTGACTCGTTGACGCACGGAGACTGATCTCGCGCTATATATTGAGTATTAAATTATTTATTGAGACTTTTTTGATTAATACCAGTTAGTGGAACATTATATTAGTAAATATACACAGTGAACAAGTGGTCGTAAGGAAATAGGACGAGGCGCGGGTGTATTTGGACAGACTTTTATCTAACCCCCGTAGTGTTTCCCTTGTAGTAGTTTGGTAGGATATTTTATATATTTCCTCTCAAGGGGCGCCCCTCCCTTAAAATACTGACGAATTAGTGTTCACCCTTGTTCCTGTTCCCGCCACCGTCGACTGGGGTACCAGGTAAGTACCTAGCACCTAAGTAACCAAAAATTACCTTGTGGGTTTGGACCGTCGGGTTACCGATTCCGCCGTGTACGGTACACTGAGATTGGCATTCTTCGTTCTGAATTCAAATAAAACTATACATTTGATCATGTGACGATCTTTAGCAAAGTTGTTATTGTGCATGAGCCAGAGAAGGCTTCCGAGTTGGTGCACAATTGGACCCAGAACCCAGTAGGTGGAGCTGCTGTCAGCATATCGATTAAAGGTTTTTCGGGCTGAACGACGCCTGCTGGGACAGCAAGTCTTCTTCTCCTTCTTATACATAAAAATGAATGTTTGTATGTATGTCCTTTATAAACTCGTAAACTACACATTTCATCATATGATGGATGCTGATGCAAAGTTGTTGTGCATGAGCCAAGCAAGGTTCCTGAGTTGGTTCACAATTGGACCTGGTAAGTGGTGCTGCTATCGGCATATGCATTGATGCTTTTCCGTTGCGTTATATATAATAAATACCATATGAACACTGCATACCCAAATTGTTTAGGAGTGGAGTTATGTGGCTTCTCCAGCGAATCTGAAAGTAATACCGAGCACATGCGTTTCATACGTATTGTATAAGACTTTCAGTCCTCGTAAGTAGACATAGTCTATATACTGTGTCAAAATAATTGAATAATTTCAGAACTTTCTCTCTAATATACGTCCTGATACTGTATAAACGCTATTCAATATTTTACATATAGAGAAGTAATCTTATTCTTAAAAACTGTATTCTTTCTTTGTTCCTGCACGGATAAAATCTTATACTAATATATAAAGCTGAAGAGTTTGTTTGTTTCTTTGAACACGCTTATCTCAGGAACTACTAGTTTACTTTGAAAAATTATTTAATTATTAGATAGCCCATTTATCGAGGAAGGCTATAAAGGCTATCATCACACTAAGACCAATAGGAGCAGAGCACCAATGAAGAATGTTTCAAAATCAGGGTTTTCTTACTGTTCCTTGAAGTCGCGGTAGAAACTAGTTAATATAAAATTCGTATATATTACACAATTCCCTCGGTAGGTATGTAATATGTATGTATAAAATAATTTACATAACGTATGTTTAAATATCGCTCGTTAAACGAAATTGGTCGTTAGGGACTCGAGACGGTTCGTTAAATTACAATAACATTATCACACATATAATATTTGAAATTATATTATTTTATTTTCTCAATAAGAATTTTCTTTGGAATAATTTCTAGATACATGAGTCTCAAATGTTATCAAAAAAATTCGTTTAATATTTTCTTAAGTTTTTGCGATTAGTAGATATAATTTTGATTTTCATCTCGACGTTTTGGCCACTTACACGAGCCGCAATGAGTACTTTTGAAGTGATTATTTGAACAACCCAGAACTTTCTCGTCTTAATTATTTAATTTTGTTTAAAAAATAAAACACCGCACCAAAAAACCGTTATTTTAATTAAATATCTCGTTATTGTATTTTTTCATTATTGTTTTATCTTTAGTTTATAATATCTTATTTATTAGTTAAAAGTGTGGAAAGAAAAAGTCAGGACAGTCAACAGATTTCGACTATAGTAACTCTGACTAGGTTCTGAAAATGTAATTTGTAGAACTTTTGTCTGCCAGCCAGTCCATTTGTAAGAACATTGCGTGAAGTCTGTCCATCTGCAAGAGCATTGCGTGAAGTCTGTCCATCTGTAAAAGAATAGCGTGAAAATACTGTATTTAGAAAGAATGCAAAGGTAGACAAAAAAAATATTTAATTTTTACAGTACATTGAAACAATTGAAAAATATGTTTAATGTATATATAAAAGAACAATGTCTCACGATGTTACCAAATAGGCGCAGTTCAAGAAATGCCAAGTAACGCGTACGTGATGGTGCTTTTCAAGGAATAAGCTTAATTTTCAAAAACTCGTCTTTCCCTGTCGCTGTGGGGTTGATTTTAATGTTATTTATAACCACCAAGAATGGTTTATGATAATAAAAGTAGCAAACAATATTTATAATCAGAGAACCTTTCGATTTAGGGACATTTCATATTCAGGCTACACATTTGACAAAAAACTCTAGAACACCTCACGATCCCTCCAACAATTTCACAGTATTAGGAACTAAGCAATTGGCATTACCGATAGTGGAGAATGACATGAATTTATTACATTATTGTTTGGAAATTTTACACAATATTGTTACAACACGACTCGAATTAAAATGCCGTTGGTACTATTATAGACTTTATTAGAGTTATGCAAACACGTATAACACAGGTACAAATATAACTGAACACAACCTGTCCAAACGTATTTCACAATTTAATAACACACGCAAAGTCCGTCAGTAAATACATTACCGGATGTACGCACGTCTTTCTTCGTTAGTGGTTATCCCTTGACTGCCTCATCTCTCAATTAGAGTATTGCTTCATACTGTACAAATGCAATATGTCTGCACGGCTCCGTGGACCTAATTTCCTAGAATCACACCTGGCTAACGACTACCATAAAATATTACAAATACACAATGGGCTGTTTTCGTTAACCACAAATTTTAAAAACAAAGTAAACAAAAGAAGTTTAAATGCCTAAAAGGTAACAAAATGTGTTTCTACAAAGCTGCAGGTGCGAATTTGTTTTTTTTCGGCACCTAGGTTGTAACAATATGTTATATAAGATATTATATGAAAAATGTTATATCTAAAGTTTTACATGTAATAAAATAAATCAAAGTAAATAAATAAATCTATCTCATCTGCCAACATGAAAATATAATGCATACCGTCTATATACAATTGAGATATTTTTAATTATAATCATCATCGTCCACATTATACTAGGTTTCTCGGAAACTTCAGTCCACGCGGTCAATCGTTGTATTGTACACTTTAGTATGAAACGATGCCCGAACGGGGGCGGGGGGAAGTGATGCAGTCAATCGACGATTACGATACGAGCAAGACGTGTGTAGTTTATTCGATAAGCGACATTGTGAAGGACTTTGCGCGTGTTATTGGATCGTGCAGTTTGTACTCGTTGTGTCCTGTTATATTTGTACCTGAGTTATACGTGTGTGTATAGGTCTAATAAATTCTATAGTAATTCCAATGGCATTTTAATTTGAGTCCTGTAGCTCGTAACAATAGTACTACAATACCGCTGGTTCTTCGCCCCAAAAGGGTGGTAGTCGCATTCCGACTCGACATAAAGCGGGAGGTTGGAAATTACCTTTATTCTCATGCTCCATTATCGATAAGGTCCCCAGTATGTAGCAGCTTGGCGTAATTGATATAATTCAGAAAATAATTTCATGTAGCTATGTCAATGTCAATAGAATGTAAAAATGTATATCGAAATAAATATTAAAAGGTTGTCTTACAATCTCAACACAAAACGAGCTTCATACCTCGGTTCAATTTTTAACCGACTTCAAGAAGAAGGAGGTTCTCAATTGGCAACCACTTCAAATGAGGCGAAGAGATTTGTATAGTTTGTACCGAAGCAGTACATTTCAAGCGAAGCCGATGAGTCCGGAAATGTTCGATAAAAACCAAATGTGATCGGTATCGGTCACCTCATTTTACTTACATTCGTAAATATCATTGTTGTCCCTCTTTGTCATGTGAATATCCGTAGAGGCACTTACACGTGACGCTTGAGTAGTAGCGGGACAAAATATATGAAGTAGTACTAATTTCATGGGACAAATGTCTTGCCTCATATGTGTACTACTCAACTCATCACAAACAACACATGCTAGTCAAAAATCACAGAGTATATTAATATAATAGAAGGTCATAAATAGACTGATGAAAATAATTGTTTTATATTGTATTTGTTATAACAAAAATGTTAATGCTGAAATATTGTCAAATTCAGGTCTTGTTTTCTAGCAAATCATGACGTGACCTTTGATCTGATACCAATTTCTATTATATTGAGTTTTAAGCGAATTTATTTTGGTCACGTTTTCCTCGTCTGGCCTTTTTGTGCCCTTGTTTTTAGACTCAGTTAAAGCTAGCAATAATATTACTTATATTGCCTTAGTATTTTATTTTACACGTGTCTTGTTTTTATTGAATTTATTGGATTTCGATTAAATACTATCAGTTTTGAATATTAACTCCACTAGTCCAATTAAATTACAGTCTGAGCATCTCGACTCCATCCAGCGTCACCACATGAGTAAAAAAACGGTACAGAGATAAAGCTTCTTAAGAACGTGAAAAATTGTTACCTATTCTGGTAGGGTCTTCACAATAGGTAAAGACAAATTAAACAAAATATTTGTTTAGTAACTACTTTACAAATTACTTACTCTAATAATTTTCATTTTATAATTTTTGTTTTTTAATTATTTATTATTTATTTTAATGCCGTGGTAAATTCTGAATCTAGCAAAATTTTTTCAAGTAATCTAACGGGAAACACTCACATGGCATATCAAATTGACAATCTTTAATACTGATAGTATATACTTAATTAAATATCACGTTTTAACATTAAAATATTTCAACATGCAGCTAACAAAATAACGTGCGTCGCACTGCAGCCCCTGACTTTGTCCGTGCCGTGTCTGTGCCGGCGTAAACTGGTTTCGACCTGTCTCGTCGAGTACGCGACAAGCGACCAGTGGTCACGCACACATGCCCCGCGTGCTTGTAATAGTGCAACCGATTCGCGCGGTTATATGAAGCTTTAACTCTGTTCCGTTTATTTACTCATGTGGCGTCACGCCGTTCGTATCATCAATGATCCCATACTAACAGGCGGCTTAGAATCGTTTAGCCTTCGAAGAGACTGCGCATAACGGGAAGTGTTCCGAGGACCTTTTTTTTGTTTTTTTTTTGTTTTGAGGCGAGGGAAAATGCTTAACCGATTTGCGCACACTCTGGGCCGCCGCTAGGAAGCGGCACGCATACTAGCAATAGTATGCTTTGTTTGTGCTCCGTCCGCGATCGATGACACAGAGTAGTGTGGAGACTCCGAGTGATGCCGCACGGGCGAGCAACCTCAATACCCACTAAAAACCCCCTCCTCCCTTTACGACTCTGCGCTTTTGTTTGTGATGGAAAGACTGAGATATAGAACATAGTTACGCAACAGTCGATCCAGCGCAATAAAGTGCCTGAAGTGTGCCCCGGGAGAACACACCCCACTTCGAGACGGGGACAGATGAATCCCTTGCTTTACCTAGCAGCTAAGGGCCCCCGTAACGGAACCTAACTCAGGGAGGGAAGTAATGCGCGTACCTGCCTCTCCGGGTGCCAGCTGAAGGAGGGCGACCTCGAGAAGAGACCGTAGCACGCGCCGAAGGACTTCGCTCCCTATCCCTTTCTGCGGCCTCTTTGAGAGACATTACTGCCTCGCAAAAAGTAACCGCAGCATCCCAGCGGTCGTCACTCCGCAACATGGCCGTTACCAAGTCGCGGAGCGATCCGACGGCTCCTACGTGCTGTTCCGAGGACCTGTTTGAACTGGTGCCAACGCCTCACTTTTACTACCCCACCGCTCGCCAGTGACGGGATATTAAACCCCATTTTCATGAACTTCCACGTTTAAATACGCAACGGTTCTCTACAACATTTATTCTGCCTACACCAATGATCTGGAGGGAACTTCCGCCGCGGTTTTCCCTTTGGAATTCTCTAAGAAAGGCGTTATAAAACTTCTTAGAATTCGGTAACGCGTTGGCTCGACTTCTGGTGTTGCAAGCTTCCATAGGCGATGGTAACTACTTTCCATCAGGTGGGTCAACCGCCTGTTTGTCTGCTGCAGACAAAAAAAATGTGTTCTATGTTCAATTAAATTAGGAACCTAGAACATAAAATGTAAGATTATTTTACTATTTTAGCGAGTTTATTTACCAAAATAATAATAGAGGGTAGTTTGTATATATTATTGCTCTATTCGGTTCGTTCCGATATCGCTCGACTATAAAAGCGTGCGGATGGAACGACCAAAAAACATTCTGACTTTAACTTTAGTAAGGTGCAGTCTGACTCTGGCTTTGGTCTGATGCACATGGTGACCAAATATTGTGTGAGACGTGAGACTAAATTAAATTCTTGTGGAACTCCCCTACATAATCAAAAAATAAAAAATGTACTCAAAATGGCGCCATCAAATATTCCAGGCACATCAAAAAAACTTCGTTTAAAAAAACCGACTCCAAAACTAAGAAACTAAAATGTATAAAATAACTTGTTTCTAAAGCTATTATTATAATATATATTATCTAAAACATCTTGAAGTCGGTGCAAAATAAAACATAATTTAATTTAGAAGCCGGTTTTTTTAAACGAAGTTTTTATTAGTTACTTTTTAGTGTCTAGCTATGTATGGGCCTACGAATGGTGCCGCGCTGCTTAAAAAATATAGGTCCCAAGAAACGGGAACAAAAAACATGATCGTGAAATGAAAACTAGTGGGCTAAACTATGTCAAATTTTTAGGAAACCACATGGCAGCTATTCCTCGTCGAACAAAAAAAGAATCACGTAAATCGGATCATAAGTCACGGAGTAATCGGTGAACATACATAAAAACAACCAAAAAAAAGTTCCCGACGAATTGAGAACCTCCTCCTTTTTTCGAAGTCGGTTAAAAATTAAAATTAATTTCAACTTAGTCCACTTCACTTAAGATGGCGCTGTGCAATATCATTGAATAAATACATCGCGTTGACGAGATCTTAAGAGCATAAATAAAACCACAAGTTATTTTGTCTTATTTGTTGGATATCATACATTATTAGATGAAATTTTATATAAACAATTTTTACATTTGGCATTAACAATAGTGCTATTAGTAGTATACATTTTGAGACTAACTTTATTCTCTTTCCTAGCGATGGGCGTTTTCGTTAAATTTTGTCATCCGATGCGCATCGTTAATTGAAAACCGCATCCGATGCCGGCATCGTTATTTCTGGCATCGATACGATTTGCCAAAATTAGTTGCCGGCTCAAGATCTGCAACTCTGCGTATAACATTGGACGCCTGTTGTCTAGTAGTTATGTAAATTATTTAGATACGATATTCAACATTACGACTTCTACTGGTATATTGTTTTAAAAGTGTGGAAGTTAAAAATAAACATAAGTTAATTAATATTAGTCGTTATTTTTAACAAAATTAGAGTTTACATTAAGAAAAAACCAATTTTGAACAAATTTGAAAGTTCTTCGTTCATTCAAAATATGGCTTTGGAGAATACGTCGGTCTAGTCTTCGGTTTGTCATCGTTGCGTTTTCCGTGGCGTGGTCAACGGTGCCTCTCGCTCGCTCGCATTCGGTGAAGTTCGCATCGGATATTGCGGGCATCGGTTTTGCAATATATCGGCATCGGATGTCGGCATCGTCTACTGGCATCGTTGCTCAAAAACGTTTTTACAAAAACGACCATCTCTACTCTTTCCCTTTATTCCAATTTAACATAAGTTATTAGTGCCAACTAGTGGTGTATATATAGGAAATTAGGAATATAACACCAATTATGTAATAGTAGCGGCATCTATCGGACAGGGTAAACTATATTTTGATATTTTATTCCAGAGAGGCTCATCTATTTTATATACAGCGTGTTTCAGACCTTACGACAATAAATCAGAACACGTTTGCTTCATGACGTACTCTGCCCAAATACAAAAACGAATCAAGGTAGCTTCTTTGGTTTAGCCACAGGACCTCATTTTTCATTTCAGAATATTACAACAACATGTATCAGTTATTGTGTCTAAATCGGTAGGTTAGTGACCAATGTATCATGTTGCCAGCTCGTCTCTTCATCATTAAACGCGGAAGTTGTTCATTCTTACGCACTCGCTCGCGAATCAATATTTACAAGATGTGCTGTTTTTATTCCCTTTTTATCGTAATTAATTTGTTCGGAAATTGCTTTTTTTAAATTTTGACTTTACGGTTGATTTAATAGTACCAGAAAATTTGTATGGAGTACGACCGCTAAAATTATGATTTATTGTCATTTGAAATGAAACACGCTGTATAGTGTGTACTTAATTAAGTTTGCTATTAAAATAATATTAATTCCTGTGGCCCGGCTGCTTGTTATAATAAGCAACAAAATAACCGAAGCTAGGTTGTAGGGTAAATTGCTTCTCTGAATGCCTTCCGCCCTTGTTCTGAAGTATGCCACAATCTCATAAGTCTTGAGATGTGTTCCGACATTAACCCTGCCGTGTTTATGAGAATTGCGTTTTCCATTCGTGCCAGTCTCCGCTTACCGCTCCTCTCTACGATATGTTCTACTCTAAGTAAGTATTCAATCATGTCGCTAAAACGATCTTTACGAGGATATTAAAGTTTTTATGGGGTTTCAGGTTCGGAAACTATTTACATACGATCACATAAAGTGCGTATGATGGAAGACTTCCTTCCTGATGCTTTATAGGGGGCTCTATACCTATATAATGGAGTTAGGGTTGAAAACGCCTGATGTTTTACATGGAACTTATTGTTTTCTTAGACGCAATCAAAACTATGTTTTGATGGTTTTAATTAGGCATTTAATTTTATTTTTGGAATTTACTCATTAACAATTTATTTGTATATAAGGCCACCGGTCTAGAAATTAAAAAAAAGTGAATTAGTACAATCTATAACTCAAAAATAAACAAATTAAATAAATCTTTATTGCCGAAAAATCTGATAAAATAACTTATAGAAGTCCTTAAGTCGCGAGTGCCCTCTCACATTGCTATGTAGTTTTTAACACTACATAGTAGTATGTAGGTTTAATAGACTATATGCCTAAGTTAAACAACCGCATTAAGTTTAGAAGCAAACGGAACACAATAATTTTCTTTCGGTTTGTAATTTGCAATTGGGTGGAGTTAGTATACTAGTTGCAAAAACTTTAAAAATTACGTTATAGGTGTTTAATTGGATCTTAAAAAATTCATTGTTATCGTTCAAAATCAAAAGTTTTTATTCAAAATAAGTTCCACCGGAGAACACTGTTTGAAGTTCATGCATATAAGTTAAAATTTAATTTTACTTCCTAGTCTATGTCCACCGCTTCGCAACGTATTATAGCTGTTAAGGGGAAGAAGCGGTAAGAAACTCCCCAGCAACACGTCTAGCTAAAAGTTGATTAACCCAAACTTTTTTTAAATTAATTTTATACAGAAACATGTTTCATAAATTTCTTTTAGAAGACTTAATGGCATAGTAGCAAACGATATATCGTAAAACTTCTATCTATAAAATAAATATATTTGAAGTGTCTGTTTGTCATCTCAAAATAACAGATATTTATTGAATGTACATGGAAGTGTATAAGGTACCACATCAGTAGCATACGGTAAGATATCAAAAATCTATTTTTAATGTTTTGTCTGTTTGTCTATCTGTCTGTTTGTTCCAGCTAATCTTAAACTGCTGGACTGATTTTGACGGAACTTTAACTAACTAGTAACTTACTTTTTTGTTGGTTGGTTACTTACTAGTAACTAGTAACTTAGGGTACTTTTATTTTGGAAAAAAAATATTGAAAGGCCGTATTCGGGCGATGAATTTAATCGCAATGTATCCAAACATTTAATTCGCTCTCTACCAAAGAAAATGAAAAATTTTTCTATGCTCTCTCTTCTCCCTGCCAAAACTTGTAACGGGTGTGCTAACAAAAAGGATTAAATTATAAAACATATTAATCAATTATCTTTTAATTTAATGCGCAACAACCGCCTTAGCTGCAACAGAAGGCAAATTAAATTAAATTTCACGCCGACGAAGTCGCGGGTTGTGGAGGTATTTTTGCCGGGAAGGAAAGAAAGCCTTTTTTTTTTTTGTCGTAATATGACAGAATTGTTTTCTTTATTTTTATTAGTGTTGTGACGCGCAACTAGTGCTGTGCACATAATGCCGCCACACCACCCCCCCACGGAGAAAGATACACCAAGTACAGTTTAGGAAACAGCAGTATCAAAATACTAATAATGTTTCAAATATTTTAGTTATAGATGCATGAATTAAAAATATTAATGATACAAAACAGGCAAACAATAATAGATAGCTATTAAAAAAAAATCAATCAAAATTCTTAAATCTAACACGTCTGCCGGAGCGTGTGGTATACGGTTCTTTAATGTTCTCATCTGAAACTTTTGCAGGCACAGGTAGTTTAGATGGTAACTCTTCCTGGTTGAGTGGTAGGGTAGCTTGTTTAAAGGTAGGCACCTGTTCAGTTTGAATCTGTTCATTATCAATGTGATCTATAAAAGCTGGTTTAAGTCTGTCTACACTCACTACAATTCTGTTGTTTTTTATGGCTAGTGTAAATGTTTTTCCATCATCTGAGCGTTCTAATATTTTAAATGGGCCTGTATATGGCGGTTGCAGTGCGCGGCGCACTGTATCGTCTCTCAGAAAAACATGTGAGGCAGTGGACAACTCTTTAAATATAAAAGGAGAGTCTTTACAGTGTCGAGAGGCAGGCGCTGGGCGGATAGATGACATTTTCTGGCGTAACTGTATCACAAAATCAGCAGCATCTTCAGTTTTTTCTGATATTGAAGGAGGCGTCAACATTTCTCCAGGGAGTCTTAAGGGCTCCCCGTAAACATTTTCTGCGACTGTGGCTTTAAGATCGTCTTTGAATGCTGACCGCATTCCTAGCAAGACCATAGGAAGTGATCTTGTCCATGAATCTTTATGGCACATTAGCGCTGCCTTAAGCTGCCTGTGAATACGCTCAATCATTCCATTTGCACGAGGATGGTATGAAGTAGTCCTAATGCGTTTCGTGGCAAATCGTAGTAATAGCCGGTTAAACAGGTCGGATTCAAATTGGGAACCTTGGTCCGTTGTAATAATTGACGGAACTCCAAAACGAGAAATCCATTCTCTGGTAAAGGTTTCTGCCACTTCCTCTGCAGTGATAGACCGCATAGGCCAAACCTCAGGCCATCTGGATACTCTATCAATTGCAGTTAAACAATATCGGTACTCATTGCAGACTGGTAATGGCCCGACAATATCTACATGGACGTGCATGAACCGCCCAGATGGCGTGTCGAAATTTCCTGAAGGAGCTGAGTTGTGTCTCGTAACTTTACTACGTTGGCACGCATCACAAGTGCGTGACCAGGTACGGCAGTCCTTTTTCATTGATGGCCAAACGTAACGGTCGGTTATGAGGCGCGTAGTGGTGCGGGCACCAGGATGACTCAGATTATGTAAATTGTTGAAAGCTGCTCGTCGAAAGGGAGGAGTCAAATAAGGACGAGGCTTTCCTGTAGAAACATCACAATAAATTGTCGTATTTGTACCTGGTGGACTAACTTTAGTGAGATTTAGACTAGAACCAGTTTGTAACAAATTTTCAAGCTCCGAATCTGCAGATTGTGATTTTGCAAGTGCATTGTAATCTTGATCCAAGGAAATGGCATTGATATCGATACGCGACATTGTATCGGCGACGATATTTTCTTCACCCTTAATGTACTGTATATCAGTCGTAAATTGACTAATAAATGATAGCTGGTTTAGCTGTGGAGGTGGTAGCTTTTCTCGTCGCTGTAAAAATGCGTATAGGAGTGGCTTGTGGTCAGTGAATATTGTGGCGTGCTGGACTTCTAGGATATATCGAAAATGTTGGACACTTTCATACACTGCTAGTAATTCTCTATAATAAGCCGGCCACTGTTGTTGCTGTGGTGTAAGTTTCTTGCTAAAAAAAGAGAGTGGAAACCATTGACCATTTATCTTTTGTTGAAGGCAAGATCCAACATGGACACTAGATGCATCAGTGAACAGGCCTAGACTGGCATTGTTCAATGGATGCTGCAATAGCGTTGCTGAGGATAAGCTTTCCTTACAGGCTTCAAATTTTTGAAGTAGTTCCGGGGACCAAGGAAATGGCTTAGCACCTTTGCTGTTTGTTGTAACCAGTGCTTCAATTAGTGGAGCCTGATACTTGGCAGCATGAGGAACAAAACGCCGGTAGTAGTTAAGCATACCAAGAAATCGACGCATGCCTTGAACTGTCTCGGGAGGCGGGAAATCCAATAAGACTTGGATGCGATCCTGAGGGGGGCGTGTACCTTCACTGTTTATGTGATAGCCCAAGAAATTAACTTCGTCTACTCCTAGAATACATTTGGATGGATTTATCACGACTCCGTAATCCTGTAGACGTTTAAATAAGGTTCGAAGGTGTTCCCTGTGAAGAGTCTCATTAGCAGAATGGACGAGGATGTCGTCGACGTAAGGGAAACAGAAATCAAGACCCCGAGTGACCTCATCAATAAATCGCTGAAATGTCTGCCCCGCGTTTCGCAAACCGAAAGTCATAAAAGGAAATTCGAAGAGGCCAAACGGGGTAACGATTGCGGTTTTCGACACGTCCTCTTCAGCGATCGGTATCTGATGGTACGCTTTGACCAAATCGATGGTACTAAATATTTTTGAACCAGAGAGATTATGGGCAAAGTCATGTATATAGCGCACAGGGTACCTATCAGGTACCGTTCTGGCGTTTAAAGCGCGGTAGTCGCCGCATGGTCGCCAGGTATCGTCCTTCTTAAGAGTCATGTGTAACGGCGATGACCAAGCACTTTTAGATGGTCGAGCTGTACCAGATCTCACCATGTCCTCAAATTCTTTCTTAGCTGATACTAGCTTTTGAGGAGCCAAACGGCGAGGGCGACACGAAATGGGTGGTCCATCTGTTGTTTTAATATAATGCACCGTGTTGTGCTTGACAATTCGAGGCAATCCAGGTGGTCGTGCGATATCTGGGAACTCTCCCAAAAGTTCAATGAAAATGGGTTTTCCAGATGCAATTGTTCGAACACTCGGTTGATCAATGTCGGTAGTGGGAGCGATGGATGATAGTCCTGTAGTTCCATCAACTATCCTCTCATTGCGACAGTCTGGCAATAGGTGATAAAATGCTAAAAAATCAGAGCCAATAATGGCTGAGTTGACATCAGCTATGACGAACTGCCAGATGAAGTCACGGCGTAGACCGAAATTAAGTTTAAGATTGATTGTGCCATATGTCTTAATGCAGCTACCGTTGGCTGCGCTTAAATCATAGCTGGTAGCCCTTCTGCGTGATGGTAGCCAATGATGCGGATAACAACATAGGTCAGATCCAGTATCAATTAGGAAACGGCGCTTGGTCACTTGGTCCGTGACAAACAAGCGGCGGCCAGTGCTATGGCAGTCAGTTGCCGCCATTACTGACTGCTGTTTAAGTTTTCCGCTTTCCAAGTGCACGGGCTTACACACTTAGTAGCCTTATTACCCCACCTACGATGGTACCAACATGTTTTGGGACCACGAGTTGATGATGAGGATCGGTCACGTGGAAATCGATTCTGTCGTCTGGATAGAGCAGCAACCTGGTTGTTAACCTCTTCTAGCTGCTGGGCTATTGAAGCAAGACTCAAACTGTTTGAGGATGTGGCAGTAGTACATACCATAACGGGAGTTGGAGCCAACTCTATAATTTTGTCGGCCAGTTCTGACACTTTATCTAGGTCCAGGTCAGCCTGTGCGGCCAGTATAGCTTGAGCTTGCTGGGGCAGGCGGCGCAACCAAAGTTGGCGTATAATTTTATCATCTGTAAGTGTGCTCCCTGCGAGAGAGCGCAAGTGCCGGAGGAACTGTGATGGTTTTCTATCACCAAGCTCCTCATCACTCAAAAGTTGGTGTACCCGTTTTTCTTGAGAGATAGAAAGGCGCTGTATAAGTACACTTTTTAATTTTTCATATTTTCCTTCAGATGGTGGGCTTGTTATTATATCTTCAACCTCGCTTGCTAGTCTTTGGTCGAGGTGAGCAACTACATAATTGTACTTTGTAGTGTCTGTCACAATATTTGCAATTTGGAACTGAGCTTCTATTTGGGCAAACCACATTGCTGGTTTGTCAGTCCAAAATACAGGCAATTTAACAGCTACCCTACACACATTTGATTCTCTCTCCCTTCGTTCAATTTGTTTCTGTAGTTCTGCATTAGCAGCTAAGAGTTGTTGCAATTGTTCTTGCACTTCTTTATTTTCCATTGTGTAAGAGAAAAATAAAATATTTGAATGCTAAAAATTACAAATAACATAGATAAGTAAATGAAGTTATGAATACCACACACTCCGCAGAAAGTAGCAGTCTAATGAGTTTATTGCGAGGTAGTACAGAAAGTATGTGCTAAAATTAGTATTAGGTTATACACTCCACTTTCCAGAGTTTAGTTATATAAACAAGCTGTTATTTTATAGCTATCAGGTTTACAGAACTGAAATAAAAATAAAGTTCTTAATGTATGCTGCCAAACAACGTATGCTAAATAATTTTTAACAAAAAAAAAATGCAGCTGTATATAAGGGTGATGAAGGTAAATACACAAGGAAGTGAAATGCTTACTCTTACCTATACTTGTGAGTGATGTTTATGCATTGTCTGCAATAACAAATGGTTTACTACATAGCAACACCCTTAGTAAGTGCGTAAACAAAGATTTAGTGTTGCTGATACTGATAGAGGATTTTTAAGGTTTACAGTATCATAAATTTAATTTTAAGATATTTATATAAGACTATACAGGTACATAAAGTATTTCTCAATATTATAAAGATTATGAGTCATATCAATAAGAATTTTTGTTATAAATTAAATACCTATGATCTACTTATGTTACACTCTTCAATATAGCTGGAAAGTGTTATGTATGTGAACCAAAAAAATAGTTATAACATGTAGGTAGATAGAAAATCATGTACATTCATTCTCGCAATAGAAAGTATTACGCCCAGTCGTTGTTTCATTGAAAAGCCCTAAAAAGATATTTAGAAATATCTCTCAGTGGCGACGAGGATCAAAAACGGACCCTAAATAGTGCACTAAATCAAGTTTATATAGTTGTGACGTTAAGTAATTATAATTTTAACAATATGTCTATTGGAAAGATAAGTGAGTTTCAAGTGGCAACAGATGACTGGAATCTATACGTGGAGCGGTTGGAACATTATTTTATTGTAAATGGAATCAAAAGTGAGTTATATGTATCGACACTTATAACGGTAATGGGAGCCGAAAGCTACGAATTGTTGGTAAATTTATGTACGCCGCGTAAACCAAGTAGTATGAAATTTGAGCAGATAACGGCCATCATGGAAAAACACTTGCAACCAAAGCCAAGTATATTAGCAGAACGTTTCAAATTTCGACAGCGTAAACAACAAGAAGGGGAGAGTATCTCAGAATATTCTGCCGTTTTAAAAAAATGACGAAGTCTTGTGACTTTGGGTCTTGGCTAGAAGAAAGTATTCGAGACCAGTTTGTTTGTGGTATCAGCAGCGAAATAATACGGCAACGACTGTTTGCGGAGGATAAGTTGGATTATGCAAAAGCCTATAGTTTAGCAATGAGCATGGAGGCGGCGGAGAAGAACGCGGCCGCAGTCGACAGTAGCATGCCATTGGGCCGCACACGGACAGGGGACGCGGCGGAGTGTCTGGCGATAACGAGTACAAGGCAGAGGGACGCTCATGGTGGAGATAGGCGGCCGGTCTATGCACCCAGGACATGTACGCGTAGCTATAACCGCCCCGCAGCGACAGCATCGACCTCGAAGTCGGATGAGCGGGCTCGGCGCTATCAAATGTGTAAGGTGTGCGGCAAGTATCATGACGAGGCTCGATGTAAGTTTGTAAATTATGTGTGCCGTGTCTGTAACAAGCAAGGGCACCTTCGGAGGATGTGTCCACTCGTAGCACAACCCGCTCACTGGCAAGGGGCCACATCAGACGAGCTTTTGAGGTCAGAAAATAATTTGGAGAACGAATCTAGTGACGAGGTAAATGTTACAATTATAAATAAATTGTCGATAGCTGAATGCACGCCTATCCATGTAACGTTAAATGTGCAAGGTAGAAAATTATTAATGGAATGTGATACTGGGAGCGCGATTTCCTGTATAAATTATGAAGTTTACAAGAAATTATTTAATACATTAGAAATAAAGAGTTGTAATTTATCTTTAAGATACTATACCGGGGAAACAATTAAACCAATAGGTGTTATAAAACCTTTGGTCAAACATAAGGGTATTTGTAAAATCCTTGATTTATTTATTATAAATAAGGGCAAAACCAATTTATTGGGCCGACAGTGGATGGCTGAATTAAATTTAAAATTGCCTAACATAACCTATGATGATAATGTAACTATGAATAAAATAAAAAGTGAAGAGTTTAATTTTCGGAATTCAGTTCCAGATACTGTAAAGTGTTCGAGGCGGGCCTGGGGCGATTCACTGGCGGGGTGGTGAGCATCCGAGTGCGCGACGGCGCGCAGCCGGTGTTCATGCGCGCGCGCCCGCTGGCGTACGCGATGCGCGAGCCCGTGGAGCGCGCGCTGGACCAGCTCGTGCGGGACGGCATCCTCACACCCGTCGACCACTCCGACTGGGCCACGCCTATCGTACCCGTGGTAAAGAAAGATGGTACTATTAGAATTTGCGCCGATTATAAACTTACTTTAAATAAGGTATTGGAAGTCGACCGTTACCCGTTGCCACGCGTAGAAGACTTGCTGGTTCGCTTGCAAGGGGGTGAACGTTATAGTAAAATTGACCTATCACAAGCTTATGCACAATTGTCTCTTGATGAATCAAAAAAATACACGGTTATAAATACTCATAAGGGTTTATTTATGTTTAATAGACTTGTATATGGTTTGGCCTCTAGTCCGGGTATTTTTCAACGACGATTAGAACAATTGTTTTCTGATTTACCCAAAGTAGGTGTGTTTTTGGACGATATAATAATAACGGGATCAAATACCCAGGAGCACATACAAACTTTACATAAAGTTTTTGAACGGTTGCAATTTTATGGACTTAAAGTAAAAAAAGAAAAATGTTCATTTTTTGCAAAACCTGTTACTTACTTAGGATATGTCATTAGTAAAAACGGTGTACATACTTGCCCCGATAAAGTAAATGCTATCAATAATACTCCAACACCTTCAAATGTGTCGGAGTTGAGAGCTTTTATAGGAATGGCGATGTATTATGCTAAGTTTATAAAAAATGTGAGCACAATACTCGCGCCATTGTATAACTTACTTCGTATAAACGTCCCGTATGTATGGTGTGTTAAATGTCAGGAAGCGTTTGAAAATATTAAGCGGTTACTAGTTTCAAGTGAGGTGTTAGTACATTACTCGTTAGATCTGCCATTAGTGTTGACCGCGGACGCGAGCGGCGTCGGCGTCGGTGCCGTGCTAACGCACATCATGCCGGACGGGGAGCGGCCCGTTGCGTACGCGTCACGCTCGCTTACAACCGCCGAGCGAGCATATTCGCAAATAGACAGAGAAGCCCTGGCCATCGTGTTTGGTATTCGAAAATACCATCAGTATTTGTACGGCCGTAAATTTATTCTGCGTACAGATCATAAACCTTTGACATATATTTTCGGAAACAAAGTAGGGATACCGATTATGGCGGCTTCACGACTACAGCGTTGGGCGATTTTATTATCGGGCTATAATTACAATATCGAATATGTGACGTCTAAAAAGAATTGTGCAGACGCACTCTCACGCTTACCTCAAGGGAAACAACCAGATACGAAAGTCGAAGTAACATATTTAAATTTTGTTGAAAACTTTTTACCCGTTACGCATAATGATGTAAAAATACAAACATCGAAAGACAAAGACCTTAGTAAAATATTACTGTATGTAGAATCAGGTTGGCCATCATCATGCTTGGACGAAAATCTTAAACCATATTTCATACGACGCAATGAATTATATTTGGATTGTGGGTGCTTAATGTGGGGATATCGAATAATAATACCGTACTCATTAAGAGATACCATATTGAAACAGCTACACAGTAGCCACATGGGTATTGTCAGAACAAAATCTTTAGCGCGCAGCTATGTCTGGTGGCCAAATCTAGATAAGGATATAGAAAATATATGTCAGAGTTGCGAAACTTGCGCGGCAGAGGCAAGTGCGCCCCCACGCGCTCCGCCACAACCCTGGCCGTTCTACACACAACCGTGGAGCAGGCTGCATATCGATTTTCTAGGGCCCATACGGGGTAAGACCTTTATGGTAATAATTGACACGTCTTCTAAATGGTTAGAAGTATTTGAAATGTTACGAACGACAGCGTCTCAGGTTATAAAAGTTTTAAGGAGTTGTTTTGCTAGGTTTGGCTTGCCTATTGAGATAGTGTCTGATCAAGGTCCCCCATTTACTAGTGCGGAGTTTAGAGACTTTTTAAAACAGAATGGCATTTCTCAATATTTTTCACCAACTTATCATCCAGCATCAAACGGTGCGGCAGAAAATGCGGTAAAATTGTGTAAATCAGCTATAAAAAAAGCCTATAGGGAAAACAAAGATTTAGATACGGCTTTGCAAACTTTTCTGCTAGCATATAGAAACACCTCGCAGAGTACAACGGGAGAGACACCGGCAATGCTTTTGCAGAGACGTACGCTTCGATCTCGTTTGGATCTGTTACGTAGTGAACGGTCACTCGAGGACAAGGTGCGTGCGTCACAGCAAAAGCAGATTGAGTATTCCGGCGGAGTATTACGCGAATTAAATGAAGGGGATACGGTTTGGATGAGAAATTACGCTGGCGGTGATAAATGGTCAAAGGGGGTTATTGAAACAAAAGTAGGTACACGGGAGTATCTCGTGGAGGACGGTAACGGTCGACCTATAAGAAAACATATAGATCACTTAAGGCGTAGATCTAGACTATCGGGGGTGGTCGGTTCTGGGAGTACCATTTCAAAGGATGAGATAATACAGGCGGAAGTGGTTGGGCGTGAGGATGGAGCTCCGCAAGAGCGAGGGCCAGCGGATGTGGTAGAGACCGATAGGAGTCAAGGGGAGAGTAACAATGAGGGAGAAATTGAACCCACGGAACCACATGCCGTAATGCAAGAGCCTTCACCTCAGCCAGTGAGTCATGCCAACCGCAATCGGAAACCTGTTGTTCGGTTTCAAATTGATTAATTAAGATATGTATGTAATAATATAATATAGTAGTAGTATAATTTAAGATAAGTTGTAAGTTTAGTTGTTAAGTTGAAATTAAGTGGTGAGGTGTTATGTATGTGAACCAAAAAAATAGTTATAACATGTAGGTAGATAGAAAATCATGTACATTCATTCTCGCAATAGAAAGTATTACGCCCAGTCGTTGTTTCATTGAAAAGCCCTAAAAAGATATTTAGAAATATCTCTCAGAAAGTTCTTTACTTGTGAGTTAATAGTCACAAATATGTAGGATGTACCACTGATGATATATATTTCAATTCACAATTCATGTACAAGCATACATGCCAAATACCCAACTGCTTGTAAAATACCACGATAGTTTCACTTTGTTAATTTTCGTCCAGATATACCTGTATAAATACCACTTGCACTAAAACACAATATCTTCCGAGATGTGTGAATAGCAAACTGACCTTGAAGAATCCTCTTGCAATGTATGTCAGAACTTGCACGTACTTGTTGGATTGATGAGGGGTTGCGGTACCATCATCGTTGCATCATTGGAATAACGTGGTAATTGGGTTATCGTAATTGCCGGTGAATACTCTGTCGTCCTAAATACGTGAAGTAGATTTATGCAATTATCTCCGGAGTTCTCAGTGGATGTGCTTTTACGGTTCCTTAAGTCCGTATAGCTAACGGAAAGGCTTTTGTATCCTTGCGTCGAAGGTCACCAGTGTGGAGGTATTTTTGCCGGGAAGGAAAGAAAGCCTTTTTTTTTTGTCGTAATATGACAGAATTGTTTTCTTTATTTTTATTAGTGTTGTGACGCGCAACTAGTGCTGTGCACATAATGCCGCCACAGGGTAACAACTAGTATTATAATAAATACGACGGTTTGAGTTTGTATAGTGCGTTTAAAAATGTGAAAAAATCAGGTGGACCAGCAGATTCCGAAAATACAATTTTTAGGATTTTTGTCTGTCTGTCTGAGCATCACGTGAAATCTACTTAACTACGGACTATGGTGTGAATATAATATGTAAATCGAACAATACCAGTTTCCCGATTGAAAGATAAAGTGGTTTCATGTAAATGAGTTGAAAGAGGGAACCGAAAAGCGTTCTGATAATAGTAAGGCGATGAATGGCATTATCTCCTAATAATGTTCGTCGTGACGCTCGCAAGAAAGGCCGAACGAGCTGTAATGGGTTTTATCCATAGTGAGGTAAAGACGCTGAATATTGGACAATATTGCGGTCGGAATTCGCAACCAAGGTGGTAAGAAAGGCAGTCAAAAGAAACGGGTCAACAAATAACGCTGTAGACATATAGGGCCTTACTTATAATAATCTCTTTAAGAATGGATTAGCCATCTTTTAAATAAGAGACTCTTCAAGCCCCTAATCAATGGCTGTTTCAAATGAAACTTGCCATCTTGCCTCTTAGCAGTCACTTTAACTACCTCTCGATGTAGCTTATTGTTGACAGTTATTTATGAGTTACTTTACCACCACCTCTTATCCTTAAGAGGAGTTATGGGTAAGATTTTCGTTAATCAGTTGCTGAGCAGGTTCTTAAATTTTAACAAACGATTATAAGTTAGGCCAATAGTGTAGTAGAAATAAAAATTACAACTAAATAAATAGATTATAGGCCATAATTGTCAACTATATAAACATATAAACGTATATGTCGGATTCACTCCCGCCGGGAGCGGATGACACTCCGAAGTATAAAAAATAATAATCTGGAATGTGATAATCAAAGTTTATTACATTAGAATTATTACAATTACAATACTAAACACAGCACAATAATACACGAATTATTAGGACAACACCAAGAGCTGTCTCCACGCTTGTCAGGTGTCGAGCAACAGTATGCCCTCAAAGAATATTGCTTATCGAACAGTAACTATCGACCACAATATACTATGGGCCTTTTGTCCAACAGAACTTCCGCTCTGTTAAACCGATGAACGTAGGATCACCGTTGTAGACTCGTAGACTGTCGGTTTAAGACTGCCCTCTTCTGCCCGAACACCGCGTATTTAAGGTCCTCGTAACGCGCCGTACTGACACCATTCGACTTCCGATTACTATTACCGTCATATGGTAACTTTATAATAACAAATACTATTCCGACATATATATATATATATATATATATATATATATATATATATATATATATATATATAGTAGCTAACGGCCCCAGCAGACGTTGTCTTACTCTGAAAAAATATGACCCAATCCCAGCGCCACCTACCGGTTCCAATTGTGGATTTAAACCATCCGGGGACCCACTCAAACACACAAAAACAAAATCGCTACCCGTTGTTAAGAGGATTCTAGAACCCGATCTCAGCGCCACCTACCGTTTCCAACGGTATAAAAACTATCCTATCTTTGAAGTTGGATCAAACTGCACACGGTGTGCAAATTTGATTAAAATCGGTTGAGTAGTTTAGGAGTCCATCGCGGACAAACACTGTCACGACAGGAGATTTATATATATCAAGATATAGACTAATTGTATAAACGAAAATAGTAATAAGAACATTTTAAAACTAGTTAAAACTAGGCAGACAGAAAGCCGTTACTATCGCTTATGAACATTTACAACACCAAGGTGCTGTAAATACAACATACGTTGCTGTTCTCTTAAGGGAGTACAGAGTCTCACTCCGGCTTTGAGCCGATGCAAATGTCGTTATAGCTCTCTAGGTTGACTCATTATCGTGCGAGACTTTTTATTTTTTTTGCAGGAGTTCAGCAGCCACGTAGACGGCCCACTTGATGGAAAGTCGTTACTATCGCCTATGGACATTTGCAACAACAAAGGTGCTACAAATGCGCTGCTGCTCTCTTGAGGGAGACTGGAACCTGGTCACTAATGCCGGAACACTACTCAAGGTTGTTATGGCGGCATGCTCTAGAACAGGAGTGATAGCCATCCAGATGGGCATATACGCCTAGTTGTGGCCGCAGAAAATTGCATTATTTCTCCATTCCTGCACTGATAAAAAGTAATAGATATTTACATACTTCATCGTTAAATATATACTTGTTTATTACTAGCAGTGTTAGTGAAACATCAGTCGCATTATTATGACTATGTGTTTGTTCCGCTTTCCTACTTTTCTTTCTCCACTTCGCGTGATCTTCAGCGTTCCTCGTTTAGAGACCGTTAGTACGTATGTCATCCTTTACAACGTCAAGCCGCATTTCTTGGGCTCTCTCCTAGGATTAGGACCCGGCGGGACATTTATTCCCCACGTATTACCCACCAGCGTATACGAGTTTCTAATACAGTCCTTCAGTGTGACTTCACACATCACTCGTAACATATTCATCTCCGTGAACTCCTCTATTCACTTCTTAGTATTTACCTATATATCAATCGTAGTATTTAATTATAGAAATAGCTATAAAGGAGTAATCTATTTTTGTCATTTCCAGGTAAACGTCCATAATCGGTGTCTTCGCCTCATCTTGCACTTGAACTGGGTAAGATTTTTTTCTTTAGCGTTGTAAGATGGTTGTTAAGGGACTGTAAAATAATATATCGATAAATATTTATTATAATTCTGTGTGTGTATGGAAGTAAAAGTCGATATTGTTAGCTGACTCATGACGCGCCAATGCTAAGCCTACTTAACTTTTTTTGGAGTACTTCAATAATATAGCATCATAATAAATTAGGAAGAAATTCAAATAATAATTATTGTAACCTTAATTAACTAACAGTATTTATACTAAGACTTTCTCTATTAATATTTATTGGCTCTATTTAGATAGATAAATAAGTTAAAAAAAAAACAAAAAAAACACGCTTTCATAAAATTTCCAACAAAAAAACAGAAAATAAAATTTAATAAATTTGGTTTCTGATGAATGGGGTCTTAAAAAAAGCGTGGGGTGTATTCAAAGCGCTTTTTAAGATATTAAAGAAGAAGAATGGCCACCTTCCCACTCCATCATCAGATTAGCTCCATGGTACCATATTATTGCATTGTCACGCGATATAAACATACGAGCCCAAACACGACGGGTCTATCTTGTTTAGTACAGGAGTTCCTATGGCCACCTTCCGACTCCATCATCAGATCAGCTCCATGGTACCATATTATTGCATTGTCACGCGATATAAACATACGAGCCCAAACACGAAGGGTCTATCTTGCTTAGTACAGGAGTTCCTATGGCCACCTTCCGACTCCATCATCAGATCAGCTCCATGGTACCATATTATTGCATTGTCATGTAATATAAACATATGAGCTCAAACACGAAGGGTCTATCTTGCTTAGTACAGGAGTTCCTATGGCCACCTCCCGACTCCATCATCAGATCAGCTCCATGGTACTATATTATTGCATTGTCATCGACCTTTGACAGGTATGCAAAGTTTGAATTAAATCTGATCGTTCAATGTAGGAGAAAATCGAGCTCAAAGGTCGGTTACAAACATACATACATACAAGCTAATAAAAGCGTGTTAAAAACACTTTACGTCATCTTTATTCTTTGTAAGAATACGTCGTATTCTTTGACGGCCTCTGTGGTTGAGCGGGCTAAGCCTTTGCCGGCCTCAATGGAATACAGAGGCTCCGGCTTCAATTCCTGGTAAAGTAAATTTCAGAAACGTATTTTCTCCGTCATTTACTATGGTCTGGGTGTCTAGGATCGGCCCCAGAGTAGCCCGTTATATAATTACCCATAACACAAGCGTAACTTGCTTAATTTTGCTATATAAAATATGTATATTCGTCTGCCGATTATTTATTTATTATTTAAATTTTCTCATAACTTCTATACTACACTAACTTTAGAACCCCGTAGTAGGTTAGCACGTACTCAACTCGTGTCTTTAACTATGCGGATTTATACCCTTGCCGTAAAGCATACAAAATTTAGTCAGTTTTCTTACCTAAATTAATATGCATATTGATATAATTGGCACATGCTGCAGGTTAAGGAAAACATCGTGATGATGTCTGTACATCAACATAACGGTATATCAAACCCGTAAACAAGCATAAAATATTGTCTATTACGCTGAAAACTGGGAGACCTTTAGGGTTATTCATAAACGTCGAAAACTTTTTGTCTAAGAACGTAAAGACCCGTCATCGCTTGCATATAAAGCATACGAACGGAACGACAAGAGCCACATTTCGACTTTGTTCGGGTACAGAGTCTCACTCCGGCTTTGGGCCGATACACATGTCGTAATAGCTCTCTAGGTTGACTCATTTTTGTGCGAGTCTTGAAATTGAATTAAATCGGATATTAATTTAATGAAAAAGGCAATGTTCATTAGCTTTTACTGATTTCAAAATCGCACCACCTACTTCTCTCTCCGCTTAGTAGGTATATAAGTAAACGAGGGTAAGATTCATCGATAATTCATATTTCAATACATCACTAAAAGGTTTCTCATAAATTACTCAGCAAAGTTGTCGGATTCCTTAAGCATTTACCCCAGTGAGAAGTGGGCACGGAAATAAATGATTGGTTCTAAATAATGGCGGATATTTTTTATTACTGGAAAAAAGCGGGAAATAAATCGTTTTCGATTACAACTTTGAACCGTGAAGATCAAGAGTGATTACTTCAACTTTTTCATTTTAGAATCCGATCGTGGTTTGGGAAGACAATTCGGATGATATATTTTATGTTTTATCATTACCTTTTATGCGTTTAGGGGAAAAGTTTGGGATTGTCGATATCGATTTTTGATATCGTTGCATCACTGTTTTCTGATTATGGAATACTCCCGATTATAACCATTCCAGTGGATCTGTCCTACATTATCGAAAAAAAATACGGCAACTAGCGCCATGAAGTGGTTCAGGAACATCAAATATCATAATTAGTTTCCATTTAGTCCACTTGACTTTATTTAAGATGGCGCTGTGCAATATCGTTGAATAAATTCATCGCGCTGACGAGATCTTAAAAGCGTATATTAAACATTTCATGACTTCAACAGACAAACAGACGGCCTGCTGGTGGAAAGTGGGTACTATCGCCTACGGACACTTTCAAAACTAAATGTGCTACAAAGCCGCTGCTGTTCTCTAAAGGGAAACTGGCACCTGATCACTAATACCGGAACACAACTCAAGGTTGTGTTGTGACGACATACTTTAGACCAGGGGAGGTAGCCATGCAGTCGGGCAAATGCCCTACCACCTGGTGGAGATTTGTTTTGTCGCCTCTTACGACAGGCCGCCCGGCCGCAGGAAATTGTATTCTTTTTCCATTCCTGCACGGGGATAAAATTTGAACTATTTTCAAACTTGAAACAATTATATATCACAGAGTAAATTAATATATGAATGGTTTGGAAATTTTCTTAACCCGACCTTTCGTATCCTCAGTAACCTAAAGTGTTATTAAAATATTAAACCCATGTCGTACATTTGGCCTCCGTATCTCCTGAACGTACCTGGGATTGAAATGGGGGCGCCTTTGCCGGATATTTACGATAAATTCGCTGATGCGAAAAACGTAGGCACAATATGCTTTTGCGATTACCGCCATAAATTATAAGGTAACTGGGTTTCAAAAGGGAAATCGTTTTTCAGAAATGATTTCGTTTACTTTGTACTAAATTAAATGATATTGTTAGACGCCGGCAAAATTAAAAGCACACCTACAGATTATTGCCTTTTGGACATCTTTTGTTTACTTTGTGTTTAGAATTTGTAATTAGAAAAGCAGCCTATTGTGTATTGTAATCTTTTATTGTGGTCGCTAGCCAGGTGTGATTCTTGGAAAATTCGGTCCACGCGGTCGAGTATTGTATTGTATATGTTTAGTATAAAACAATGCCCGAATGGACGGGTGAGGCATTCAAGCGACGATTACGATACGAGCAAGACGTGTGTACATTCGATAAGCTATACAGTGGTGGACTTTGCGCGTGTTATTGAATCATGCGGTTTGTGCTGTTTGTGTCCAGTTATATTTGTACCTGTATTATACGTGTTCGTTTAGTTCTAATAAATTCTATAGCAATTCCAAAGGCAATTTAATTTGAGTCCCGTAACTCGTAACAATACATTGACTAGATTTTTTTTCACTTTTTTATACCGTGGCTGCCAGCATTACAATTGTCTATTCAATTATGTCAATCCTATTATAGGCTATTTAATTAAATGTTAATTTCCTAGTAACTCCCTTCCCCGGTTTTCCCAGAACGCTACAATATGGGGCTCTTAAAAAAGGGCGGGGACAGACACCTAAATCTCAGCAAGGTAGGCAACGCATCTGCTCTCTTAGTGTTGCAGATGTCCGTGGGCGACGGTAGCCACCTACCACCAGATGGTCCGTGTGCCAATTTGCGTACAAGCAAACATAAAAAAAGAAAATATTGCATAAGTTCAGAACTCAAATTAAAAAGAAAAAATATAATTAACTTTTTAACACTGAGATGCTTTTCATTGCCTCTAACCTCTATAATTGTTAGACATTACACTCATGCATGCAATGTACATAGACTGTTAAGCGCTTATACAATTTATTTGAATGCACTTATTTACTATAACTTACCACGTAGTCAATTACTAAATTCTTCAATCGACCGTCAATAGATTCTCGTGATAAAACAGAAATAAACCCAACTGACAAATTCGTTTTTTATGCCATCACATAAAATAAAATATTCATATATGTACCATCGTAAATGATTGCGGAAATAATACAAATGACGTGAAGGTAAAACGTTGCAAGTGACGTTTTCGAGAAAATAATTATGGCAAAAAATTTAACCAATCACATAGGATCACATAAACAAACTTTAAATCCATATCTTTTATAAACTTAAATGTGTTTCCTTTTGTATCAAGTGTCTCCATTTCAGTTGTCAGCAGAATACTGGGGGGGGGGGCTTTACGAGTAATTTCGGTTATTTACATATTGTTACGAGCGTGAGACTTGAATTAGAATGCCATTGGAATTACTGTAAAGCTTATTAGAACTATACAAATACGTATAACACAGGTACAAATACGCAACCAGTACCAACAGCATGATTCAATAACACGCGCAAAGTCCATCACTGTAGCTTATCGAATGTACACACGTCTTGCTCGTATCGTAATCGTCGCTTGCATGCCTCACCCCTCCGTTGGGGCATTGTTTTATACTAAACATATACAATACAATACTCGACCGTGTGGATTGAATTTTCCAAGAATCACACCTGACTAGCGACCATCATAAAATATTACAATACACAATAGGCTGCTTTTCTAATTACAAATTATAAACACAAAGTAAACAAAAGAAGTCCGTCACTATATCGCTTATCGAGTATACGTCTTGCTTGTATCATAATCCTCGCTTGACTGCCCCTCTCCATATTGGGCCATTGCTTTATAATGCACCGATTCCATACCTGGCAAGCTTCGACGTAATTTACGCAGGCATAATTACCTGCTTAACTATGTATGCGGTACGGCCATAAACGAGTACAATACTGTTACGAGCTACACAAGACTCGAATTAAAATACCGTTGAAATTACTATAGAATTTATTAGAACTGACAAAGACGTATAAAACAGGTACAAATATAACTAGACATTGTATAAGGACCGCGTTTACTGAGTTAAACCGCACACCTGGCAAGCTTCGACGCAATGCAATAACAACAAGGATTAGTTCGACACTAATGATGGCCATAAAACAAGTACGATAACAATAGGATATGTTTCTTAATTACCGCTTTGCAACGTGTTATTCGTGTTCAGGAGAAGAAGCGGCAAGAAACTCCTCAGCAACATGCCTATCAAAAAATTGTTTATCTTCATATTTCTTATTTTATTTAAAGTTCTTTTTCTTTTAATTTTTATACGAAAATATGTTGAGAATTACTTTTTGAAGAATTAATGGTATTGTAGCAAAGAGTGCATACTCAGTAAGACAAAGACATAGTAAGAGCAAAGATGAATATTATTTATGTTATAATAATGACGAAACGTACCTACTAAAAGTTTGTATTGTAACAATCTCCATAAGTTTCTTACATATTCGGCAAGATCAAAACGTTGTACAGACGTTTGTATCACCGGCTGAAGCAAGCTGCTATGTAATTTTATTTGATTTTGTTTATTTAGGATAGTAAACAGATACTAAAGTTACATATTAAAAAAAAGTATATAGTATAAAGTCAGTGCTTGTCCAACTGGATCACGTGATCCACAAACAAAAAGAGGGTAGCGTACAATACTATGAAAGAAAAAGGGACAAATACAAAAACTTAATCGCACCTACACACTCACTCTCACACACACATACACACACACATACGCGCACGTGCAAAGAAAGAAACACATCAACACGCTTATATACATTACACATGCCACCCATATATGTGGGGGATAATATAACAGAGACACAAAAGTAAAAAAAATATAAAAACGAGAAAATTACAGTGTCTAATTGTAAATGTAAAGTAAATGAAGTTTTATCATTGAATTATTCTTTAATAGTGTAATATCCCCTTTTATGCAAAATACTGATTTGGTTAAACTATATCGTCGGCGTAACATGGTCTGTTATGGGTTAAGGGAAATATTTTTTTGTCGTTTACCACTTTCAGTCTCACAACCGGCCTATATTTAAATCTACCGACTTTCAGCCATCTAATTTGACGACAATGTTACTTTTATTTCACTTCTAACATAAAATAGACGATAATCAACCCTATCACATTATAATACGGTCGAAGTTTCATATTCTAGTGCAGTTAAGCTCTTGTATTTATGTATTTGATTATGTATATAGATACAAAGCGGAGGACGGTATTTTTGTTGACCTTATTGTTTTGAAGTATAGTTAGAATGTGTTGATGCTGTTTATGTTATAAGCTAGGTACTTATATCCAAAGGGGACAGTAACCACTTTCTATCAGTTGCGCCAGAAAGAAAAAGTGCCTCAGATAATGTATGAATAATTATGATGAAAAAATCTTTTTAGCCAGACGTGTTGCTGGGGAGTTTCTTGCCTTGAACATCGATAACACATTGCGAAGCGGTGTACATAGAATAGGAAGAACATTTAAATTTTATCTTATAATGTTCTGCAAAAAACTGTTCTCCTGCGCAAATTATTTTTAATAAAAACTTTTTAATTTGAATATGCCGGTGGGTACGCAGAAAGCGCAATACCTTGACTTACAGAAAGATGCAGATATTGACCGGGCATGGCTGCCATTGAAAGCCGAGAGAATGGAAGAGGCAAGTTACAGTCCTGTGGCGCCTCATGATGCACAGGGACGCTGGAAGGTTTGGTGGGAGTCTGGCGGTCGGTGCTTGCCACTCTTTCTATCATTAGAAGCTTATGTGTACCATCGGCCGTCGGGAGTGCTACATATATCTCAGTGACCTCTCCGGGGCAAGAACGAGGGTAAATGCATTCCCCAGCCATAACAAAAAGGCTGCTTTAAAAACCTTGAAGACGCCTACAAACTTAGTCTAACGCAATATGAATAAGACCGTAATGGGTTAAACACAAAAACGGACGATGAAGTGTTCAAGTTACATAAATTCCATATGTACATTATTTTTTCATATATTTTCTTTATTACGAGCGTGCATGACAAGAACTATGAATGTCAAAGAAGCAAGTGAGGTGTGTAATAATAAGCGTAAATGGCGCTCTGTTGTTCGTGCCTACCCCGCAAGGGATCTGGCGTGATGTTATATATGTATGTATGTATTTTCTTTATTATATAAGATTATGTTGTGGATATTTTAGAATTGATGGTCTTTTGTATTTTAACAAATAAATTATGTTTTATTGCTCTCGTTTACACCAAAATGTTTCCTACTGTAGACTGTTCGGATACTAAATACCTCAGTTTGGTAGATATTGAAAAATAATTTAATAACAAAAAATAAAGGTTTTTAATTATAGAAACATAAATATTGAACAAATTTTCATATAGCAATCCGTTGTTTGCGAATCAAAACATATAAACATGTTGTACCAACATTTGTAGTCATCTCGTGTAGACATCGCTTCTTTGCTTCAATAACGTGGTATCTTGAAAAACCCAAATTTACAGTACGCCACTTTTAAAAATTCAAAAAAAGATTTTACCCAAACATATTTTACACTTTTTTTGTATATTTTTTTTTGTAAATTTAGTGTCAATTTACTAAGCTTTTAGAAATATATGAGAAAGTTGTGATAATATGATACATTTAGCAAAATATAGTGAGTGAGTGAAATAAGTGAGTATTGGGATATGTCACGTTATTGAAGCAAAGAAGCGACATGTAAAACTTTTTCGTTTGACCCTAATAAGACACTACTAAAACCGCAAAATTGTTATCTAGGTCGCAAGCCTTTATAATTTTGTAACATATTTAACTCTGTCTCGTGTGACTAGTTAGCTAGAAACAAACCCTCGTAAGCCAGCAAAGGTCTATGTTAAAACTCGAAAAGTTTCGCCAAAGCCTATTTAAGAAGTTCACTCATATTTTATTCTTAAACGAGCACCGCAATTTGTGTTTGAGAACTCTTGAAAAAATCCCAGTTTGCGAGAGATGAAATTTATATGAAAATTCGCCTGAATTTTTGGTCCTGTCTGGCGTTTTTAATCAACTCGACCTGTCACATTGTAACCTTTGAATGGGCGATATTGCAATCACCTGATAATAATTATTCATATTGTTACAAGTGTGAGACTCGAATTAAAATGCCGTTGGAATTGCTATAGAATTTATTAGAATTATACAAACACAGGTACAAATATAACCGGACACAACCAGTTCCAACAGCACGATTCAATAACACACGCAAAGTTCGTCACTATATAGGTTATCGAATGCACAAGTCTTGCTCGTATCGTAATGACTTGACTGCCTCCCATCCTGCCGTCGTTTTTACTCCTCATATAAAAGTGTGCCCGCCCGTATCGTCGACTTAATTTTCTAGAAACGTAATCCACACACCTGGTTAATTGTGCCTAAAAACGGCCATAAACGGACAATAGGCTAATGTATAATTGCAAATGTTAAACACAAAGTAAACAAAGAAAGTCCAAATGCGGGAAAGGTAATAAACCAGGTGAGCATTTACTTTGTCGGCGTGTAACAATATTAATAAAGTGTATCATGAAAAAATTAAAAATGACATTGCACGAGTAAAACAGTTGAATGGTTTCACCTTTGAATTTGCTGTGGTTATAATTTATTTGTGTTGTTTATCCGTGACGGAGAAAGAATGCAATTTCCTGCGGCCTGTCGTAAGAGTCCACAAAACACACCACCCACAGCCAGGTGGTAGGGCATTTGCCCGACTGAATGGTGACCACCATTGATTTAGAGTATGCCACGATAACAGCCTTGAGGTGTGTGTTTATTAGAGACCACTTTCCATCAAGTGGGACGTCTGCCTGTCGGCTGAACTGCAGCAATATTTAGCAATATAGCAACTAAACTATTCGGTACATGACTAAATTACTAGCGTAGTGTGACTAGGCTTTAGGCAACCTGCTGGCCGCAACAATATGACAATGATCGGCTCTTTACTAAGGTCGTGAAGAACTACAGAAATTTGAATCATACAAATATTTACAAACACTATCCACCTTTGGAATATTCAAATTCAAAAATTTTTATTCAAAATAAGTTCCACTGGAGAACACTTTTTGAAGATCATACATATATACGTTAAAATTTTATTTTACTTCCTAGTCTATGTACGCCGCTTCGCAACCTGTTATTGCTGTCAAGGAGAAGAAGCGGCAAGAAACTCTCCAGCAACACGTCTAGCTAAAAATTGTTTTTCTTTATATTTGTTGCTATACTATTTATATATATTTAAGTACTTTTGTTAAAAGTTTTATACAGAATTATGTTACAGAATGACTTTTGAAGAATTAATGGAGTTGTAGCAAACAGTGCGTATTCAATAAAACAGAGCGCAAAAATATATTATGTCCTAAATAGTAATAATAAAAGTTCTAGACGTTTCATCAGTTAAGAGCCTATCAGAGAGATTTCAGTTAATCCAAGTGTATTAGAAATACCTTGTCAATAAACGGATCCGATCCCACTTTATCAATCTCCGATACCCACTTGCCGGGATTATTTTAATTTAACAGAAAATTAAGAACGCTGACTTTGTATTTTATCAGTGGAGTATCATAAAATAATAATTGAAAAAGTTCTTTGACGATATAAGACCACTGTTTGCTATTTTGACAGTAAGAATTGAGTCTTCGGGACGATAACTAAGTTACTTAATTAATACTAGAGTTTTCTCCGCTACTGCGCCGCCTGAAACCCTAGTTTGAAGCTGTATTTTACTTGCATAAAAACTTAACTCAGATTTTTATACATTGTTATGAGTTGTAGGACTCGAATTAAAATGCCGTTAGAATTACTATTGAGTTTATTACAACTACACAAACACGTATAAAATAGGTACAAATATAACTGAACACAACCAGTGCAAATGTAATGCACGATTCAATAACACGCGCAAAGTCCGTCACTAAATAGATTACTGACTGTACACAGTCTGCCTTCGCTCGTGGTTATCGCTTGACTGTCCCATCTCGCAACTGAGGCATTGCTTTATACTGCACTAATGCAATATGTCGGCCTGGCCGCGTGGACCGAATTTCTTAGAATCACTTTGTTTTTTTTAATCCGAGCCACCTGGCAGTGATCACAATACAACAATAGGCCGTGAAAGATTACGATACACAATGAATTGTTTTTTAATCAGAAATTTAAAACACAAAATAAACAAGAGATGTCCAAATACTGCAAAGTAATAAAATGTGCTTCTACAGATCTGTACGTGGAATTTGTCTTTGTCGGCGCTTACGTTGTAACACTATGTATATATATATATATATATTTTTATTTTATTTTATTTTACAATTTTAGGATGACTATCAGCTATTCAGAATTATAATAGTAACACATTAATGATATCGAGCTATTAATAAGTCACCACAGATAGTAACAAATTAAGATCTGATCTAATCAGTGATCAGAAACCAAACCAAAAACATAGAAAAAAAAGAAATGATAATTTAAACATAAAAAAAAGAAATATGTAACTTAATAAGAAAACCTGTTCATTAAACACTAAAGTTCAAAATATAAATTATTTAGTTTATTCCTAAAACTAGACACCGAGGTACCCGTTATATCCAAATCATAGCTGCGAATTAATTTATTATAGTTAGCACACGATCGATGTAGGAAACTATTCTGGCGATAATTCGTGTCAACCGATTTTAAAGCGAAAAAGGGACTATGACGGAAAGAGTGTCGAGGAGTATATATATCTATTTTGTTGAGTAATTCAGGACAATCGAATTTTTGTGAGCTTACAATACCAGCTAAGAAGGTTAAATCAGCGATTTCCCGGCGCTGAGCGAGTTTCAGAAAATGGTAATTCTTACGTGATATATTGACATCTTTTAATTTGGAGTTGGTCCTAAAATTCAGATATTTGATAAATTTTACTTGTATTTGTTCAATGCGTTTAATGTATATATCGTATCTTGGATTCCATACTTGAGAAGCATATTCTAAATGAGATCGAACATACGTAGAATATAGAATTTTGAAAGTTTTCGCCTGAGTAAAGTCTTTCGAGAAACGCATAAGAAACCCTAGTGCTCTAGAAGCTTTATTAGTAATAGCAGTGACATGCCTATCAAATAATAGTTTCGAATCGTGTATAACACCGAGATCTTTGACCTCATGTACTGATTGAAGCTTTTGCCCTTTTAAAAAGTAATCAAATAATATAGGTGTCTTTTTTCTTGTAAAAGTTATACACGAACATTTGTCAATATTTAAATCTAACTTATTTAGTGAACAGTAAGTATCCAACCGAACTAGATCCTCTTGTAATGCTTTAGCATCATCTACGGAGTTCACAGACTTGAAAACTTTCATATCATCGGCAAAATTTAAGATAGATGAATTCATGAAGCAGCTGTCTATATCAGAGATAAAAATTAAAAACAGTAAAGGACCCAGCAATGAGCCTTGAGGTACTCCACTTGGAATGTACATCCATCTGGATATGTAATTTCCTAAAACAACGGCTTGACTGCGATTGTCAATATAAGAGCTAAACCATCTTAAGAGATCGCCTCTTATACCAGAATTACATAATTTGCAAATTAGGATTTCATGATTGATACGGTCGAACGCTTTACTGTAATCCGTATATATAACATCAGCTTGAAACCCACTGTCCATAGCATCCGTTATAAATTCATTAAACAGTACCAAGTTACTTACAGTCGACCTACCTTTTAAGAAACCATGTTGAGAATTAGGAAAACTAGTAATTAATGCATCATAGAGCTGTTCATACACAATTTTCTCAAATACTTTAGCTACAACACAAAGTTTAGATATCGGACGATAGTTGGAAATTAGGTGCTTAGGACCTTTTTTGTATACTGGAGAAATAAAAGCTGACTTCCAAATATTAGGCATATGACCTGTTCGAAGAGACTCTTGCATTAGATAAGATAAGGGATAAGACAAATTGTTAGCACACCGAATAAAGAACACTGGTGGAAAGTTATCTGGACCAGCAGACTTATAAGAATCCAAGGATTTTAGTTTATTTTTAACTGTACTACAATTTATTTCAACAGTAGATATATTTGCATCAAGATTAGTAGAAAAAATTGAACTATTTAAAGGAGTAGATGCAGTGCTAGGTTGACAAAAAGTAGAATGAAAATAATTAGCAAATAGGTCACATATTTCATTACCTGATGTAGCTACTTTACTATCGAGAGTCATGTTCTCGGGGATATTAGAGTTTTTAGATGTATTTTTTAAATGAGACCAGAATAATTTTGGATTGTTTCTAAGCGAATTTTCGATATTTACAATGTACGATTTATACGCCTTTTTTTCTAGAGTAAAGGCTCGCTTACGAAGCAAATCTAGTGTGTGGGCGTCCGATAGCATACCGTAGTTTTTATGTTTTTTGTAGTATTTATATTTTTCTTTTAAAACTTTTTTTAGTGCCGGCGTATACCACGGCGGATAATGTTTACTGATAATAGATTTTAGCGGGACATACTTATCGCGTATTTCATTTAAACGTCGGTAGAAGAAAGCCATACTTTCTTCTAAAGACTTGTTTGAGGAACCACTAGTCCAGTCAGTGTTTGAAAGTTCGTTATTAATATCCTCATAATTTGCTTGCCAAAAACAATATTTGATACGTGACGCTGGTTTAAGCATAGTCCTGACTTCAATTGGGAATGACAAAACTAAGGCATTATGGTAGGGATCGAGCGGAACCAATGGATCGGTACAATTACTGACAATCATATTATCATTACATAAAATTAAATCAAGTAGCCGACCATAGGCATTACAGACATTATTGAACTGGTGTAAATCTAACAGCGCTAGTTCATCGATAAATTCAATTTCATTGAGCCCAATTGCACTCGGCGCTTCTAAGTAATTCATATCGTTACTTTGCATCCAAGTAATAGAACTCATGTTAAAGTCTCCAGCCACTAGGATTTTATCGTTAGGGTGTGAAATTACTATATTACGAAGATTATTTAAGAAATTTGTCAACTGGTCTGAAAAATTATATCCTTCCTTTTGATTACATAAATAAACTACACAAATGTGTAAATAGTTTACTTCACTAATTTTTAATGACACCCATTGATCCTCAGCCGAGGAGCACCATTCTGGACGACCCACTATACAAAATTTCTTTTGCGCGGCAATGAGAACTCCGCCTCCCATAGTCTGTTTTGTTAAATAATAGCAGCGATCACGGCGCCATACTGTGTATCTACTATCAAATAATTCACCGTCAAGTATGCTGTCAAGCAGCCAGGTCTCCGTCAAAAGAAAAATATCATAATTATTCAAACATACATTGCGCCAAAAAGACTTAGTTTTCGTTCGCAGACCACGAACGTTCTGATAGTATAAGTTTATATTAGTCATAATGAAGTTATAAACAAAAACATGATAAAAATTATAATTTCATAGAAGGTATAAAAATAACATAAGTGACCACCATGTTTAACATTGGTTTCACTAATTTGGATATAACAGAGTACCACAATAGTCGGTAGTTCAGTAGAATGAATCAAATCAAAACATTGTGAGAATAAACAGGTTAATAAGAGACAGTAATGGAGATACATAATACATAATTATACAAATGAAAGAGATAAATATGTTTTCAAGTTGACATCTGCAAAGAATACAAGTAGATCGCGTTAAATAGTTAAGTAGGTAGACATTTTTTTCACACAAATCACTAATCCGTTCAGGTATTGTCAACAACAGGCTCAACTTTAATCCGTATTGTAGTTTGCATACAATACTTAATAAATAAGTTTTAAATAAGTGGTAAATGAACAATTCAAGTATTAACGTACAACAATTGAAAATAATAGTGACCAAGGATACAATTATTTTAATTTTAACAAGTCTTGGTGTGAGTTTATCGTTAGGACGTGGGAAGTATCGTTTTTTCGTACATGAATTTTTGAAAATTTTACCCATACATATTGGAACCCTTTTTCTTTTGCAATTGACTTGGTCTTTGTAAGAAGTTTCTTGTATTCAGGGGAAAGATGATCATTAACAAAAACTCGTTGGTTACTGTCAGCAAATCCTAAGGCGCTTGCCAATAATGATTTTTCGGCACGAGCTGCAGCGACGAAATCTTCTTTTATGTATCTATTTAGAAAAGAGACTATAACAGACTTTTCCTTGTTATTAAAAGTAGGTATTCTACTAATATAATTTATTTGACTTTTATCCACTTTATACTTAATAGCAATCCCAATTTTATCCAATATAGAAAATAGATTCTCAGATTTTTTAATGGGTATTCCCTTTATCTCTGCATTATTCATACGGCTCCATTGGTCACGTGATATGTCATTGCGAAGTAATATATCAATCTGAACTTTTGTGTCCGATGCAGTATCAGCAATCATTTCCACTGAGGCTATGCGAGACTCAACGGCATCTACCCTGGAAGAAAACTCATGGATCTTCTTAATGGCTTCTTCATTAGACGACTGCAACAATTCCATATTGCTTTTTATACCTTTGACGTCGCTAATAAGAGAAGGAAGACATTCCAACTTTAGAGCCATGTCATTGAGTTTGCCAAGGATCGCATCCATTTGGTCTCCGCCTGGGGACATTGGATTCGGAGAAGATATACGACAGGAGGAACACTTCCAAGTAGCTCTTCTCTCAGCACCCAATCGACGATAACCGGTTTCCGAGATACCAGCACAGCTATAATCGTATTTGTTTTTACAGCTGCTACACTCCACTCCGTCACTACATTTGACGTTACAGGCCGCACAAATCATTTATAATCTCAAATTAACCGCAGGTTGAAATAAGTGAGCGACTCAGTTATAAACTGACCGACGGTTGACAACCTCTGCCTAACCGTGAGCGCGTAAATTTGTGTGGACGTGTGTTATTCGGATCGTGGATCACTGCGAACTGATATATACTAGCTATCCCGGCAGACGATGTCCTGTCTTGAAAAAAAATTAGAACCCGATAGCAGCGCCACCTACCGGGACCAAAATCAAAATCGGTCCAGCCGTCTAGGAGTTTAGTGACATACACGCGCACAGAATAAATATATATATAAAGATATATGTATATATATATATATATTAGGGTGGTCAAGTCAAGACATCACGTGCCTCAAGACGATTCAAGTTAATTTTTGGGTAATATCATGTTTCATACTTAGGAGTAATAATAATAACCTTTCAATTTTTCTTATATTTTTAGTTTTACCTTGAATCGTCTTGAGGCACGTGTTGTCTTGACTTGAAAAAATTATAAAAAAAATCCCAGTGTTTTTTCATTAAAAGGAAGCTTTTTAGGGGGCGTCGCAAGTAATTTAATTTTTAACGACCACCCTAATATATATACATACATATATATACTTAAAATTTTGTACGTTGATATTAAAATTAATACAAAACAAACGCACACGCATCGCGGTAACGGAAATTCGTGAAGTGTTGTTTTACTTGCCAGCACACATTCCACCTACGAGTGTATACCCCATACGTATTAAAATCATTTGCTCTAATAATAAGTACAGTAGATACAATTATGTAAAGTTATTATACATATTCAAGGCTCCTAAAGCAAATAGTTTCATATTCATCACAGGCATCGAGTTTCTCCTTCAAATCAAAGCCATTCCATCCAACTGATTGGTTTTCAAGTATGATTTAATGTGCTTAAAGGAAATAGAGGGAAACTTGAGATTGCATTAAGTTTTCATCTTGATGAGAAGCGGTATACATGATTGCCTTTAGTTGTGTACAGTCGCGGTATGAAAAGTTTCGTCTTTTATGTTGACTTTTGTTTGCACGAGTAAAAGAAACAGTACTGTCACCAATTCAAAAAGAATACTGCAATTTTGACAATGATAGACGATAAGAGTAACAAGAAACAAAGAAGATATAATAACCACGCTTAAGTATACACTTTTGTAAAAAACCTCCTTTTAACGAATTTTTGAAAGTTTAATTAACCTCTGTATAGCGTTTTTTGTCAACATACCTATGCATGAAGTGTTCTAAATGTCCATCAAATGAGAATTCATTCCTCGACTGGTTCAAATATATTTGTTTACTTGAAAATAACCAGGAATTTAAACTTTTACAAAACGTAATGTTAATAAGACGCTTCACGTAAATGAGGTTGCCTTTTGTAGTAATATAATATCAGCCCATAAAAGTCCGACTGCTGGGCTCCTACTATAGAGAAAAGGGACAGTATATCCGCCATGTCCATGGAGGCTTGACAGGTTTGGCACATCAGTCATCCCGATGTGCATGTTGCATCACGATGTTTTCCTTCACCGTGGTTAGCAAGTGGTGATTGTAACAATATGCACATTAGGTCAGAAAATTGCCTAAGTGGTGCATGCGTTTCGGCCAGTATGAGTCTGGGAGGCCTTCGCTATCCAGTAGTATTGTCCACTGCTGGACTCAAGCCACTCATTCATAGGTAGGAGAGTATACCTGCCACGCTTGTACAGGACAGGCAGGTTTGGCAAACCGGTTATCTCGCAGGTTTTATCAGAATCTTTTCCTCCATCTTCAGTATCTGGTGACGCTCTTAATTGTGTATACTTTTCAGTCAAGCTTCGAACTCGTGTCGTTTGAGTTTAGAACCCGAATGCGCTAAACTTAATGGTCAAAACGCTTTCATACGTCAGCCATTCATAACTTTAGAGCTGTATTTTAAGTTATACAGGTCGATATAGATATTATGCAACTAGGTTCTAACTCCACCTGCTCTACCCCGTAAATAACACTGTAACCCTCGATACCAATAAGCAAGCCAATAACTCCGTAAATAACGCGTGTGTGTACCAAACGTATTTACTTGGTCCCAAAAAACTCCCCTGTACAAGCGAAATCTATTTTCCAATACTACAAATAAGCAGCACATTTTATCACTTTGCCACGATTTTATTTAGTTAGTTGTGTTGAGAGAAGTATTTTGCTAGGGTATTCCCTGCGGGTTTGTCTGCGCTTATTTTGAGTTAACTTTGTTTTTTATGGCAAAGCAGTCAATGACCTATAGACAGCCTTTTAGAGGGTATGGGTTTTTTATCGCCGTCTCCTCCGTCATTGTGCAAGACTAGTTTTTCTCTCTCTTTTCTTCCGGGTTAATTTCACCCGGGTGCACTCGCGCATTATATAAATTTATTTAATATAGGAAATGAAGCGCCTACAATCCTAAGAGCTATAATCAAGATAGTAATTTTCATTATTTAATATATAAGTTACTAGCTTCTGCCCGCGACTTGGTCCGCGTGGAATAGTTACTTTGGGCTAACGCTAAGTTAAACTCGCGACTTTGTTTACGTAGAAGGTAAAACGCACGCAGCGGAAGCTCTCAAAAAGAAAACAAACCCCCCGATTGGTACTCCGCTCCTATTGGTCTTAGCGTGATGATATATAGCCAATAGCCTTCCTCAACAAATGGGCTATCTAACACTGAAATAATAAAAATAAAAAACGTCCATAGGCGGCGGCAACCACTTTCCATCTGCAAGGATTTCTGCCTGTTTGCCTGCTATAAAAAAATAACTTTTGCACAAATGGCCATGGAACCCTAAAACAAAGCCGCGGTTAAAAGCTGGCACTTAATTACACAAACACCGGTGGACTTAACCGGATTAATGTTTGCGAAGAATTAAATATCACATCCGGTCGAACGGGCCAACCCGGCCCGGATAATCCGGACCGATACTCCGTTTATTAAACGAGATATGCTCGTGAATATATTATCACAATGTTAAACAATAGGGGTTTGTTTCAACGATTTTTTCATCCAGATTTCCGGTCTGGGGATTCTGTTGTTTTGTTCTGCATCCGGATAAATGATTAGTAATTTATGCTTTATCTCTTATACCAATATTTACATGCCTATAGTTTTTCCAAACAAAAACTAAAATCTAAATTAAAAATGTTATTTATGACCTTTGTATTCTAGAAGAGAGGAGCCTAAGATACAGGCTTAGGGTGATTTGACTAAGTGTGAAGAGCGAGGTAGAATGCTCCTTCATCTCAAAGGCAGATCTTCCAGCAAGGTTATTGTTATGCCTCGCAAGCCTGAGCCCAAAGACTTTTGTTATTGGACTTGACTTTATGTTGTTGGTCCGAAGACCTTAGAACTTTATCGGGGGCGATCTGCTCAAGGAGGGCTTTATATCGGCTGGACTATTGCCATGCGAGATATGATACCCGAGGCGAAGGATCCCGGGGGACCAGGACCGGCGGTTTGAGGCGGCCTACAATACCTTACTGCCGTTTCGCAACGTGTTATGGCTGTGAGAAAAACGACAAAAGAAACTTCTCAGCAACAAGGTTAGTCGGTCCTGTGGAGGAATATGTCTCCTTGCATCCCTCGCAGGGAAGTGAAGAGATTGTGATTGGACACGTCTGATACGCCGCCATCTGTGTCTGTCTGTAAAAATGATCTCAAAGAAGGCTAATGTATACAAAATTCTATGAAATTTCCTTAAAAATATATTAATACAAACATTGCAAATTATATTTTATACCTTTATGACATCATAAGCCGGGTGAACCGTAAAAACAGAATAACCCTTTTAAAGCTATTAGAGCTGGTGGACCGAAACCTAGCCTGTTCGTACCTTAATGACCTTATTAAGGCAATGTGTGCTTACATTTGTACTCGTGAATTTTCATTATTTAGGTTGGGCGCATAGTAACCACCGTTTTTTTAGGCAGGGGAAATTCGATTTTTATTATTTTATTTATTGCAGGAGTTCAGCAGACAGGCAGACGGCCCACTTGATGGACAGCGGTTACCATCCCCTATGGACATTTGCTATACCAAAGGTGCTACAAATGCGCTGCTGCTCTCTTAAGGGAGATTGGAACCTGGTCACTAACGTCAGAACACAATTCAAGGCTGTTATGGCGACATACTCTAGACCAGGGGAGGTAGCCATCTAGTCGGGCAAATGCCCTACCACTTGGCTGTGGGTTGTTTTGTCGACTCTTACGAAAGGGCGCCCAGCCGCGATAGAGCCAGGAGCATTGGCCGCGACAAGGGCAGAACCTTGGGGAAATAGTTCGAGACCCGTGTGTAGTACACACCAGTTCGGGGGTAGCACTAGCATGTCCAGCCAGAACTGGTGCCACGCTATTGCCACTCCCCACTTAAGGATACACACTTAAACCCTTGAGTATTTTGTCCTATGCCTTATGCCAGGCCTACGGGTATATATACCTAGCCCTGATAGGCGCGGGCCTCACAAGGTCACTTTCACTGCCGAGGAACGCAAATTGATCACTAACCACAGCCGCCGGTGGCCAGTGACAAGCAGTTTACACGATTTTGGAACTATGGTCCTTATCGCACGTTACTCAGGCGCTCGGCCGATGGGGGCTAGACGGATAAAAGTGTCGCCGTGAAAAAATGCTGACCGCTGTACTGTGTGTGAGTCTTTACGCCATCAATGTATTGTTGTATACGAATTATCCATGTATTAGTTTCGCCAACTTTGACAGATTAAACAGAACAAAAAGTTTACAAAATATAGTAATCTTTGTGTTTTACTTGACACCAACTTCTATATGTTGCTGCAAGAAGTCGGTTAAATACTTATTTAAAAAATATTTTTTACTTTTTATTTGCGCAAATACTTCATAATAGCTTTAGAAATAATATTTTAAGCATTTGTAGAAATTGTACAACCGGCACGAGTATACAAATTTGCCATCTAACTCTTCGGTGTATATGCTCTTCAACGAGGGTAACTCTCGATTTCCTTGCAACCCCCAAATCAGATCCTTGAAAAGAACTCTCGAATTTTTTTGGGACCCACTCCTCAGAAACTGGCTTAGTGACCATGTACACCTCGAGAGTGTACTTACTTACGAATAAAGAAATCAAAATCAGACAGACGCATAATAAATCAAAATGTTCCAGGAAATCTTGATAGACTATATTGCCTATCACGAGGGGATTAAGGAACCATTGAGAGCATGAAAATATTGTAGTATCTAATTGAATTAATGTAGGTTAGAACATAAAAATAATTTCCTAAAATTTTGTCTGGTGTCTACCTTTTGGACATCCTAATAAACCAGACGTAAATGTTCGGGTCTCTACACAAAGTAAAATAGTACCTCCATTGGACGACATCTGGGCTAAGCCCTTGCTAGCCTAGTTCTCCGGAACGCAGAAGTGATCGAGTTTTGGTATGATAAATTTTGTTAACTAACAACCATGATACTCTTTATTGTACACCAACAATAAAAATATGTATTACATTAAATTATTGTCAGAGGATCAGAAAGGCTTATGATAATTAAAGAAAAGCAACCGGTCACTATGGTTTATCTAAACAACTTAGGGCGGCTTGCATGACGCTCCTTAATTTAATTTAAAATACACTAAACGCATTTACCGCCCTTAAATACGAGAAGCGTCTTGCACAACGTTAAATTTACTGGTAAATACGTTTACAGAACTGTCAAAGTTAATCATCCAAAAATGGCTATTTAACTCCTTAAACGCGTTTAAACATTGTTACTCGTATGTCTTTATGAAATTGTCACTTTTAAAAAGTCAATTACAGATTGACAATCGTATATTATTTGCTTTAATTATTTATCTCAATTCTAAATACCCATTATTAGTCCAAACTGACATGGTAGCAGAGTACTAAAGTTAAGAAATTGGAACCAGTAAAGATATTTTAACTAGGAAAGAATAAATACAATATTTTAGCATTGTACTCGATCTGACGTTCACAATGGATAAGGCGATCGCAGAGGCTTCAAGGTAAGAAAAATGCGCCTAAATGGTAAAAATTATAAGCCTTGGCGGTATCGTATTGAGACAGCGTGCAGGGCAATAACCGGCACAGAAGAAATTTTGCAAGGAAAACTTCAAAAGCCCGATGAGCCTGCAGCATTTGATGGTGCAGATGCTAAAGCAAAATATGATATAAATTTGCAACAATTTCTAAGAATTGACTCTCTTTTTAACTCTCATGAAGACAAACATGAGATTCTAGAACAAGAACGCCTATATAATGGAAGCAGCGAAAACTTATGATCTTTGTCTCAAATTCTTTGATTATAAAAAGGACCCTGAACATGAGATGGGAAGATAAATCTGCATTAAACAATATTTCAACAACTCTTTTCATAAATTAATGTTTATTATTCTTTATGAACGTGTAAGTTATTAAAGTCAATTACAGATCGTCACTCGTATTTTATTTGCTTCATTTAACTCAATGCTAAATACCCATAAAATCGAAAATAAAACCGCACAGCAAAAGATCATTCTTCAGGTTGCCGCTAAAAATTCCGAAATAAACTGAACCAAACGAACAAAATTTCAAATGTCAATTTGAGACTGCCGATTGAAAAGCTAAAATCCTTTTTACGCAAGAAATAACTAACATTTAAGTTAAATTTCGTGTGTTTGTTCGATAAAACTTACCGTCACGTGAAATGAAACACATTTCGCTGTTTTATCAATGGCATAAATACATTTTACTAAATGACATGGGAGAGTGCTTCGTGCAAGACAACGTAAATGCATTTACTATTAAACGTGTTTAAAGAGTTAAATAAAATTAACTAATTTTATTTAAAGACGATCGTTGTGCATGCGGGCCTTAAAGTCGGTGCTTAGTAATTTTCAAAGTATAGTAATTTTTATGTTTTACTTTGCATTGACTTCAAGATGTTTTACATAATATATACTAAAAAGAATATATTATAATTAAAATAGCTTTACAAATAAGTCATTTTATACTTTTTAGTTTTTGAGTCGGTTTTTTTAAACGAAGTTTTTTTTTATTTGTTACTTTTTAATGTCTAGCTATGGGTAAGCCTGCGAAAGGTGCCGCCTTAAAAAATATAGGTTCCAGTAAACGAGAACCGAAAAAAATCATAAAATGAAAAGTACTTGACCAAACTTCCTCAAATGTTTAGGGGACCAAATGGCAACTATTCCACATCAAACTAAAGAGGAATCACGTAAATCGGTTCATAAATCTCAGAGTAATCGGTGTACATACATAAAAAAGTACCGAACAAGTTGAAAACCTCCTTTTGGAAGTCTGATTTTGATGAGACAGTAATTATTGTAATTAAAACAAAGTGTCCTTGTTGTTTATTAAAATGTTCTTTGATAAGACTATTAAAAGGCAAAAGGCGATTAATAATTATAAGCTCTATTCATTGGTAGGCTTTTGCGGCCGTGTGTCAAGTTCTGTTGTATCCAGTTAATAGCCTATGGGGAGAGCCCAGTGACCGGGCGTCGGAAACGTTAAATAAACCAAACCAAAGGCCCACCTTCCCAACGAGGCTTTTACCTAGAATTATCAATCAACATTATTGAACGCCAAAGGGTCAAAAGCGAAAGGGTTGATATAACCACACTATGTAAGTGAAAGGATGCGTGAAATTTCCTTAGCAACGACTTTCGTTTTGGCATTGACTGTAATGAATCGAGGCCTGTGGAGACCATGAATTGAATCCAAGTTGAAATAACTTTTTGTTAATTAAATCTGAAACTATCTGTTGATTGCGATATGTAATTTCATGACGATGCTTCTCTTCATCGTCAGCACGTGATAGTTGCATCAATAAGGAAAATGCGCATTAGATAAAAACTCTGCCCGCTCAGTGTGTGTTTATCGAACAGGGGTTCAATTCTGCTCTAGGTTTGTCTGAGTTCAGTATTCTGCTAATTCAAATCTCGTGCCCGTGACACGCCGCTCTGTCTTTGTAAATATTATTGTTTATAGTAATTATATGTATGTCTATGTATGTAATTTATTATTATTTTATATATCTTATATTAATATATAGTTATAGAGGAGTTTGTTTACTTGTTTTGCAATAGTCTCAGCTGATTTAAAAAATTCTTTCAGTTTATCTATATTGTATTATCACGCTAAGACCAATAGAAGCGGAGCAGCAATGAAGAATATTTCAAAATTGAGAATATTTTTATATTTCTTTTTTAAAACAATTTCACGCGAACGAAGTTGCGAGTAGAAGTTAGTATATAAATATAAATAATTGTGTAACATCTGTCCGTCCTAGGGTGTAGTTGAAAACCAGAATCAGGAAACAGTTGCCCAGCACATGCTGCACTGCATCTATTTGGTACCAGTGCGCGATTTTTTCTTAGTATATACTTACATATCACAATTCATTGCCTTGTGTCTCAGCATGTGAAGAACAAATAAACATGTTTTCTTTCTATGTTTCTATATCCAACAAAAATTGAATGCACATCTGCCTGCCATAAACCTGGTTTATTACCTTTACCGCATTTGGACTTCTTTAGTTAGAAAGTAGGATAAATGCAGTTGAAATAAGAGCTTTGAGAAGTATATGTGCGGTTAGCTTGAATGATAGGATAAGAAACAGTGTGCTAAGGGAACGTTGTGGTTTGAAAGAAGATGTAATAACAAGAGTTGAAAAAGGAATGTTAAGGTGGTTTGGGCATGTAGAGAGGATGGATGAAAATAGAATCACAAAACAGGTATATGACAGTATTGTCAATGGTAAAGCTGTTGCCGGTAGACCGAGACGAACATACCATAATCAAATATCAGAAGTGTCGAAGGTTGGTCAGGTAAAAAGCATCTCAAATAAACATGCATGTATGAAGAGGTTAATGAAAGTAGGTGAAGTGAAAGTTGTTTGTCAGGATCGTTGCAAGTGGAGATCCATAGTCTCTGCCTACCCCCATGGGAAACAGGCGTGATTTTATGTATGTATGTAGTTAACTCTCTGTTTAAAATTTGTCATTAAAAAACATTATATTCTTGTGGTACTTGTTTTATGGTCCCTTTGCGTCTCTCTGCGTATTTTACCGCCTATAAAAAGGAAAGAAAGAAAGAAAGAAAGACGTTTATTTAGTAAACACACAACGAGACAGATATGGAATGAATTACACGGTACGGTGATAAGAATTAGAGAGTCTCGCGATGGTACTAAATAGGTGCAGTTCAGCATGTGGTTCTGGTTTTCAACTGCACCCTAGGACGAACGGATGTTGCACTGTTATTTATATGTATATAAAAAAAAGGGAAAAAGGGAAGTTTTCCGAGGAACTGTTTGATGTAGTGCCAACGCCTCACTTTTACAACCGCACCGCTCGCCAGCGACAATATGTTCACCCCCATTACCTTGAGCTCCCACGCTCAACTACGCAACGGTTCTCTAGAACCTTTATTCCGTGTACAATAATGATCTGGAAAGAACTTCCCGCGGCGGTTTTTCCCTTGCGCTATGACATTCAGTTCTTTAAGAAAAGCGTTATAATATTTCTAAAAGGTCGGCAACGCGTTAGCGACACCCCTGGTGTTGCAAACGTCCATAGGCGACGGTAACCACTATTTATCAGGTGGGCCGTCTACCTGTTTACCTGCTTCAGGCTATTAAAAAAAGTCATTAAGCAGGTGTGTCGAACTAATTCTTCAAGATTATTGTTTTGTGTCGAGGTATATTGTATATTTACAGAATAAAGGAAATGCCCAAACGGAGGGGTGAGGCAGTCAAGTGACGATTACGATACGAACAAGAAGTGTACATTGATAAGCTATATAGTGACGGACTTTGCGCATGTTATCGAATTGTGCAGTTTGTACTGGTTGCGTCCAGTTATATTTGTACCTATTTGTTTAGTTCTAATAAATTCCATAGTAATTCCAACGGTATTTTAATTCGAGTCCTGTAGCTCGTAACAATACGCTAGTGTATTAGCCACTAAACTACCGCAACTTTTCATTTGAATGGTTACATTTCTTGCTCAAATGTTACTGGAATTTGTGACATACAAATAACAAATGGAGGAAACAAAGTTTCGCGTAAATTAACTACATCCATTATTATGATATATGCGAGTTTAAAATTTAGCGTCTTTACGATGTTGCCAGATAGATTATATTTTTTTCTAAAACCGTACTTTATTTTTTTAACGTGACGAAGACATGCTGGAATCTTAATAACAACTCTTGGGCCGGCTTGATCGATGTGATACCACATTCTCATAGAATATCGACGTGAAACGGGTAACCCCGAGCTAATTTTGTTGTGTTCGATGAGTGTCAGTTCCGATGGCCTACTTCTCCCTCCCTCTATCCCATCTTCCGCATCTTATCCTCCTATTCCATTTTCCTAACCCATATAGGTAATAAATACAAATATTTATTGTTATTTGTACTTATTTCATGAAATATTTTGTTTTATTGGCATCGAGCATTTTTTGAGCGGGTCGTTAACACAACGCATTCTACCGTCAACACACGGTACAACAATACATGTTTAGAATTTTATAATATTATACACTATTAGTATAACCCAAAAGCATAGTAATAAGGAAGTCAAATACGTATAATAAATTAAACAATCAGAACGAATCCGGAGCTCGTCAGAATGGGTCCATATAAATCCCCCTCTCGCACAATAGTACGACTTAATCAGCGGAAACACCAAAGCGGCGCACATTTACATCGAGGTCTCTCCATTCATTTGTCTAAATTTTGAAAATAATTAAGGTATTACAAAGCTTTCTATGAAATTAAGTACCTACAGATCGTTCAAGGAGAAGCATCTTCAATTATATACATTCTATTTTCTGTCTTCTTTGTGTTAATTTTCATTAATATAAGTTTCACCACATTATTAATATGTTATGTTACAATTTGGGCCACCTACATATCTCTAAACAAAGCACATTTATTACCAGTCCTTTTCTCCAGGGTCTTCTTCCTCGGTTTATGATGATGAGGAGGTTGGGGCCTCGAGGTATACCTCTTTACTCCGGCTGCAACTCAGTGAGCAACTACCCACCGGTAACTGGGTTTGGAGCTGTTGGAGTCTTCTCCGCATGGCGATGACTTCACAGCAGCTCTCGTTGGCCAATTTGCGGCGTTCGGTGGCCTTCGCGGGCTTTCCGCTGGCTACTTCCGCGGCTTAGTTAGCCATTCATTGGCGTTCGGTGGTCATGTCGGGCTTTAGGTGGCCATCTGTGGCTTCTGGTGGCCTGTCAGCAGCTTTGTGGGTTTTGCGACCTCACGCCATCGTTACCAGTCCGTGTTTGAGCTTATTAGCTCGACGACGACGACGGTCATAAAAGCGTTTCAATGCTATTGCATTGAAACGCTTTTATAACCGTCGTCTTTTGCTAACTTTGTGTTTAAAATTTGTGATTGGAAAACAGCGCATTGTGTATTGTAATCTTTATCATTAACCAAATGTGATTCTTAGAAATTCAGTTAATTTTCTGCATTGGGGCGGCCTCTCTGAAGAGGCGGCTAAACAACCCACAGCAAGGTAGAGTGTTTGCCCGACTGGTTGGCTACCACCCCTGGTCTAGAATATACCGCCATAAAAACCTTGAGTTGTGTTCTGCCTTTAGTGGCCAGGTTCCAGTCTTCCTTAAGAAAGTAGCAGCGCATTTGGTGTTGCAAATGTCCATAGGCAATGATAACCGCTTTCCATCAAGTGGGCCGTCTGCCTGTCTGCTGAACTCATGCACTAAAATAAAAACTTATCAATTACGCTTTTCGCCATTAGATTGTCTATGGTTTCTCTTGATGTCGATTTTTACTCCTACCACTGCCATTTAGACGAAAGAATGGAGGCAGATGTTTGACCATTTGCAACGACACGACACCTTCTTATGCACGTTAATCGAAGACAAAGTACAAGCGAGGAGACGGAAGGGAAGTCCAAGGCATTCATGGATCAAATTTTAAAAAAAAACGGGTGTCGCATTACAAAGAAGTAAAACAACTGGCCCATAATCGAGAAGATTGGAAGAGGCTCCACCGACAAGAGCTAGCTCTTAAATGATAAATTTAAAAAAAACGAATTGCCATTTAGCGAGTACCGTAACTCATGTAAATGAGATCCCCCGCAGTTTATCAAATAGGTACTAGTTGCAAGGCAATATTAAGCCACAGAGCTGCCTACCCTCAGATTAAAGATTACAACCAAACATTATATAAACACTTACCCTCTTGTACCACTTAGTCGCAGATACGACCGGAACAACCCTTATATAATTATCTTTTATTGCTATTAAGAAAATCTATTTCTGAAGCTGCAACCAGATGGTCTCATATTGCTGAGCATTCACGCCTGTTATTTGCCTGGGTTCAGTTTCGTATGATAATATCCATCTATTTTAAATAAGTCTATTGTAACAGCCTTGCAAAGATTTGGGTAATAACGGACCTAAAATATTAATTATTTGGGTAGGGTTTTCCCTTTACTGTTCAGCCTTCGGTGTGAGTACTCACACCGCACAGTAAGCAATGAACACCGTCTAAACACCACTCAGCCTTTTATACGAAAATGCTACCCTACAAAACAATAATATTGCAACATCATAGTGCTGCCAGGATCATAAAAACAATTTAAATATATATTTTATCCGTGCAGGAACGGAGAAAGAATACAAATTCCTGAGGCCGGGCGGCCTGTCGTAAGAGGCGACAAAACAACCCATAGCGAGGTGGTAGGGCATTTGCCAGACTGGATGGCTACCACCCCTGGTCTAAAGTATGTCGCCATAACAACCCTTAGTTGTGTTCCGGCATTAGTGGCCAGGGCCCAGTCTCCCTTAAGAGAGCAGCAGCGCATTAGTAGTACCTTTGGTGTTACAAATGTCCATAGGCGATTGTAACCGCTACCCATCAAGTGGGCCGTCTGCCTGTCTGCTGAACTCCTGCAATAAAAAATAAAATAAAAAAATTACTGATGCATTAAATTATCTAGACCAGTGTTTTTCAACTTGCGGGTGGCGACCCCCCGGTCGCGAAGCTTCTAAGGCGGAGTTGCAAAAGGTTGGGAAAGCTACAACAGTAAAGTCAGCAATATCCGTAGATTCGTCAAATTGCAAGGACACAAAGTACTTTCTATTATTTTTTCTATGGCTTTATCACGAGCATCAGTCACGTTATCCTGAGTTGAATGGTACTGTCAGACAGAGGTATACTTTTGAGCTTTTCGACCTCTTGTTTGCCTAACATAATCTCCGCCATATCTAAAGCCGCTGGTAAAATACAACTTTCCGCAGTAGTATTAGATTTTTCTGCTTTAGATACACGAAGAGCTACTAGATAGCAACACTTTCTCAATTATGCGGGGCGGAGGCGGGGCGACTAGCATCGGATGTGGTTGTACGTATGCGCGTAAATTGCGTTATCTATTGGCGGCGCATTGGATGTAAAAAAAATGTGTTTTTTATGTGCTTAATTATGTATTTAGTCGAATCCTTATATGTTGGATTAAATATTTCTCACAAAATAAAATACATGAAAAAAGCAACGGGCAGGGGGGGGGGTCGCGAAATATTTCTTCATACTAAAGCGATAAAATGAAAAAGTTTGAAAAACACTGATCTAGACGATAATTTAGTGGGCTTATAAAATTAACTAGCAGGTAGAGATATTACTATTTCTATCATTATAAATCGAACTATCTGATAAATCGACTAAATATTTTATTATCTATGACGATTGTCTATGTGATATTAATGTACTCTATGGTCGTAACACTATACATAAATCAGCTTGGAGACGTTTGTGCTTGTCGTTAATAGTAAGGGTGCGGTAGAGATATACGCACTGGATGGGACGCCGTCTCCTCCTTCTGCGAGCATGTCATGTTTGAGAAGGAGGAGGCGAATCCAGGGAATTAGCCTGGAAGCGGTTTGAAGTAGTTCGGGTGCATAATTAGCTTATACCGACACAGTTTACATAAATACGATACCTTACATTCTGTTTTAAATCTTTGTGCCCTGGGTATCCGCGGGAATTTCAAGTCGTCAAGTTCAAGTCATACACTATATGATCTCTCCATTTAACAAAAAAAAAAACAAATACCCAATGAATTATGGATTCACTTACAAGATCATAAACGAATAAATCATTTTTTATATTTGTTAGTACCGATTTTTCGGCCTCATATATATGTATGTATTTTTGGTTACCGGCCTACACACACATGTTCGAATCCCCAATGTTATTTGAATAAAGATTTAAAATTAGGACACTTGCTTCTTGGAATAAGGTAAAAATAAGCCTACCGTATCACAATCCAATGAATAATTCAAGTAGGTTAAATAATAGCTTTATCCCAAGGAAGTTTTTGTCCTGAAAAGTAGCATACGCTAAATTTTTCCTACAATAAACATATGTTGCCAATTTTATGGAATTTCCCTAGTGGTACATGATTTGAATTTATTTTATTTTAGTTAAGTATACCGCCAAATATAATTTAAATTTTCTTTTAAAGTCTCATTTGATAAGGTTGCCTAATGTTCTAATGCAAATGTATCCATATTCATTGTGAGCGGGCAGAGTAACCCCTCTGACCTCTCACCCAGAACTCCCATAACCCCACACCCCGCGTACCGTACATATGTAGATCGCTCGCTTAGCAGCTAAACGTCTGATAGAAGTAGCACCTTAGCGAGTGCAGTGCGAGCAGCGAGCCTTCGGCAATATTAGCTAGTTAAGTATGCAACCAGTTTCTAAACCATGTTATACACACAAGAGAAGTAAAGGCAGACCAGAAAGCATTTAGAAGACTCTACAGCCATTTGGTCCCTCAGCATGATTTACGTGGATCTTGTAAATACCAGCGTGTGTGATTAGTGCAACTAGTATTGATTGACGAAATCGATAGGATTAGTGCTGTCACTGTTCAGTAGAACGTCCCAGTTCTAGTGCTTACTTGTGTTGATTTACTTGCACGTACAGACTTATTGGTGTTGTAAGCGCCTATAATAATACAGTCCATATTTAAGGGATTTCATTGAGTACAGCACCTGCACCGTACAAATTGGCTAGGTTTATGGTGAACCTTAAGGGCGTTCCCACTATGTCGTGGCGACAGTTAGTCGTGTAGTTTTAAGTGTCGTGGCTTATATGTTTAAATGGAGATGTTCACATATAGAACGACACGACTTACTGTCGTCTACAATATTTTTTGCGTGACGACAGATTGTAATGACACTGGGAACGGCTAGCACGACAGTCGTAAAACGATAAAAAAATCGTTAAACATTTTTGACGACAAACAGTCGTTATAATGGGAACAGCTAGAGACGACAGTCGTCCAACGATGAATTAATCGTTACGACATAATGGGAACGCGCCCTAAGGGATTTCATTCATTTACTAGTAAAATGATCTTTATTATATCTTATCAACCTGTAAGATATTTAATAATTCTAGAGAATGAAATAAAGAGTAACGTCTTTGACAAGGTTTTGGTCAAAGACAAACAGGCAGACGGCCCACCTGATGGAAAGTGATTACCATCGCCTATGGACGTTTGTAACACCAAGGGTGTCGCCAACGCGTTGCCGACCTCTAAGAAATTTTATAACGCCCTTCTTCAAGAACCCCATGTCATAGCGCAAACGGAAATCCACGGCGGGAAGTTCCCTCCAGATCACTGTTGTACGCGGAATGAATGTCGAGAACCGTTGCGTAGTTGAGCGTGGGAGCTCAAGGAAATTAGGGTGAATATCCAGCCGCTGGTTGTAATGACACCAGGTCAAAGAGGTCCTCGGAACACTCCCCGTTATATAGGGGGTAAACGCAGAGGGACGCAAAGGACTTATTGTCACATTCACTGAGTTTAAACTGTTTCTTAAAATTAGATTCTAACTTACTTATAGTCCAACACACTCTTATTCTAGTGAGTACCCAGATACCAGGCTACTCAGTAAGTATTATGAAAAAAAGGTTTTATGTATGAGAGACTGGCCAGTTACAATCTATTTTGAAAACATGTTTATTTATAACTAAATTTTTTAAATTGGATCGCACCTGACGTTCCAATTTTAAAAGGTTCCTTCATATTGTTTGCGAGCTAAATTAAATTATCGTGTCTCATTGAATAATGGATCTGCGCCGAGAACATTTTCGCGCTATGATTTTTTACGATTTCAAGTGTCGCCTGAAGCCGGACGAATCATACGATAGACTTCAAATGGCATTCACGGAAGAAGGTCCTTCTAAGGTAACTGTGTATCGTTGGTAAAACGAATTCAAGCGCGGTTGACTAACTTTGGGGGATGAAGAAAATGTCCTAGCAGGGAAAAATTTAATCCAAGACACCAGGTATCGAACTCGAAGCCTTTGAGTTGCAGTAAGGTAGGCCGGTAAAGGCCCGGGCAACTACAATGACCGCCAAATATATTTACAATAAGGATGTCCGCAACTTCGTCCACACTTGAATTGAAATTCCCGGGGCAGGGTATGGCAGAATAAAAAAAAAAATAAGTTATTATTTTAGTGAAAATTGTGTAGCAATTACCTTACTTTCATGCATCAGAAAAAAAAATTAACCGCTCCCGAGATGACTCCCGCGAAAAAATATCACACATTTAGTCAGATAATTTGATTTTCGAAAATTGAAAAAATTACATTGGAATTAGTTTTTTTCTTAAATCTAGTTATTTTAATTCATTACCAGAAAAAATCTCAGGATACAAAGTAGCCCAGATTATAAGGATAGAAATTTGCTATCGATCAGCGAAAACCGCATCGAAATCTGCCCAGTAGTTTTTACGTGAATCCCGTATAAACCGAAAACAAATCCAAAAAAATTGCATCGTTTTCTCCATTGTTTGTATAGTTTATTCTAGTGGTTTTTTTAAATAGCTTCATATACAGACATGGGATCTTAAAAATGTTATATTATAGATATACAACTTGGGTTACATGGTAACATGCGCCAAAACCAATTTTTTCAGGAGAAACTAATAAATCATCGCAAAATGTCCGAAAGTAATATATTACTCCCATATCATAACATTTCATCTAGTATATATATACAGGGTTGTCCGTGTAGATTTAAAGATTATACCTACGTTGTCAACAAACAAAAAACCATTCTGCTATAACGTTGTGAGTCTCTTAATGGAACGTAGCAATTTAATATTGTCAGAAGGCAAAAAAATATTTAGACGTTACGGTTGGTATTCTACTATTACAATATCGTCAGAATGGCCGACCACTGGCACCATCATCATTGTCTTTGTAGCAGGGGTGGATTGGAATTTGCCAATCATTTAAATTACATTTTTTAAATGAAATTTTAACTTTATTATTTGTGTACTATAGTCTTAATTATACAACCTTTGTTCTCATAATTACTAGAAAGAAGTAGCAGGAGCTTGATGGGTATTTTTCTGTCGTAGCCAAAATTGCTACTCAAATTGTAGAATTGTTTATGAAATTGGTTAAACAGTTTACATGTTGAATTTTTAATGTTATCTTAATAAGAGTTATCTCTCTGGCCTCAAAGCCGTCCCTATTAAATCTGCCGCCCTTGGCTCCAGCCTACACAGCCTATTGGTAAATCCGCCACTGCTTTATATGAAAAACAACCATTATGACGCTAAAGAACGGAGAAATAATACATATTCCTGCGTCCAGGTGGCCTGTTGCAAGAGGCGACCAAACAACCCGCAGTTAGGTGGTAGGGGATTTGGCCGGCTGGATTGCTACCACCCCTGGTCTAAAGTATGTCGGCATAACAACTTTGAGTTGTGTTCCGGCATTAATGACTAGGTTCCAGTCAGAGAGCAATATCTATAGGCGATAGTAACCGCTTTCCATCAAGTTGGCCGTCTGCCTGTCTGCTAAACTCCTGCAATAAAATAAAAATAATATAAATAGTGGTCGGCCTTTCTGACGATATTGTAATAGTAGAATACCAACCCGGGCCGTTACGTCTAAACTTGTAATGACAATATTATATTGCTACGTTCCATTAGAGACTCACAACGACCAATTAGCGACCGCGATTTTTCCCGTTCCACTTGCTTACCGGCGTTACAATCGTAAACCCAAGTGGAAGTGGTTATTCGACCTACCTCTTGACGTGGGTCGTTGTGAGCGTTGTGAGCGTTGTGTGATTGAAAATGATGACGTCATTATTGGCGTTTTATTATGGGTGCCACGAGCACAACGACCACAGTCGCCTTGTGGAACGTCTAACGGAGCAGTTTGGGCGTTGTGAGCTACTAATGGAACGCGCTATATGTTATCTGTAGTCAATGTCACTGAATTATGCAGTTTTATTTTCTAAAAATATGTAAAATGACTCTAAAAGGTACAATAGTTGTAGGATATTGATAGTTTTTGAGTAGTAATTATGTGTTATGTGAGAAATGTGAACTGTTTAGTCAAATGTGGCCTTTTGAGTTGTCACAAGGACTCCATTGAATGGCATTAGCTGATTACCTACAGTTCAGCTGTGCTACACATAGGCTTAAGAAAATGAAGAAACTATATTGTAAACTAAGATCTAGCTTAAAGGCCTAGCTGCCAAACCATAAACCCAATAAATAATAATAATAATATTTGTAAACAAAGAAAATTTATCAATATTATTTGAATTTTACTAACTTTGATCTTAATCTAGAATACACTAGAAATAACAATATACGAATGTAAGAATACTAGGTTTCAAAAATGCACATTTTTAAAGTTTACCAAGTATGACTAGCAGAATTTGCATCAAAAAATATTGTTACATGCCGTCAAAGATAAACGGACAGCTGCCTGTCGTAAAGCGCAGTTTATTGCCTTCCCGGATTTAGGAATTCTTTTGTTTATTTTGTGTTTAGAATTTGTAATAAAGAAAACATGTTATTGTTTTTCTACTTGTTTTATGGCCGTCATTACTGTCGAACTAATCCTGATTGTTATTGTTTTTGAGATTTGTTGGCCGTTCGCAGGTGTGCAAATTACATTTTCTTTGAAGAACCCAGCTCACGCAATCGATTGTGTATTGTACGCTTTACTATAAAACAATGCCCGAACGGAGGGGTGGGGCAGTCGAGCGAGGATTACGATACGAGTAAAACGTATATTCGATGAGCGATATAGTGACTGACTTTGCGCGTATTATAGAATCGTGCAGTGTGAACTGGTTGTATCCAGTTATATTTGCACCTGTTTTATACGTGTTTGTAAAGTTCTAATAAATTCTATAGTAATTGCAACGGCATTTTCATTCGAGTCCTGCGTAACCCGTAACAATATATTTGTAAGAATTCGACAATATCTACCAAAGAGCCGTTGATATGACAGGTTTGTAATAGTTTCGCGTTCTTTAGGCCTCCATTTTTATTCATAGAATAAAGCATAATATGGAGAAATCAAAAATGTCATTTGCATGAATAAAGCAGTTGTATGATTTTGACTTTTAAATTTACTCTGCTTATAATTTATTTTACTGATAACTTTTATATGACGATTCTAGACTCTGCTTTATCGGCGTAGTTTATTTTTGTTCACGAGAAAATGGTTTCATTTTATATTTGAATTCAAATAGGTTAAATTTATAAAGTTTTCGCTACTTGTATATATATGAAAATTTCGTTTCAACTTATTAAGCGCGGTATTTTGCTTGATTTTATTCCGACGTTTCCATCACTTTTCATAACCGTGATCGTCCGTCAATTAGTAATGTAAAATTTATGAGTGAAAGCCATTAAACTTACTGTTAAAACGTAGTTTTATTATGTAGTCTACCATTATTTTCTAACACGTTCATTGCGAAACGGGGTCTAAGTCGCCCGTTTATGTCTCACTTGTGGTGCGGCTAAGAAAACTGGATTTACTCGTAACTTCAATTTGGTTCAGTGTAGAAAATAAGTTAATAATATATATTCAAGATATTCTATTATTATTATACAAATTATTTTTTTATTATAGATATTAATTATTAAAACAACGATTCATAAACTATTTTATGTACAAACCAGATTTTGGTTTTTAAAACATTACGGGGCTCAATAAGCCTCGTGCTGTCATAATGTTAGTTTTAATACAAGGTCTAAAACGCCCCGTATTGCAGGAATGAAAATGTCAGTACAATAGTAGTAGACTAAGGTCCTCACAGCCCTACAATGTACAGTTTATTACATTTTTCTTCATGCGTTCAGTCGGGTGCAAAATGAACGATGTGTTCACCTGATTCTGACAGCAACACAAAGAGTTTTTAACGCGGTTTTTCTCGTACCCACATCTATATAATATTGTCTATTATCCAATATGTTTTGACATACATACAGGAGAATTTTTATTAAGAGAATATTAAATTTCGAAAATATAAGGAAATTTATGTCTGTGTGTATTGTTACGAGATTGTGGGATGTCAATTTAAAATTCCGTTGGAATTATCACAAAGTTTGTTAGAAGTATACATAAGTAATTCACAGTTCTAAACCGACTAAAACCAAACCAAACCGTAAAGCAAAAGAATTGTAATAACATAAATAGCGCAAAATCCATTGTCCATCCGATATTGTTACGTCCGAGCGGGGGTACACACTCAGGGTTGGAAAACCACATTTTGTTTTCAACTAAATGCTTTTATTGACTTCTCAGCCGAAAGTGCTTTTACTTTGCAGGATTGCCCCTTCACGCACAACTAGCGACGCTCTGTCCTGACGATGAGACGTCTCACTCACAATACCGTTGCGACATAGCGTAGTTAACCTCCTGCTACTGCAGTGCTCACCTTTGACTTTACCTCACGTAACTTACTTCTAGATCTCCTCTTAAACTATGCTAAATTCCTCCGTCACTGATCTGCCCAGTTACCTTTTCACTAAATTCACCATGTAACTCTCCATTGTCTTCTACTTTACTCTTCTTCCAACTCTCTCATATCGCACTTCTTGCGAAGAGAGCAAACTCTTCAACTGAACTATCCCGTAGGTGCGCTTTACGCTGCTTACGTACCCAGAGGAATCATCTAGAACCCATAACTTCGATCTTCTTTTCCTTATTCTGTTATTTACTGTCTGTCTCTTTTTAAACATATATCTATCTCTGTCTTTTCCTGAACCTTCTGTTCTAGAATTTCGATCTTCATTTCTTTATTCTTTAGTTCATCAACTATTCATTTCTAAAACGTATCTGTCCTTATTTTTCCTTCTGGAATTTTCTACGCTTTTCTGAAACCCCTTACACCAATTAGATCGATCCACCATCGCTCGTCACAGTATGTAGGTATTCGATTAAAAATTTTGATAAACGCCCTCTATGGTTAAGTGGGCTAAGCCTTTGCCGGCCTACCTCAATTCAACGCTGAGGCTCCGGGTTCAATTCCTGGTAGGTGTAATTGGCCAAGTTGTACGGCATTTGCCCGACTGGATGGCTACCACCCCTGGTCTAAAGTATGTCGCCATAACAACCTTGTGTTGCCTTCCGGCATTAGTGACCAGGTTCCAGTCTCCTTTAAGAGGGCAGCAGCGCATTTGTAGCATCTTTGGTGTTGCAAATGTCCATAGGTGATAGTAACCGCTCTCCATCGAGTGGGCCGTCTGCCTGTCTGCTGGTCTCCTGCAATAAAAAAAAGGTATAGTAAATTTCGGAACCGTATTTTTTCTGTTATTTGCTTTGGTCTGGATGTCTGGGATCATCCCCAGATTAGTCCGTTGTATTACCCATATCACAAGCGTATGTTGCTTAATGTTGTTTGGGGATATACAATACGTGTGTTTGTCTGCCGATTATTATTATTATATACCGTTTTATCGTATGTATCTCTTGAGCATTGTGTGTCGTAATGGAATCCATTTTATATCAATTGCTGGAACCCTCATACGAAATAAAATATTAGTGTTCTACTAGACATACAGAAAATCTCATTGTGGAGGGTTACCCTTGTTGATACGAGATCGTTGAATCAATTTTGCTACAAACGAATTCTTTTTATGTTATAATGTCCTGAATTTCAATTTTCGTCTTGGCACTATGTACAAAGAAACATTGATCAAAAAATAGCTAAACGCGTGTCAAGCTACGCAAAGTAAAAGAGTTCCGGAGAAACGATGAAAATATTCAACTGAAATTGTTTACAGATTATTAGTTATATCTTTAATCCGTGCAAGAACGGAGAAAGAATGCAATTTCCTGTGGCCGGGCAGCCTGTCGTAAGAGACGACAAAACAACCCACAGCCCGGTGGTAGGGTATTTGCCCGACTGCATGGCTAACACCCTGGTCTAGAGTATGCCGCCATAACAACGTTGATTTATGTTCCGGCATTAATGACCAGGTTCCACTTTCCTTTAAGAGAAAAGCATTTGTAGCATCTTTGGTGTTGCAAATTCCGTATGCGATGGTAACCACTTTCCATCAAGTCTGTCTGCCTGCTGAACTCATGCAATAAAATAATAAATAAATAAATCTTACTTAATTTTTTAAGCTTCTATTAGTCTTAAAATCTCTTAACATCCCATAGGCTTAGTCATGGCACCTTCTTAGTAAAGTCTTAAGCCCCCCTTGCCATAAAAAACCCAGTGCTTATTTTTTGATATTCGATGCATAAGTTCTTTAAATAAGCAGACGGCCCACCTGACGGGCGGTTACCATCGCCTATGAACAATTAGTAACACCAATGTTTTGTCACTCTCTAAAGGGAGACTGGAACCTGACCACTAATGCCAAAACACAAGATTTTTATGGCGGCGTAGCTTAGGAGTGGTAGCCCAGTCAGGAAAATGCCTTACCACCTGGCTGTGGGTTGTTTTGTCGTCTCTTAAGACAGTTCACCCTAACACAGGAAATCGTATTATTTCTCCGTTCCTGCACGGGTAAATTTCTTAACTTGGAGATATAGAATGCGTGTGTTTATCTGCCGGTTAATAGAAAATCTTATTCTACGCACCGAAAAATAGCCAAAAAAGTGCACGAATTTACCCAAACCTCGAAACTATCGTGGCGAAAAATTGTTCCCGGTTAGACTTATTAATCCCGAACCTTTCCCTTCCAACCCTTAAACCAGGCAATTAACTATCCACCCGCTGTTTTTCCACTAATATATTAATTAACCGACTTCCTTCCCGCCGCTCCCGAACAAATGGACGGAATTAAACGGCTTTCCGGGAACTTTTGGAAACTTTCCCTTGACATAAATCAGTTATGGCCGCTGAACCGCGGTTTTTGCGATAAGGGTACGAGATCACGATTGTAGTCAAACGGTTTTTAATTTGATCCAAACTAAGCCGATGAGTGAATCCTGATATCTTTTCCCGCGATTCTGTCCGTGTTTGAGAGATAAGTAAGATAATGGGGCTTATATAAAACTTAATCAAATCTTGTTCTATGTTTTACAAGTACCTGCATATCTAGATACGTGTAAATTTCATTCGCGATTCTCCAAAAGCGACTACTTTAGGACACCTGTGGGCCAGCTATAAAGAGGAATATTATAATTTGAAATATTAATTATCCTACATTTAAACATTGGCATTGATTATAGCTCTTAAGGCCAGCTTGATTGGTTTGATATTGGCGTGAAACGATTAATGGCCTTGTGCCATACATATTTAGTACGATGAGTGAGAGTACCAATTGTCCGCTTAACTCTTTACCTATCCCTCTTCCCTTATCCGTCCTCCCTACCCCTCTTTTCCTATCCCTCTTTCCTGATCCCTCTTCCCTACCCCTCTTTCTTTGTCCCTCTTTCCCTGTCCCTCGTTCCCTACCCCTTGTGACGTTAGGGAAATCGTCAGGTGTTCCCCCTTATCCACAGAATAAATTTAGGTGGGTCAATGCACACTAGAAGACAATTATCATTCAATCGGTTCCGTAACAGCCGGTGGACTTCCCTACACAAAAGGTACACTGGCCTGTCGAAGCCCTGATTGAGCTTCAAGTTCCGATGTTCCACCGTTCTTGTTTTAGCTCGACTGGTAATTGTCCACGTCGGTATGTGTTGACTCGGTTTTTAGGGTTTCCTAGATATGTAAGGGTAACTTCGGTCCTGGAATTAGATGGTGAATAATAGGCATTAGGGTTTGACACAGTGTCCTCCGTTAGAAAACTAATCAGCTCAATTATATTTAGTTTTAAGTAGCAGAACAGTTACATTTTAGCTATATGAATAAGAACTCACCCCAGCGGGAACACGTAGTTATTTAATTAACTTTAAAAGAAGTTTTTAATAGTGCGGAGTAATATTTATAATAGATTTTAGCAGTTGCTATATTTGAAGTTTGAGCGAGTTTTAAAATTAACCGCCGTCACAGTTTTTTTTTATTTGTCACTCTCTTGACAGTGACATTGATTGACATTAGCTATGTCTGGTTTTTTTTTTATTTTAAATGATGCAAGTGCAACGTTACACCCTCCTTCCCTATACCTAAGGCCGGTAACTCTTTGGCTTCGCCCCTGGTGTTGCAAACGTCTTCTAGGTTACGTTAATCACTTTCCAACAGCTGGGTCGACTCCCTGTTTACCAGCTTAACTGTAAAAAAATATTATATTTTTATTCAATCAAGGAAATGTCCGATAGTGTCGTTTAGAACTCAGAGGGATAATGAGGATATAGGGATATAACAAAATTAATTATTAACCTTTAAAAAACATGACAAGAACTATGCAACTAAATAAATGTAATATTATTTATGAGGTACAAACCTATAACCTATGGGTAATAGAAGATAAAATAGGCATCAAAAACTGTCGTAAATACGTGAGATGTACGCGAGCTCATTAAAAGTTGACGAATGTGAAGGGCCGACCTGGTTCACTCGTTGATAGCACTCCATTTTCAGTGTATAAACTTTTAATATTTTATGATATGTTTTATTAACTTTTTTATTGCTTGGTTCATGTAATTCAGTGTTTCTCAAAGTGGTGTGTGTATATTATGCCTCTTGGGATACGCCAGTCGGTTGTATGAAGTATACGACAAAAGTTCGCAATGGCCTGCTTTAATTACTCGTACAGTAATACGCATTATCATACTCGCATGGAAACGAGAATGGATGTATTTATTTAATAGTGGAATCTTACAGATTATTTATTGAAAGTTATCAGTATACCATCGCTCCAAAGAAATTTTAGTTATTGTTAAAGTCAAAACGGCGCAACAAACTCCCCATACTTCATAACTATTATTATTCGTCTTTTGTAGTGAAACTTCTTTAGAATCGTTGTGATTTAAAAGTCAAAGAAACAAAAATGCGACACTAAAAAGAGATAAACACATTAATTTCAACCTTATTCAATCTTGATATATACAAATGAATGTTTATCTTTATGTCCTATATAGAATTGTAAACTATATCTTTCATCATGTGATGATCTTTAGCAAAGTTGTTGTGCATGAGCCAGAGAAGCTTCTGAGTTGGTTCACTATTGGACCCGGTAGGTGGCGCTGCTGTCGGTATAACGATTGAAGCTTTTTCGGGCAGGACGACATCTGCCGGGACTGCTAGTTCGAAATAAAAATCTGGGGAGTGACGCTCGCGAACCGCGTTCGTAATACCGAAGTAAGAAAGAGAGTGTCGGGTGAAGGTAAGGAAAGGAATGCTCCGGTGGTTCAGGCATGTGGAAAGAATGTTTGATGAAAGTATGACTAATTGGATAAACAATTCGAAAGTAGATGGATGCAGAAGTCGCGGAAGGCCACGACACACTTTCCATGATCAAATTGATCGTGTACTAGCAGAAGGTGATGTAAGGAGCCTAAAAAACAGACGAGCGTGCATGACAAGAGCTGCGAATGTCAAAAAAGCAAGTGAGGTGTGTAAGAATAAGCCTGAATGGCACTCTGTTGTTCGTGCCTACCCCGCAAGGGACCTGGCATGAAGTTATGTATGTATGTATGTATTCTGTTTACCTTCTTAGCTCAAGGCTGCTAATTGTGTTTTGTAGGATGAGTTAGAATTCTGACGACCCACTCTCCCCTCCCTCTAAATTATAGGTGGGTACCTAAGGTACCGCAAGGTGGTCCATATGGACACCAAGACTCCATATCGATCTTCAAGTGGTCTAGGTCAGCGAAAATCTGGTAGAACGCGAGGTGCATATAGAGCTTCCCATTCGTGAATTCCATTAAAGCAAGTCATTACGAAATTTTTAATTTTCTGTTTATATTTTAATAAAATATGACAGTGTACGTTTATCCTTAGTGTCGGGTGTGGGGGCAGGGGTCGCCCTGAATGAAACACCCTTAAGCAATTTTACTGTATTTATTTATAGGCGCTACAACAGCAACAGGTGCGATCAGGCACAACTGTATCAAACGGCACGTTCGAGTTTAACCGACACAACTTAGCACAAGCCCCGGACGTTACACTGAACGTACATAGCACTAATTATATCGATTACACCGATTAATACGAGCGGCACTAATCACAATGCACTGGTGGTCCTCCAGATCCACGTAGTCACGCTGAGAGTCCGTTGGCTGTAGAGTCTTCCGAATGCTCGTTAATCTTCCTGATTTCCTTAGTCTTCCTTGTGTATTACTTTTCTTTGTGTGTGTATATTCAACCGACGAAGGATGCCGTAGGCTTAAGTAGGTCATCAACTCCACCTGTATAGGGCAGAGCCGGTAGGGGCCTCGAGCTAGTGCTCTTTGCCCCGATCTAAATTCGCAGGGAGCAACTACGCCCTGGTGACGGGGTTCGGGAGCCGCCAGACGCATAGGGGTGTGTCGGCAGGCTCACGTCGGCCAATCAGCGGCTTACGGTGGCCATCACGGGCTTCGCGTTGACTCCGTCTGCGGCATGGTTGGCCAGTCTGCGGCTTTCGATGGCCATCGGGGGCTTTGGGTGGCCATCTGCGGCGTCTGGTGGCCTATCTGCGGCATTGGAGATTTTTCGTGGCCTCTCACATCGCCCTAATCCCGGCGGATGAGGTCACGGGGGATAGCCATCTTGGGGTCTCGTGATCGGGAGGTCGCGCGTGTAGGGGAGCAATCCCGTGGAGGTAGGTGTGGCGGCCGTTGTCGGCGCGGTCGAACAGCCGACGCGCCGACATCGCCACAAAGTCCTCGATACTGGGAATGCTCGAGTCACGGGCGATCATGTCATTCCTTACGAACCGACCCGCGCCCGTACACATCCGCAAGGCGATGTTCTGTTGTCTCTGCAGCAGCTTCTTCTTGGTAACCAAACACAGCGCATACCACGCCGGAGCTGCGTAGGTCAGCCTCGAGCGGAGATAGGTCTTATAGACCCCGATCTTCGTCCTGCCGTAGGCTCGCTCCGCTCTTACTAAAGTACTACAAAAATGCAGACGTTTAGCAGCTAATGGAGCGAGCTACGTTTCCGCGGTAGGCGGGGCGTACGGGATTTACGGGGGAGAGGTCAGGGGGATGATTCTGTCCGCAACACTTAGAAGCTGTAAAATCTATATAGACCAACTAAAAATCATACTGGACCAAACGCAAAAAAATTGACAAAATCCATTCAGTAACAAAAAAACTTATAGAACACAAATAAAAAAACGTATATTTTGCACAACTTGAGAAATGGAGAATCACCTCCTTTTTTGAAGTAGGTTAAAAAGAGAGGGGTCTACTGAGTAGAATAAAATTGATAAGGCCTACGAGACACAATAATTTGGGGAGCATTGCTCTAAGCTATCACCACTAACACATCTCCGTATTTTGTGCTTCTGTCTTGTCTCTTCTATCCACTATTATACACCCTTTAGTATCCTAAACGTTGGCAACTTGTTGGCCTCGCCCTTGGTGTTGCATACGTCTTTAAGCATTGGAGCTTCTCTATGGATATATTAGATCTAAGAAAACATTCGTTGTTATTTATTCATTTCAACATAAACCTCAAACCTCTCCAATTAGCTGAGATGAGAATGTTGAGATGGATCTATGGCGTTACAAGAGTGGATAAGTGAGTAAGTGAGAAATGAGTACATGAGGAGATCTTTAAAAGTTGCACCAGTGACTGAGAAATTGAGAGAAAGAGAGAGAGGAGGGATGAAAGTCACGTGACAAAAGAATGTTAAACTACAAGATGGTTGGATAGATACAAATGTAAAGATAGACCAAAAAATATGGATGGATTGCGTGAAGGATGATATGAAGATTTACGGTGTGACAGAAGATGTATGTCAGAATAGAGGAGAGTGGAAGGAATAGACATGTTGTGCCGACCCCGATTATTTGGGATATTATTGGTAGTAGTTGCTTTTTTTAAATGAAACTCGATATAATGGACTGTATGATTATTATTATTGAACTATTTACATCTATTGAATTATGTTATGGAATAAGTGAGTGCGCGAGAGAGTCGAGTGAGAATGGTGTAGTCGCAAGTAGAAAATAAGTAACAAGTAAGTTGTAAGTGAGTTTTTCGGCCTCCAAAGCCGCACGTATATTCCGCCTTCCGTCCGACGCCTAGCTGCTAATTGCGCGAGCTATGGGCGTCGGCGGTATGCGGGGCGCGGAGAGTAGGTGTGCTCCGGCAGGCGGATCAGGGCGCAAAAGATATGGTGAACGAAAAGAGAGATTTATTTATTTATTTTGATGTCACGTTGGGTGAAAATGTCATCGTTATCAAAGGGTATACCTACTTGAAAAGTTTATTCAGATTTATTGCACGTTGCGTCGTAAATTCGAGAGTGACTTTTACACTCGCCTGAACCCTTTCTTATTAATAATTCTGTGAAAGACCATAAATTACACTATGTTGCCGACGTAGATTTCAATTTATCAAGCGGTTCGAATAAATTACACGACATGAAAGGCGAGCGTTTATAAGATATGTCCTACTAGCTGGGCTCGCGACTTCGTTTCTAATTTAAGTTTAAGATTTTAACAACACATTTATAGTATACTAGTTTCTGACCGCGACTTCCACCGCGTGGAATAATTTTAAACAAGTAAGTTAAAATAAGCTTTTATAAAAAGGATTTTAAATACAAGCTTTTGAGATCCTAGATATCATGTAGCAGCAAAGTGCTAGCCAAGACAATTAAAACGAGCCCAAACACGACGGGTTTATCTTGTTTAGTACAGGAGTTCTTTCCTTCCGACTCCATAATCAGATTAGCTCCATGGTACCATATCATTGCATTGTCACGCAATATACATAAGCGTGCAAAATTTCAGCCCAATCGGACACCGGGAAGTTGGTTAAATTTTACTTGCAAGATTCCACCCGAATTTACATACATACCATAGGTCATCCATTGCAAGTTGCAGTTTGCAAAAAGCTTGTAAAGAACCCCCAATTTGTAACATTCTTCGTTGGTGCTCCGCCCCTAATGGTCTTAGCGTGATGACATGTAGCCTTCGTCGACAAATTTAAATATTAGTATAATATAATAAGATACATGTGTGTATGTGTATATATATTTATTAATTTTATTTATTACTAATATGTGTCATGTTTATTTATTACTAGCCGTTCCCGCCTGCTTCGCCGGGCGAATGACATTATAGAATTTTTTAAAACGGATCACGGTTTGTTATAAGTAAAATCATCCGCATGGAGAGCGCTATTTAAGTAGCTAAAAAATTAGGCAACGTGAAATTCGTAATTAATTTCTTCCTCTGAGGTTAACATAAAAAAGGTAGTGTAAACATGAACAAATGACTATAGTTGTTTCTAACATAGAGGCTATGTTAAATCAAGTTCCTCTTTTACGAGCTCGAAAACAAATGAACCAAGGATAAATGCCTGTCTTTTGTTTTATGGGAGCAAATAAATTAATAAACAAACAAATTGAGAAAATATGGCGAAGGGCTCATAGAATTTGAAAAATATATAGCCTATAACCATCTACGATTAATTCCGCGTCGAACGGTTGTGGTTTCATGCTGACCGGTCCAGTAGTTTTCGAGTTTACCTCGGACAAAGAAAACAAACTTTGCTTATATATATATATATATATATATAAGCAAATATATATATATATATATATATTAGGGTGGTCGTTAAAAATTAAATTTCTTGCGACGCCCCCTAAAAGCTTCCTTTTAATGAAAAAACACTGGGATTTTTTTTTTTTTTTCCAGTCAAGACAACACGTGCCTCAAGACGATTCAAGTTAATTTTTGGGTAATATCATGTTTTTTCAGGAAACTTCTTCATACTTAGATGTAATAATTATTTTAAGATTGGAAAAGTTTTAACAATGAAATACCTTCCGTATTATCATTCTCAGTGTTGAATTTCAAATTATAGTTTCAGAAAAAGTTTAAAATTCTTCGTGATTCAAGCTTATCTTTCAATTTTTCTTATATTTTTTATTTTAACTTGAATCGTCTTGAGGCACGTGATGTCTTGACTTGAAAAAATTATAAAAGAAATCTCAGTGTTTTTTCATTAAAAGGAAGCTTTTTAGGGGGCGTCGCAAGAAATTTAATTTTTAACGATGACCCTAATATATATATATTTCTTCTGTGCGTGTGTATGTCACTGAACTCCTAGACGGCTGGACCGATTTTGATGAATTGCACTGCACCACCGTCAGTATTACAAAACTATTAATCCCTGTCAAGGGTTGCCTGAAGAGATCGCTTTTCAGCGATAAGACCGCCCCTTGTACACAATTAGAATCATATTAGTACGCTTTTTCTGTAATAGTGTACAATAAAGTGTTATTTATCTATCTATCTATTACCTGGCCATTTTTTAAGACTTCTGCGATTTGATCATTGTAAGTACATTGTAGTCCTTTTTATTGCCTGAAGCAGGCACACAGGTGGACGGCCCACTTGATGGAAGGCACTTACCGTCGCTTATGGACGTTTGCAACACCAGGGGCGTTGCCTATGTGTTGACGGCCTCTTGGAAACTTATTATAATAAGTCCGTTTGTACTTACTTATTATAATATTATAAAGAGGTAAAGTTTGTGACGTTGTAGGGGGGGGGGGTCTACTACCTCTGGATCTACTAAACCGATTTTAATAATTCTTCTACTGTTGGAAAGCTACGTTGACAGGGAGTGTCCTAGGCTATATAACATGACGCTATATATCACGGGAGCTGGACAGAGCGCGAGTGAAACTGGGAAGCTAGTTGATGATAAATGGTTGCGTTCATTATTGTCAGAATTTGATTGAGAAGACTGAACGACGATTAACAATTCCATGAGCTTGATACCCATAAACATTTGAACTTAGCAAGCCCTAAGCAATATTAAACTTTAGCAAACATTTTAATGTCCCTTTGGAGAATTCGTTAATGAATTTACGAGCGTGAAGTTCGCATTTCTAATAGTCACTACCAACTTACTTGTTTATTGCATACCATCGTTGTGTCCCTATGTCTAATAATGAATTATAGAGATTCCACTTTAATATAGGACAGTTTAAGAACTTTGGTTTAGTAGTCTAAATTTAAAGAGAGATACGTCCTTTGAATTACTTTTCTGCCTTTGAAATTTTCGCGACCTTACATAATATAATATCAGCCTATAAATCTCCAATTGCTGGGCTCTGGCCTCCCATTATAGGGGAACGGTCCGTACACCAGCCACGCTTGTCTAAGGTATCTTGAAAGGTTTGACACATCGGTTCACACCTGTCCTCAGATTTCTACATCGAGCGCCAACCGGCAACCTTGCGTAGATCGTCAATCCATTGGGATGGAGGGCGTCCAACAGTATATTCATTACATGACTCTTCTGCTCCATCGACCAACAGTCCTGCGGCATACGTGACCAGCACACTGCCACTTCAACTTGTTAATTGAATTTCTTACCCATTAACACCAAAATTAAGCTAGCAAAGTCCCTATTACTCCCTATCCTATGCTGACGCCAGCTATAAAGATTTAACCCAAAAACAACTTAATAAAATTGAGCGTCTTCAAAACTTCTACATAAGGTTCATATTGGAAATATGACCACGTCTCTGAATTCCGTAAAAAACTCAAGTGGTTTCCAACTTGATTTCACCCAAATACTCATAGTCTTGGTCTTCTATACATCCGAATACTCCTCATTATCTTAAAGAACACATTGATTTTATTTCGTGTTCATAGCTTACGGCCTTCTACTAAACTGAAACTAAGCACCTCTGAGCATAGTTCGACTTTCTTCAACAAATCTTCTACAGTCCATGGGTGATGGTAGCTACCTATTACCAAAAAGAACCACCCTAAAAGCTCTTACAAGTACATGTACGACTCAACAGGACGGCTGTATTGCGCTCCTTGCAGAAGAACCAAATTTGGTTTCTGTAGCCACCTGCGCTCGCACAGCCGGAGTTGACAAGGTTCGCTGTTGACGGATGCGTCAAGGAGGACTATATATCACCAGGTAGTCCGTTTGCCAGTTTACCTACTGTGAAACATTAAAAAACCGAGACGATTATGTGAATTTAGTAGAATACAAATTTTGATACTATCGCATTGGAATCAGTGCAAGATATTGAAATAGCAGAATTAGGCCTCTGGGCGTTACTCTAGTGTGACGGTCGACAAATGCATATCACCTCGGAAACAAACACATAACAGACTATACTACTTCCCTAAACAAAATTTATCAAAACACAAGCATAATCAAGTTAACGAGGTTATTAACCTCTGTCAGCACGCGAGAGATATAGCCGGCGTTAATATCAAAGGCAAAGGACGGACGCGGGCCATTTGTTGTGCCTACACACGGTCATTACTCACTGACCAAAAGGATTTTATTATATTGGCCGAGACTTGCTTAACATGAATTTATATCTTAGCTGAGCGTAAAGACCGATTAAGAATTATTTATCAGCTGAGAGGAGCTCCTAGATGGTTGATTGAGCGACACAAGCAAGAACTCCGTGTCACGGAGATGAATATGCTGCGATGGATGTGTGGAGTGACGCTTAAATACCGTGTCAGGAACTCCTGTAAACAAATATTTTACGGAGACCGGCTAATTATGTGGGGAACAAATGTCTAGCCATGCCACCTCTGCCAGGTCGAAGGGGAAGGCCTGAGAAATGTTGCCTTGACGTTGTGAAGGATGACTTGCGTGCCGATGGTCTTAAAACGGGGGATGCTGAAGGCCGCGAGTAGTGAAGTAGAAAAAGTAGGAAAGCGGAACCTGGGCGTTGAAATAAACGCAACGGGATTTAACTTTCGGATGAAGATGATGTTGAGGATCTGCTAGATGATCTAGGTATTAATTTGAATTGTGAAGACATTTTTCAGCGCATTTTATATCTTCTTTGACTGCGGCTCCTTTAAAATTAAAAATAATTATGTATGTATAAAATAATTATGTTATCTATAATAGAGGATTTGAATTTGTATAATGAATTTGAAAAAGAGAAAACATTCAAAATCAGTGGAGTTTTATAGTATACTGTATGGCTCGCCGGTAAGGGCTTCCGACCTCGATCCGGTTTAACTGTATGATTGAAAGGAGGTGAGCATAGCGGCGTCTTCGACTCCCTGTCCGCTTGCGACGGGGATCCGCTAACTCATCTCCCTCCCTAAGCTTCTCAGCGGTCTCCTTCTACATGATGACGTCTTTGCAGAAGGTAGCGACCGCTCGTTATCTTCTCTCACTACGCAGCAAACGATCACAAACTATGAGTGGCTGCCTCCACAAAATTTTATACAGATCTTTACCGAATCAGACATGCTTGGTAAGCGATTCCAGCCAACTGAGAACAGAATAAAGAGGCATAAATAAGTACGTATAATATAAATTATTTTTATCTCTTGTAAGAATCAAAGTTATTGTTATAGCAACCCTGATATATTACATATAAATTCTGAGTCGGTACCTGTCTATCCTAATATTCATCGGACCCAACATATTTTGTGCTAACGGCTCGAATATAATAACAATATTGCCTAAAAGAAAATCGTCTGAACATCACTCTGAGGCTTAGCTCACAACTTTTAGCAGTGTTCATTATTTATTTATTAACGCATCTATTTATATTGCATTTAGTTATTTCGAAGGGCTTTCGATACGTATAAGGTAAAATTGAATATTTAAGGTGTAATTTGTGTGATGTTTTTATTTTAATTATACTAGTTCAATGAAGAAAACATGTTTTATATTAAAAAAAATATCGGGCTTATCTTCTGCCATTTGTCAAGACGGTTTTTATTATCTTGTCATTTTTTATTCTTTCATTTTACTTTTCCTAAAGATTTACATTTGTGTGTTATTCTAATTATTATAATCTAATATATAAAATTCTCGTGTCACAGTTTTCGTTGCCATACTCCTCCGAAACGGCTTGACCGATTTTGATGAAATTTTTTGTGCTTATCCGGTATCTATGAGAATCGGCCAACATCTGTTTTTCATCCCCCTAAATGTTAGCGGTAGTCCACCCCTAGATTTTTTATTTATTTTTTAGACAAAATTTTTAATTTCTTTTTTTTTATGATACAACATATAAAAATACATACAAACCTACATTTTCAACGCTCTACGATCAACCCCAATTTTTTCGGGCAGGACGACGTCTGCCGGGACAGCTAGTAGGTGTATATAAGTTTTCCCATTAATGGGAAGTATGCTTGGCAAGGATTTGGGGTGAAGTGGATGGTTGGATGTATGGACGTATGAATAGGTTGGTAAGGTAAGATGGGTGGGTTTGGGAAGGTTTCATGTTTTATTTATTTTTGTACATTAGCTATCAAAATTTTTAAATTTTACATTAAATTTATGAATATAATATATTTTTAACAACTCTCTTATGTGCGTGATTTTTCGAAAAGTATATTTGCTCTTGTTACAATAGTGTTTCCATCGAATTTTGTACAATAATTTGGAACTTCTTAAAGTAATTTCATATATTTTTTTTAATTACTAAATTTTAAGGTAGCCTATATTAATAAGTAGATTTAGGACCGCTATCATAATGATTGTCTTTAAATAAAAGTTAATTTTATTTTACTCTCTAAATGCATTTATGTTGCCTTGCATAACGCACTCTCCCGTGATTTTTAACTAAATGTGTTTAGTATTTGCTTTTTTTTATGGAAGTATAGGTTTGCGTTTGACCACTGTCTCACCTGATCAACATCAGGTTCAGTCAGTGATGACGCAGTCTAGGATGGAAGACGCTTACCTAGAAGATACCTATTCACTCGTGACTTGAAGGCTTCAAGATTGTATTTGTCAGGAAAACAGACTCCGGCAAATTATTCCAATCTTCGGCTGTGCGCACCAGAAAAGAAGAGGCCAAACGCTTGGTTCTGACTGGTGGTGTTTCCACCATGTAACGGTGGCGTAAACCGGTCCGTCTGGTTGTCCGATGGTAAATAGGGGATGGAGGAATCAGCTCGTGTAATTCTGAGGAACACTCCCCGAAATGTATCCGATAGAACACAGTCAGCCCCGCGACCTTGCGTCTATCCTCTAGACTCTGGAGTCGAGCATCAAAAAGACGATCATCGCCGACCAGCTTCCTGGCTCTTTTCTCAATTGATTCCAACGCCTCCAACAATTTGTATTATATATATTAGAATATATAATATTAATACATATGTGTTATTGTTTATTCTCTATTATTAATTTAAGGTACATATACTGTATGATATTTATATATCTCATTTATATGTATTTAATTTGGACACCACCGTCATACATTTGCGAATCTCCCATTCCTATAATCCATAACCCCGGTTGTCTGGAAAAGATCGCACTAAATCGATAAGGCCTCCCATTGTTCCTACTTATACTATTTAATGTCACTACTGTAAATTTTTTATGTCATGGATGTATGTGGTGAACAATAAAGTGTGTTCTATAAGCTTTTTAAATAAAAGCTTTGGAGATCCTGCATATCATGTAGCAGCAGAGTGCTAACCAAGACAAGTAAAACGAGCCCAAACACGACGGGTCTATCTTGTTTAGTACAGGAATTCCTATGGCCACCTTCCGACTCCATCATCAGATCAGCTCCATGGTACCATATTATTGCACTGTTACGCGATATACACATGCGTGAAAAATTTCAGCTCAATCGGAAACCGGAAAGTCGGTCAAATTTAACTCGCAAGATTCTACCCGAACTTACTTACATACATACATCCATTGCAAGTTAAATAAAAGCTTGTAATAATGGACACTACGTAGAAAAAAGGTTGGAACAAGGTACATAAAAAATATGTGCAGGAAAGATCTTTCCTATACCCTCTTACGTTTTTGCTATTACATAGGAGGGTCGTGTACTCTTTGTACGGCTACACAAAAAGAATACGTATTAATATCCCCAAAGATAAGGTTGCTTCCGTTAATGGAAGGCTTCAGAGGACTTATTTTCGTCGCTGTATAACACATGAGCTGTTGCCGGAGCCTCCCTTGTGTTAATGTAAATTTTGTAAACAGCACACCACAATCCATTCTATCATGCTTTGCATAATCCATCCATCTGTTTTTAGGTCTTTGCGTTTGTACCGTATCTTTCAGTTTAACATTATTTTAACCAACTTGAAAAAAGGAGGTAGTTCCTCAATTCGTTATGTAACTATTTTTATTTTTTCTATGTATGTTGAGCAATAACTTTGTTGTTTGTGATAATTCTTTTTGAGTTATTTAAATAAATAGTTTATTTATTCGTAGGATTTAATGTATTTTTTATGCATAATTTAAAAAAGATTGACGTGTGCGTCTCAGGTGCCCGACAGAAGTGATAGCTTGCGTGAGAGAAAGAGAAGCCAGACTGATTACCCTCCCATAAGAAGTTATCAATTCAATATTAGCATTCGTCTCTTCTTATCTATATAAACTATAAATGTAGGAATTTCGTACACCTCCGTCCGAGTAATTTTCGTAAAAGGGGTACAAAGTTTTGGCTTCACGTATATAGAGATGCCGTATTTTAATATATCCCCATTTATTTACTTGAGAAATACTTACTCATAAAAAAATGAGGGTAATAAAACATTATTTTAAAAAGCTGTCCGGTTAATTAACAAAGTTTTTAACGATCGTATTATCACCTTATCGTGTCATTAACGGTTTACAATTTAACTTTTTATGAGAGCACCATTTTCTTTTCTTATTTTCAAAAAGTAATTGTAGAAAAATAAAGCTTAAGAGATAAAAGCCTCGAAGAGAAAATGTTAGCTAAGTTAGTACGCTTCGGTTAATTATCCTTTTAATCTTTATATTAATAAGTGGCTTTGTTGTTCGTGCCTACCCCGCAAGGGACCTGGCGTGAAGTTATGTATGTATGTATGTATTCTGTTTACCTTCTTAGCTCAAGGCTGCTAATTGTGTTTTGTAGGATGAGTTAGAGTTCTGACGACCCACTGTCCCCTCCCTCTAAATTATAGGTGGGTACCTAAGGTACCGCAAGGTGGTCCATATGGACACCTAGACTCCATATCGATCTTCAAGTGGTCTAGGTCAGCGAAAATCTCTGTAGATCGCGAGGTGCACATAGAGCTTCCCATTCGTGAATTCCATTAAAGCAAGTCATTACGAAAATTTTAATTTTCTGTTTATAATGAGTGAAACAAAAATACAGCAAAAACTTTGTACCCCTTTTTACAAAAATTGCGCTGAAGGAGGAGTATGAAATTTCGCACGCTTATAGTATACTTATAGATAAGGAGTGCATAATGCTAATAGATTTCTAAAATTATGCATAAAAATTAAATCAATAAATAAACATCAAGTCGTGGTAGCGTAATGGTTGGCACACGCTCTCCTAAGTCGAAGGGCGCGGGTTCGATCCTGACCGAAACGCATGCACCGCTTAGTCAGTTTTCTGATCTAATGTGCATATTGTTACAATTACCACGTGCTAAAAACGGTGAAGGAAAACATCGTGATGCAACCTGCACATCGAGATAACCGATGTGTCAAACCTGCCAAGCCGCCTTGGACAAGCGTGGCGGGTATACTGTCCGTTGCCCTATAATGGGAGGCCCGAGCCCAGCAGTGGGACATTTATGGGCTGACATTATTATATTATATATAAATAAACATCAGACACACTACCAAGTCTTTGACACACACACGTATATATCTTTTGTTTATTGTTAAAGGCAAATTAACAGTGCAGCCTTTGTGAAATGTGTGATTATAGAAGTATGGTCTTTGACATTAATTATTATGGTCAAATTTCGACCACGGATGGCCACTAGTTTAAGTTACTGGTTAACCAGGAAACGTTCCGTAGCAGCGACAGATAACCTTAATGGTTATTTCGCTCCGAAACCGTTGAAAAAGCAATTATTTACATAATTAAAATTACACAGCCCTACATCATTACTATTATTTGCCCGCGACTTTGTCTACTTTGGACAAGTAACAAAGATTACAGTTATTTTGCTTAATATAAAATGAAATACTTAATATGGTTAAGAGTACTTATTCACATTCGATAATATAATAACATGAGGATCACAGAGACATCGAAAATAAATACTAGTACGAGCTAGCGGGACTCGAATTAAAATGTCGTTAGAATTATTGTAAAGTTTATTAGAACTATACAAACACGTATAACACAGGTACAAATATAACCGAACACATCAAACCCAATCGTAATGCCGAAGGTCGTAATTCAATAAAACGCGCATAGTCCGTCACTATTCGATTTATAAATGTACACACATCATGCCCGTATCGTAGTAGTCGCTCAAATACCCCCCTCTCTCCATCAAGCCGTCGCTTTATACTTTACAAATTCAAAAGAATCCGTAACACCTGGCTAATGACGTTAATGAGCTAGTATAGGACAATAGGTTATTCTCTACAATAATTAGAAACGTATGCCAATAAAGAAATGAACAAAAGGAGATTACAAATAGTTCAAATGCCGACAGGTAATAAAATGTGCTTCTACAGATCTAGGTTGTAACAGCACTAAATGCACTCGTTGGGGTGCTGACGCTTTATTAATTTATTTAGGCACACCAACAGCACACACATTATAGTTACATTACGTATCATTCAATACAAAGGTTATGTGTGGACCCATTAGAGGAGTGCACAGCATTTACAATTTAAATGACAATTTCTAGTAATTTAATTGATTAAAGTCAATATTATGCATATTTCAAGTACAAATATAATAAAAAGTTAATGAATGTAAATAATGTTATCAAAATTAATAAGGAAAGCAAAAAAATGCAAGGAGAATTAAATTAAAAATAATTAATTATATAACTGCTGGGACTTTCCTCTCGGGGAAGTGTCTCATTGACACGACTGTCAATCGATTTGTGTATTGATGGCACATTTTACTGATCACCGGTCAAATAGCAGTGATATATAATAAATCACTATTCCCTCCAGTTATAAGAATCGGAAAGGTCAGTGAAATTTCAATTGGGCTATATTGAGATATTTAACGAGGGGCAAGTGCTATATTTATCGTTCTTTCGTTCGAAGTAGACATAATTGATTTTATATTGTAGATATGAATAAAAATAAGTATATTTTTAGTGACTTATTTTATTTTAAAATGAACAAAATGTCAGTAGGCTGAGAGACTTTACAATACTCATTGGCACGAATTCTTTGTCTTCCATGATCACGGCTACAGAAAAGTGGCCGAAACGTTCGAATAGCAATCGACTAAAATATCGCTCTTAAAACCGTTGAAACTAGTTTTATTATAGCTAAGGAATCTCAAAGAACCAAAACAAGCATCCGTTTTTGGTTACACGCATCAAAACGCAGACCTATAAAATCTGAAATTCAAACAAGAACTGACATGACACATTCGAGTGACACGACACGCATTCAAACTACGTGCCAACAGCGTCACGCAACTTGGCAGCCATGTAGAGCGCGTCACGCCACACGTCAAACGCCCCTTTCCTTGTATATAAGACAAATGAGCCACTTACCGGAGGCTACAAAAAGGCATGTTACACGAAACATTGTGTTTTGTTAACATTTCGACATTGTTATTCAAGTACATCTATAAAGTGAATAAATACATAACAAGAAGCTTATTGTAGTAGTAAAAAGCATAAATGTAATAATGTAGTGCCTAACATAGAAATAAGAAACTGTATAGTAGAAAATGATAGTTTAATAAAACTAAAAAATACGCTTTTATTAAATCCAACTAAAAAATAGAACATAAATTATGAATTAAAAATAGTGTAAGAAAAAATGATTTTAGTGTAAAAAAAGCGTGGGGTGCTTTTTACTCGTTTTATGGCAGTCATTAGGCAGGTCGAACTGAATTCTAAAAAATCCGATCTATACGGGCTGGCAGCCATATTGTATCGGTGCAGCAATGGCCCAATGGAGAGATCGTCAGTCAAGCGACGATTTTTTTTTTTTATTGCAGGAGATCAGCAGACAGGCAGACGGCCCACTTGATGGAAAGCGGTTACCATCGCCTATGGACATTTGCGACAAAGAAGGTGCTACAAATGTGCTGCTGCTCTCTTAAGAGGGACTGGATCCTGGTCACTAATGCCGGAACACAACACAAGGTTGTTATGGCGGCATACTTTAGACCAGGGGTGGTCGCCATCCAGTCGAGCATATATATAATACCCTACCACCTGGCTGTGGGTTGTTTTGTCGCCTCTTACGACAGGCCGCCCGGCCGCAGGAAATTGTATTCTTTCTCCGTTCCTGCACGGATGAAATTACAACACGAGCAAGACGTGTGTAGTACATTCGATAAGCGAGCTATATAGTGACGGACTTTGTGCGTGTTATTGAATCGTGCAGTTTGTACTGGTTGTATCCAGTTATATTTGTACCTGTGCGACACGTGTTTGTATAGTTCTAATAAATTCTACACTACTTCCAACGGCATTTTAATTCGAGTCCCGCAATCGTAACAATACATATTAGCTGCCATATATTTTAGGATGTCAACACTACTACAAACAAAAAAAATACATAAAGGATATTAAACACTCACCCTTCCAACGTTTAACCTCCCCCCACAACACATGTCAACACTTCACCGCTCCAGTTGAACCGTGAAAGGCAAACAGCCCACTTTTACGACTGAAACAAAATAAAAATTCAACACAAAACCTTTTTTCTCCAAGTACAAACAATTTTATTCTCGACGCATTACCCTGAAAGCTAGACTGGATTACAAAACAAGAAATTAAATGTTGCGGGAGAAAACAAATATTTACAACGTTGTGTAGTGGTACTATTTCATACCGTAATGTAGGTTACCTTTAGAGATTTATTTTCTATACTTACAGTGGAGTTGGAGAACAGGAGACAGATGTACGGTACACACAAACGTGCAGTTAAAATTTGACCATGTTTCTGAATTTCGTATGAAGCTCAAGTGGTTACATTCTACTTCTCCTTTATAATTAAATCCTAATTGTTAAGGCGTGAAAATAGCCCCAACACGTAGCATACGGGCTATGATGAACACAAACTTTCGAGCCCAAAATTAAAATACGGCGATATAAATCAAAAGTATGTGATGCCAAGCAATTTCCGTACGCTTGCGTGACATACAACGCTTTTCAACACAATTGCAACGAAATAGTGCAATTAGATTTTTTCCAATTTTTAACCGACTGCGAAAAAAGGAGGAGGTTCTTAATTCGTCGGGATCTTTTTTTTTTGTTGCTTTTTTATGTATGTTCGCCGATCACTCCGTGATTTATGATCCGATTTACGTGATTCTTTTTTTGTTCGACGCGGAATAGCTTCCAATTGGTCCCCTAAAATTTTTACATAGTTTGGCCCAGTAATTCATTTTATGAACATTTTTTATGAAAAAAAAATCCTTTTCGTTACATATGTACACGGATTACTCTGAGATTTATTATTCTTTTTTTGTTCGACGCGCAATAGCTGCCATGTGGTCCCCTAAAAATTTGACATAGTTTGGCCCAGTAGTTTTTATTTTACGAACATTCTTTTGTTCCGGTTTCTTGGGACCTATATTTTTTAAGAAGCGTGGCACCATTCGTAGGTGTGGACCATACATAGCTAGACACTAAAAAAGTAACAAATAAAAGTAAAAACTTCGTTTAAAAAAACCGGCTTCAAAAACTAAAATGTATAAAATAACTTATTTATAAAGCTATTATTATTAATATATATTATCTAAAACATTTGAAGTCGGTGCAAAGTAAAACATAATAAAAATTACTATATGTTGCAAATTACTAAGCACCAACTTTAAGATGTTTTAGATAATATTATTATATATTAATAATAATAGCTTTAGAAATAAGTTATTTTATAAATTTTAGTTTTTAGTTTTTGAAGTCGGTTTTTTTAAACGAAGTTTTTTGTTTGTCTTTTTGTACGGGCTAATCTCCGAAACCACTTGACCGATTTAAATGAAATGTTGTATAGTGGTACCTTATACCCCTGGTCAACATATAGGATACTTTTGATCCCGAAACTTAAAGAGTTCCCGTGGGATAGTTAAAATTTACGGGCAGAAGCTAGTTCTTATATATTTTACCACATATGGTTCGTAATTTTTAACAGGCTTCATAAATGTATTTTTTGAATTGTGTTGACATTTTTTTTTAATAGAATCAAACAACGAAGTTTTGTTTTTCAGGGCTGTACGTACAAAAGACTAACAAGTTTACAAAGTGTACCCAATTTTTGTTTGTTGACCTATAAACTAGTTTTCTTAATAAGTATTATTTTACGAAATACTAATTCTACAAAAATAAATTCAAAGTTTTTTCATTTTACTATGGCCTTGTTTCACTTCATATTAATTTTGAACGTCTGCAAACTAGTATCTAATGCAAACAGACCTTGTAAAGTTTGCAAATGCTTGTTTGTGAAGTGAACCATCGCAAAGTTATAATGAAAATATTATAATGTGTAAATGTGAAAAGTTAACGTATAAACATAATATGGTTACGAGTTAGCCAGACTCATATTCTAATCGAAACGTTATGCAAAAGGTCGTAATTCAATAAAACGCATAAAGTCCATCACTATTAGATTCCCGAATGTATACACGTCACGCCGGTATTGTAGTGTCAACTGACTGCCCTCTTAATCAGGCCGTCGTTTTATACTTAACAAATGCAAACGTGCATGCCCGGCAACGTCGACACAATTTCCTAGAATTAGTTTGTAACTGTAACACCTGGCTAATGATGTTCCTGCGCGAGTACAATAGGACAATAGGCTATTCTCCACAATAACTAGAAACGTATGCCAACAAATAAGCGAACAAAAGAAGACGATCTTAGAAGGATTACAATTAGTTCAAATCCCGACAGGTAATAAAATGCGCTTTTACAGTTCTGTACGAGGGACTTGTCTTTGTCGGGGCTTAAGTTGTAAGAATATTATGACTTTCGTATTCTGAGAAGCCATAATCTGAAACCGACCAGGTGTGACCTTTATTGCTTAAATTGTCTGTAATTCTTTCCAATGGTTGTCGTGATTGTTCACTGTTATTTGTTAGCGTTAATTTTATAAATATTGAAATGTAATCAACTATCTGGCTGCTATTTGTTATATAATTTAAATTAATTTATTTATAATTAGTTTCTTCCCGCGACTTCGTCCGCGTAGTGGGGTTTTTTAACTATCCCACGGGAGCTCTTTAATTTTTGGGATCAAAAGTATCCTATATGTTGACCAAGGATATAAGCTATCACCATACAAAATTTCATGTAAATCGGTCCAGTCGTTTTGGAGATTAGCCGGTACAAACAGACAGACAAACAGATAAACAGACAAACAGAGAAACAAAAAATTTTAAAAAATCGAAATTAGTTCTATTTCACTTCTTACATTCCCCTGACTCGGTTTTTAGCATTTTTTTTTAGTTGTACAGAAATTTGACCTCTACAATTTTATTATTATATGTATAATATTTATAAATGTTTAGTTTAAATATTTTTTTACATTTATTGTAACACGTGTCTTCTGTGCAATTATCTACTACTTTTGTTGATCACTAATTATTTTGTATTTATAGCTGATCTTCGAGCAAAACATTATAAGCCAATTATTAAATTATTTTGCGTTACACAAATCCTAATTTCATATGTACTATAAATTAAAATAATAACCAACCAAAATATAGATGAAAGAAATAAAGTAGCTTGAATACAAACTCCTCTTCACGCAACGTGTCGAAGAAGAAACTATTTTGCATGTCAATTAACATAACAATGCCTAAAAGCCTTCACCTGGCCAACATTCGACAATACATAACTGCGAATCACAAAGAAACTTAGTCTGAACTCATACAACAGTCTGAAGTACTCGTAACAAAGTAGGCTTTATGTCGGTACACCGCTGAATAGGCTAAGGATTCCAAGGTATACAAGACTATCGTTAACAATTACAAGACTCTTTCGAGACTTATGATCTTGAGGACTTCATTTTACACTCTCTATTCTCTCTCATCCATATCTTCTTTATGTTGAACGTGGCAAACAGGCATAAATCCAGACAAACTTAATGGTTACTGTTGTCTACACGTTTACAATGACAGGGGTGAAACCAATGTGTTGCCAGGCCTTACGATGGGATAGGGGGAGGGAGAAGCGAGCCATGGGAAATCTTCCTGAACACTCAAGGCTAACTGTTTCATGCCGATATTTTGTGAAAGCATGGTATCACACCAATCGAGTCTTAGAGCTCCTTTGTTTTCTCCTCGCTGTAATGGAAATAGAAAACTAATTCCTGCGGACTCAAGTAAGAGGCGACAAAACAACTCACAGCCAAGTGGTAGGGCATTTGCCCGACTGGATGGCTACCACCCCTGGTCTAAAGTATGTCGCCATAACAACCTTGAGTTGTGTTTCGGCATTAGTGCCCAGGTTCCAGTCTCCCTGAAGAGAGCAGCAGCGCATGTTTAGCGACTTTGGTGTTGCAAATGTCCATAGGCGATGGTAACCGCTTTCCATCCGGTGGGTCGTCTACCAGTCTGCTGAGCTTCAGCAATAAAAAAAGAGATTTACTCAAGAAAATTATTTCAGCATAGCTCTTTTTCGTTTCTTTTCCTATTTATTGACTAGTTCTCTTACGCAAGCCGTGTACCTTAAATTATATTCACCATGAATATATATTTTTTTCCAGAATATCTGTACAAGGTCATATCACAGATACTAATAAGAATGTGTGATAGGCTTTATTTTTAAACAACTCTATTACCGGTTCAATTTATTATCAATCTTAATGTGGTGTAAAATACTTTTATTGATTACTAGCTGTCCCGGCAGACGTCGTCCTGCCCGGTAAAAAATAGGGGTTGATCGTAGAGGGTTGAAAATCTAGGGTTGTATGTATTTTTGTATGTTGTATCCTAAAAAAATAGAAATTAAAAATTTTGTCTAAAAAATAAAATTAAAAATTTAGGGGTGGACTACCCCTAATATTTAGGGGGATGAAAAATAGATGTTGGCCGATTCTCATAGATACCGGATAAGCACAAAAAATTTCATCAAAATCGGTCAAGCCGTTTCGGAGGAGTATGGCAACGAAAACTGTGACACGAGAATTTTATATATTAGATTACTATCATGGACCCTTTAGGTACCTACGTACATGCACTATTTATTTCTAATTTCAGAAGAAATTGATCTAATATTAACACATCTAAATATATAAAAATGTATCTCAGCGAAAGCAAAACGATTAGGCGTAGTACCATTCGTATTAGTCTCGAATTTCGAGCCTCTACTTGCAGCCCTATTCTTATAACATTTACACGTAAGCTCGATAAATTTGTCAAGGACTCCTACCTTTAATGGAATAATTGAATTAGTGAGCACCTGTCAAGAGCACATATACTGCACTAGAGCACATAAGTGGCCAGTACTGAATTAGTGGAAATAATGACAGCCTATTCATTTTACTACTTAAAGGCCCTAAGGGCCACTTAAGATGTTCACATAATAGTTGTATCATGATTTTTACACTACAAATAACTTTATTGTACTTCTATTATGTTTATTTAATTTTGTTACAACTTAGACTCCGACAAAGACAAATTCCAGGTATAGATCTGTAAAAGCACAGTTTATTACCTGTAGGCGTTTGAACTAATTGTAATCTTTTTATAATGGTCTTCTTTTCTATTTTTTGTGGAGAACAGCCTATTGTCCTATTGTACACGTTTGCTGCCGCTCTGAAGCATCATTAGCTATGTGTTGCGGATTTTAAGTACAAGGTAATTCTAGGAAATTATGTCGACGTTGCTGGAGTATTTGCATTTGTGAAATATAAAATGATGTCCTGATTGAGAGAGGGAGTCAGTTGAGCTACAAATACGATCTAGGCGTAACGTGTACGCGTAACGGACTTTACGCGTTTTATTGATATAAGACCTTCTGCATTACGTTTGGATTTGTTGCGGTCGGTTATATTTGTACCTGTGTTATGCGTGTTTGTAGAGTTCGAATAAACTCTATAATAATACTAACGGCATTTTAATTCGAGTCTCGCATACTCGTAACATTATATTGTATGCATAACTAGCTGTTCATATTTACTTCTGAATCTGAACTTTGTATTCATACATTCTGAATCTTACAAGAAATCAAAATTGTTCTATTCTATTACACATACATTTTCAATTAATAAATTAATTATATATAATTAGTAAACAAAGATTGTGAATAGTTGTTACACTTTGATGTTACAAATGTCCATAGGCGATAGTGACCGCTTTCGATTAGGTGGGCCGTCTTCTTGTTTGCTGAACTCGTGCAGTAAAAAATAGTTTTGTTTTTTTGGAAATGCCTATCAAAAGCTTAGACCTTAGGAGTACGTACCTTGGCCTCCGAAGCGGATATTCTGAGCTCAACTGGGCTTGAACGCTACAATGACAGTGAACTTAAATGATATTGTTACAAAGGCCTTGTTATTTCAAAGCCAGTAATTTATTGCCCATTATGTATTTGACTGTAATTTCACACTCATGAAGCAATTAGGGCGGGTTAATTACATAAATCAGTAGGCAAGGCAGTGTCTTCCCTAATTTGAAACCAAATTTACGCAGTCGTTACATGTCTAGTGGAATATATTTTAAATAGTATATTAAAATAGTAGTTTATCTTGTCCATATTCCTATGGCAGAATTTGTTATTTTACGATAAACAATACAAGAACCTGTTGATTTCGTTAACTCAATTTTAGAATTCTTAACTGTCTCTATAGTGTTACGAGTTGCGAGACTCACTCAGAATTAAAATTGTGTTGTTATAGAGTTTATTAGAATAACACAGGTTCCATTATAACAAAACTCAACAAATCCAAACGTAATGCAGAAGGTCGTAATTCAATAAAACGCGCAAAGTCCATCACTATTAGATTCCCGATTGTACACACGTCACGCCTTGATCGTAGTTGTCGCTGAACTGCCCCCTCTCCCCATCAGGCCGTCGTTTTATACCTCACAAATAAAAATGTGCCCGTATCGTAGTCGACGTAATCCGAAACACATGGCTAATGATTCGGCCGCAAGCCATAAACGAGTACAATAAAACAATGGGCTGTTCTCTGGAAACGTATGCCAAGAAATAAGTAAATAAAAAGAAGACGATCAGAAAAGAATTACAATTAGTTCAAATGCCGACACCTAATAAAATGTGTTTTTACAGATATGCAGGTGGATTTTGTTTTTTTGTCGAAACCTGAGTTGTAACAATACTTTGCTTTTCTTAATAATAGATAATTTTTTGGATAAAATTTTAGTTAAACTGGGACTTAAGATAATTAATACTTTTTTTTTCAGTAATAAATAAAATTATCATAAAACATTTTTATGTAATACTAGCTGTCCCGGCAGACGTCGTCCTGCTCGGTAAAAAATAGGGGTTGATCGTAGAGGGTTGAAAAACTAGGGTTGTATGTATTTTTGTATGTTGTATCATAAAAAAATAGAAATTAAAAAATTTGTCTAAAAAATAAAATAAAAAATTAGGGGCCCCCATTAGTTTCATCCCCCTAACATTTAGGGGGATGAAAAATAGATGTTGGCCGATTCTCATAGATACCGGATAAGCACAAAAAATTTCATCAAAATCGGTCAAGCCGTTTCGGAGGAGTATGGCAACGAAAACTGTGACACGAGAATTTTATATATTAGATCTAACTTTAGACCTTTATTTTGAAGACACAAGGAGGATGTCTTTTCTTGGGACACCGTACTCGGCCCTAGGGAGATGGATCGCCGGAGGTCTGGGACTCTTGATTGGCTATATGTCAAGTCAAGTGTCAATTAGAATTGTTAAAAACTAGATTAGGCTCCCATAGAGTAAATGATAACCATAAAAAATTTAAACTAAATACTTAAAATAAAGTTCGCGGTAGGCTAAATAAAACATTAAAAATACTCATTGACACTTGTCATCTTTGTCGTCCGTGATCACGGCTATTAAAAAGTGGCCGAAACGTCGGAATAATAAAAATCAAATAAATTACCGCGCTTAAAACTAATAAAACGTTATGAGGAATGAAGCAATAAAATCTCTCATATCAAACTTTGAAATGTTCAAAATTGTAGGAATATCAGAATTTTTCCATCAACTTTAAACTCACCTTCAAATAAGATATTTCTTGAAGCATTGCCAAATACAGGTATTCATGCCACGTCGCAGTTTGAGAAGTCCAATTCGATGTGGGAATAAGATTTGCAGGAAATTGGTTGAAGTATTTCCAGTATGGTTTAGGGTGGTCGTTTAAAATTAAATTTCTTGCGACGCCCTCTAAAAAGATTCCTTTTAATGAAAAAACACTGGGATTTTTTTATAATTTTTTCAAGTCAAGACATCACGTGCCTCAAGACGATTCAAGTTAAAACTAAAAATATAAGAAAAATTGAAAGATAAGCTTGAATCACGAAGAATTTTAAACTTTTTCTGAAACTATAATTTGAAATTCATCACTGAGAATGATAATACGGAAGGTATTTCATTGTTAAAACTTTTCCAATCTTAAAATAATTATTACTTCTAAGTATGAAGAAGTTTCCTGAAAAAACATGATATTACCCAAAAATCAACTTGAATCGTCTTGAGGCACGTGTTGTCTTGACTTGAAAAAATTATTAAAAAAAATCCCAGTGTTTTTTCATTAAAAGGAAGCTTTTTAGGGGGCGTCGCAAAAAATTTAATTTTTAACGACCACCCTAGTATGGTTATATGAATGTCTTTCGTTGTTGCATTTTCGTGGTAGTTCAATGGAAGGTACCTTTATTTTATTCGCCACTATGTTGTACTCTTCTTTTTACAAGCTTTTATTGAAGTTGCAATGTATGTACCTATGTATGAAGTTCGGGTGGAAACTTACAAGTTAATTTAACCAACTTCCCCGTTTCCGATTGGGCTGAAATTTTTCACGCATTAGTATATCGCTTGATAATGCAATAGTATTATTACATACGGACAAAGAAATTTGCACACCTGGCGGTCGTAAAACGCATCTTATTATCTTTCCTGCATTCGGAGTTGTTTTGTTTACTTCGTGTTTAAGAAAAACACCCTATTGTCATCTTATTTGTTTTATGGCCATCATTAATGTCGAAATAATCCTTGTTGTATTAACTCAGTGAACCCTTTGTCGGTATTATACGGGCAGTCAAGCGAGGATTACGATACGAGTAAGACGTACATTCGACAAGCTATATAGTGACGGATTTTGCGCGTGTTATCGAATCGTGCAGTTTTGAACGGCTGTGCCCTGTTATATTTGTACCTGTTTTATTCGTGTTTGTACAGTAGTAATAAATTCTATAGTAGTTCCAACGGCATTTTTAATTCGAGTCCTGTGTAGCTCGTAACAATATGATACCATAGAGCTGATCTGAAGATAGAGTCGCAAGGTGACCATAGGAACTCCTGTACGAAACAAGAAAGACCCTTCGTGTTTGGGCTCATTTTACTCGTCTTGGCTAGCACTCTAATGCTACATGATATCCAAGATCTCAAAAGCTTGTATTGAAAAACCTTTTATTTTGTGCTGCGGCAGCTTCTTTTTTTATTGCTGAAGTACAGCAGATTGTCTGACAGCCCAACTATGATGGAAAGTGATTACAGTCGTCTATGGAACTTAGCAATACCAGAGGTCCTGCCAATGTGCTGCCGGCCTTCAAGAAGAAACTGGAACCTCGCCACTGATGCTGGATCACAGCTTAAAGTTGTTATAGTGGTATACTCTAGACCAGGGGTGGTAGCCATACAGTCGGGCAAATGCCCTACCACCTGACTGTGGAATGTTTTGTCGCCTGTTACGATAGGCCTCCCGGTTGCAGGAATTATTATTCTTTCTCCGTTACTGCACGGAGAAAATCTACAGTATTGTTACGAGCTACAGAACTTGAATTAAAATGCTGTTGGAATTACTTTAGAATTTATTAGAATTGTACAAACAAGTATGACACAGGTACAAATATAGCTGGACGCAACCAGTAGAAAGTGCACAATTCAATAACATGCGCAAAGTCCGTCACTATCTAGCTTATCGAATGTACGTCTTGCTCGTATCCTAATCCTCGCTTGACTACCGATCTCTCCATTCGGCCATTGCTGCACCGATACATTATGGCTGCCATAGATCGGATATCGTAGAATCAGTTATTAATAAAATTATATCTTGCAAGGTATTTTACCGCAAAAACATACCTTTGGTGGGACGTTCCCGTAATTAATAATGCCATTTAATATGGGATTTATTTTAATTTGAGTCCTGCAACTCGTGATGTTTTTATGTTGAAGTTACACCTTCAACTAACAAAAGACATTTTTTCAAAAATATTCTAAAAGGAAAACGCATGACGAAAGATGTTTGAGAATACGCCCTCAGAGGCAGTCATAACTAAAAGTTCTAGCATTATGCGGTTAACCCTAATGTGTACTTTCTTCTACACTCCCCTAATGAAGTGTTGATTTAGGTACCTTGCTAACTGTGTACTGTTCCAGTAGAACTATTTAAATTAAAGCACTCAACTTCTAAACTAATTAAACTAGCCTATTAAGTTGCGAGCAAAGGGTAGAGGGTTGCATGATTAAAATTTCACACATTTTTCAAAGTTAGTACGTGATTTACGGTAAAAAGCGGTAGAAGGTTATTTATCACGTGGTCCATGCTTTTTATGAACAGTGATTGTTTGCTATAGATGCGTCTTTACGGTAACATATTTAGGTACGTAAATATAGGCTGAATTAGCTGAACATCTTCTTATCCTATATATAAAAATGAATCGCAAAATGTGTAAGCGAATAACTTGAGAACGAGTTTACCGATTTTGATGAAATTTTGTGTGTGTGTGTGTGTTTGAGTGGGTCCGGGATGGTTTATTTCCACAATCGTAGCCGGTATATGGCGCTGAGATCGGGTTCTAGAATCCTCCTAATGACCGGGAGCGATTTTGGTGATTTTGTTTTTGTGTGTTTGAGTGGGTTCCCGGATGGTTTAGATACGCAATCAGAACCGGTAGGTGGCGCTAAGATCGGGTTCTAGAATCCTCCTAATCACCTGGACCAATTATGGTGATTTTGTTTTTGTGTCATAAAACAAATATTTAGGTATTCAGAAAATATGGCGGTACGAAGTTCGTCGGGTCAGCTAGTAATTATATAAAAATTAATTCCTGTTCGTAAGTCTGGCTCAAATTCAGGTTTTACCGATTTTGGTAAATTTTTTGTGTTGTGAAATTGGTTTTGGGTTTGGTAGGTTTTTTTTATTGCGGGAGTTCAGCAGATATTCAGACGGTCCACTTGATGGAAAGCGGTTATCATCGCCTATAGGCATTTGCAACACCAAAAGTGCTATAAATGCGCTGCAGTTCTCTCAAGGGAGACTAGAACCTGGTCACTAATGCCGGACCATAACTTAAAGTTGTTATGGTGGCATATTATAGACCAGGGGTGGTCGCCATCCAGTCGAGCATATACCCTACCACCTGGCTGTGGGTTGTTTTGTCGCCTCTTACGACAGGCCGCCCCAAGGCAGGAAATTGTATTCTTTCTCCGTTCCTGCAAGAATAATTCGTGGTGCTGCAATCGGGCTGTGAGTTTTTAGTTTTTCAGGATAGGACAACGTCTGCTGATGCCACTAGTATATAATATACCGTATCGCGAGTTACGAATGAAATGCAGTTTTAAAGATCATAAACTCTATTACAAGTACACACACCTATTTATTATACAGTTCTTACTTAATAACGCCTCGATCGCAGTTGAAACTCGACTAACTATGTCTCACCAGGTCGACCTTACATATTCGCAAAATAAACATGGATCCCAATAAACATGCATAGACAATCTATTGTAATTTTGTAACTCGTAAAGCTTACAAACAAAATGAATGCCAAGAACTTTCAGCAAATATGAACAATAGAACAGTTATGTCTTGTTAAAAGTTCTGCCATAAAGCAAAACTTCAACAGACAAGTGGAAAAACGAATCGCAACGGACAAGTGGAAAAACGAATGGAAACGCATAAGTGGGAAAATGAATCGCAACGGACAAGCGGAAAACCTTCAACTGACAAGTGACAAAATGAATCGCAACAAAATTTCAACTTGAAGTGTTACGGGCAGATTGTTAATGTACTTGTCCAATTTGAAAACCTTCCCGTAAAACTTCAAGTTAAAGTTTTGTTGTGATTCATTTTGTCACTTGTCAGTTGAAGATTTTCCACTTGTCCGTTGCGATTCATTTTTCCACTTGTCTGTTGAAGTTTCACTTCTAATATGTGTCCCAGCACACATTTCGATTTTTCGCAGGTTTACTGCAAATTATGATTGAATGCAATTTTAATTTAAACATATTTTATCAAACAAAAAACTTAATTCGATCCGGAACCAAAAATAATTTGCGCATCTTTCATCATCAATCTTCATTCGAACCTCAAATTATGTTAACAGACAAATATTAAAAAAAAATTATTCAAAAATATTTCGTTTGCTCAGTTTTGATGAAGAGGCTCCGAAACTACTGAACCGATTTGAAAATTTCTTTCACTGTTGGCAAGCTACGCTATTCGCGGGTAGAGTAGGCTATATTCTATTTACAAATAAATTAGGGATTCTTACTAAAACTTCAATAATATTACCGAAGGTGTAAAAAAGTACTTTAAATCGCGTGCGCTGCAAAAAGTATTGATGATAGAATAAAATAATGTACTACGACTTTGTAGAACACATCATTATTTACAAAAAGTGTCGCGACAGCATATGCCTAACTATTATAGTTATGCCACAATAAGTATTTTTTATTTTAAAAAATTAATTAAAATGCCGCCGCTAGAAAAGGCTCTTTATTTGTATCTTGGTATTAATCCTTATCAAAATAAATTACTTCATATTCAAGACTGCTTCAATACCTTTATATAACTTTTTGAATTATTCAATACGAACATTCCATTCGAAAGATATCACGAGTTTAAAAATGTAAGAATTAGTGACGGTGACCACGTGACTGTGACACCTTTTCGTGAGCGAAAAATTGTAAGACCCCTGTATATAGAAGTTTCACTTCAAAAAAAATGTGATTAACAATAGTCGATTACATATCACTTGTGAATATAGAGAATATAAATAGAGATGTCGCTGATAGACCACAACGGTCACGCCAGTAATAAGTATCTTGTATATATAGGTACAGGATGGTAACAGGATCTTTGCAAGTGAATCCATAGTATCTGTCTACCCCTATGGGAAACAGGGGTGATAAAATGTATGAATGATTATATTTCAATACACAAAGAATTAGCACAACTAAATGATCGTGAACGATTAAGACAACCAGTAAAAATAATTACACATAATATGAAAACTAAAGATAATAAAACACGCTTTACTCCAAGGTATAAAAAGATTATAGCTTCTCAGAATATATCAATGGTATCAATAAGATGGCCATTGTAATTGAGTGGGCTGATTGCAATGTTACTCAGAGGGTTCGATTCCTAGCGTGATAAATTTCTCTGAAAGAGAGTGTCGGGGTGAAGGTAAAGAAAGGAATGCTCCGGTGGTTCGGGCATGTGGAAAGAATGTATGATGAAAGAATGACTAAACAGATATACAATGCAAAAGTGGATGGATGCAGAAGTCGCGGAAGGCCACGACACACCTTCCATGATCAAATTGATCGTGTACTAGCAGAAGGTGATGTCAGGAGCCTTAAGAACAGACGAGCGTGCATGACAAGAACTATGAATGTCAAAGAAGCATGTGAGGTGTGTAAGAATAAGCCTAAATGGCGCTCTGTTGTTCGTGCCTACCCCGCAAGGGACCTGGCGTGAAGTTATGTATGTATGTATGTATGTATAAATTTCATAAGCAAACCTTCCGGCAATTACTATGATCTGAGTATTTGGGATCGGTCCAAGAGTGGTCCACTGTATATTATTACCCATAACGCAATACGTTACCCTTAACACATTATGTTACCCATAAAATATTATGCTGCCCGTAACATATTATTTTACCTATAACCCAAGCGTAACTTACTTTACAATGTATGTTTGCTTGCCGATCCATTTATTATTATTTTTAGGTCATTTTCTAGTGGAAGTAGGTAGTAGATAGAACATCTTTCATCGCTCGAAGATCGTTCGAAAATGTTACTTGTTGCCGTCTTTCTGTGTGAGGCGTTAGCTGGCGGAGAGCAAGGTAAGAGCTGCCATTTTGGACTTACTTCGCTGTCAACGTTTGACGAGAAACACCACGCCGTGCGCTCATCCTTTTCTTGGATCCATAACTAGAACCAGCATAATACCCGTAGACTACAGTGCCCTACATTTATTATTTAAAATATTTACTTCAAAGACCAAAAAAAACTAAAGCATCGTTGAGTACTAATACTAGTATTTATATAAATATAAAAGTTACTTTCGTATTCGGTCCCATTTCACGGCCTCAAGAATATACTGAAAATGGAAAGCGGAAAATAGGCCACTTTCTACGGAACATGGAGACGAAGAAAACCCTACTTAAAAATAAGCGACGAAGAAAATTATTCCCAGTGGTTTTTACCTTTTCCCAATTTGAAAAAGCATTTTCATAATATACTGTACTATTTTCTGCTCGCGGACTCGCCAGTGTTAAACTATACGTCAATTGTTTGTACAACCAGCGTAGAAGTTACATTTATCTTCCTTAGAAGTATTACCTTTTTCTGGATGAAGTACCCTAACTCCTTTTCTGTATTTTGTTTTAAAGCCGACTTACTTTGGTAGAAATTTCTCCTCTCGGTCATCACAATAGGTAAGTATCCTCCATTTTCAAGCGCACGTTTAAAAATTATACATCAAACACAAAGAACTCCGTCAAAAAAATACACCCATTCACAAAATTCCCATTTACTCCGAAGAGCACAAAAGAATTTGAAACTAGAATTAAAAAATATGTACAGCAAGAATCGCAAAGCGAAAAGGTTGAATGATAAATCTTTTTCCACGTGTGTATTCAACGTGTACACCTGGCATTTCAATGGGCAAAATTGTGAATGAATGGGACAGCGGTGTCCCATTTCGATGGGATTGCACACGTAAATCTCAGTGATTTGTGACGTGTGTTTTGTTGAGGTAAACATTTGTTTTTTAACATTTTAATATTACTTGCAAGACCTTATACGCACTATGCGGCTAGGCCAGGGGTCGGCAACTTGCGGCTCGCGAGCCACATGTGGCTCTTTAGGTGTATAGCTGCGGCTCTGTAGTCATACATCGAGGGCTGCATCACAAATGGGCGTACAGACAAAAGTGCAGTTTTACACAATGCACAAAATTGTATATAAAACAAAACTAGTTGATAGTATAAGGCTGAAATCCGGAATACGAAGAAGGTTCTTAAGTACACTTGCATACTGGTAAGACCTCCCAAGTTGTAACATGCATATTTTTTATAAACAAAAAATTGCATTTCTGCGTATACTATATCTTATGAAGCTCGCGATATATAAAAAAGACATGGCTGTCATTGAGTTTGTTTGCCGAATTGTTTGTTATTGAAGCACAAGTAAGTGTAATTTAATAAGTTAATTGTTTTCATTTTTTTATTTAATAATAAGTAATTATCTAATAATCCCTATTAATATTATAAATGCGAAAGTAACTCTGTCTGTCTGTCTGGCTGTCTGTCTGTCTGTCTGTCTGTCTGTTCCGTTTTCACGTAAAAACTACTGGACCGATTTGGCTGAAACTCAGTATATATATATTTTCGATACCGAGGATGAACATAGGATACTTTTTATCCCGAAAAATGGGATAGTTTCCGGGATAACGTGATATTTGTCTGTTCGTTTGTTATGCTTTTACGGAAAAACTACTGGACCGATTTGGCTGAAATTCGGTACGTATGTAAATTAAATACTGAGGATTTTTGGTCATTTTGGCCTATTTGGTAATTTTGTTCTATTTGTTAATTTTGGCCTATTTGGTCATTTTTCCTTTTTGGTCATTTTGGCCTATTTGGTCATTTTTCCTTTTTGGTCATTTTGGCCTATTTGGTCATTTTGGCCTATTTGGTAATTTTTCCTTTTTGGTCATTTTGGCCTATTTGGTCATTTTGGCCTATTTGGTCATTTTGGCTTATTTGGTCATTTTGGCCTTTATGATCATTTTGACCTTTTTGGTCATTTTGGCCTATTTAGTCATTGTGGCCTATTTGGTCATTTTGGCCTTTTTGATCATTTTGGCCTTTTTGATCATTTTGACCTTTTTGGTCATTTTAGCCTATTTGGTCATTTTGGCCTATTTGGTCATTTTTGCCCTATATGATCATTTTGACCTTTTTGGTCATTTTGGTCTATTTGGTCATTTTGGCCTATTTGGTCATTTTTGCCCTATATGATCATTTTGACCTTTTTGGTCATTTTGGCCTATTTGGTCATTTCGGCCTATTTGGTCATTTTGGCCTTTTTGGTCATTTTGGCCTTTTTGGTCATTTTGGCCTTTTTGGTCATTTTGGACTTTTTGGTCATTTTGGCCTCTTTGGTCATTTTCATTATTTTGGCCATTTTGGTCGTTTTTGCCTACTCCGTCATTTTGGCCATGTCGGTCACTGTGGTCTTTTGGTCATTTAGACCATTTTGGCCTTTTTGACAGATAGACGGGGGATGGTATAATTAGCGATATAAAATGAAGTGAATCTTCCGTGGGCAAATACATAAAAAATGTAATATAATATAACCTTTAGCACTTGCTCTATAAACAAGAGACACGCACTAGAGGTTAACCCGCGGCGCAGCCGCGGGGTAAACTCTAGTCTATTATAAATAATGTAAATTGTAGGAGCTAAATCTGCACGCCAATTTGGCAAAAACATGTGTAGCTAAATACCACTATTGTAACACCTTTTGAATCATGTTTTTTGCAGTAAATAAATTTGAATTTGAATTTGAATGTCACATAATTAATATTATCTTTTTGTTGTGCTACACTACTTATATATGCATAAATAGATTTGTTTGTTATTATCAAACACTTAATTTATGCAAGTAATATTTATTGTTGGCAAGAAAAAAATTGTAGCTCTTTGAGAACTTTGAAATTTTGTGAATTGTATTTTTGACTCTTCCGACTCTAAAGGTTGCCGACCCCTGGGCTAGGTGCATTAATGATTTGCGGATGAATATACCGACTTACGGTAGCCGGAATCATAACCGTAACATGCAATAGAGTATCAGCCACACATTGAACAGCATGGTAAGTATATTATTATCTCCGTACCTATAGTGCGAATGACCGCTACGCGTCTAAGCGCAAAGTGCGTATGAGCGCTATATGGGAAGGCGCAAAGTGCACACGAGCGCTATAATGCTTGAAGTACGATTGTGCATAGCTGGTTGTGATTTAATATAACCTAATTATCATTTTCGGTAATAGTCGTGTAAACGTAATAAAATCATTATTGGAACGAAGTTCCTTATCGCGCGTTGCAAAAGGGGGCTAGACGGAAAAAAATAAGACCAAAAGTTGTAACGACACTTTTTGCTACAGTTGTAAGCCGTGCGGCGTGCGCGTGTTTCTCTGTCTGTCTCTCTCTCTCTCATAGAAAGCAAGCCAGATATTTTCGTTTCGTCTTTCTATTTCGCATTGAACAGTGTGGTGTCGCGATGATTATTGTTGTTGAGTGCATAGAAGTTTTTTGTACATAATAAATAATAAAAAAATATAAAAAAATCGAATTGAAAGGAACTTCGTTCCACTCGGGTATCCCTTGACACCTCTCAAGTTTTATTTTATTTTTTATCACCATTATTCATTACAATAAACTACTTTTTAACGGTTTTAAGCGCGTGAATTTGTTACTTTCATTATTTCAGCCTTTCTTTCTTTGTGATCATGGAAGACAGATGTCAAGTGTCAATGAGTATTTTATTTAATTTTTTAGTTTTTATTTTGTTTATGGTTATTTTTTACTGTATGAGAACCTAATCTTACTGGGCTGAACACCAGTAAAACGTAGTTTTATTATGATTGATAGCCCATAAACGTCCCACTGCTGGGCTCGGACCCCCCATTTATAGGGGGAACTCATTTAAGAAAGGAAGAAAGCATTTATTTCTGTTGTGACATACATGTTCCGCTGTCCTTTATAAACTATTTCTTCTTATAATTATTCTTTCGCATTGCAGGCTGTCAAACTTTAGAATAAGCTGCCTCTTACTGTCAAAGAGGCCAAATCCTTACCAACATTTAGAAATTTACTCAGTAAATATTATTTGTCCACAAATAGGTATGTCTGATTAACACAATATAATCATGCTAATACATTTATTTTAAATATATTATTGTATACGTATATATTTATGACTATGTATATCTATATGTATGTAATTGTATATTTATTTTGTTAAATTACTTTGAGTATTTATATATCTTTTATCCGTGCAAGAACGGAGAAAGAATACAATTTCCTGCGGCCGGGAGGCCTGTCGTAAGAGGCGAAAAACAACCCACAGCCAGGTGGTAGGGCATTTGCCCGACTGGATGGCTACCACCCCTGGTCTAAAGTATGTCGCCATAGCAACCTGAAGATGTTTTCCGGCATTAGTGTCCAGGTGCCAGTCACCCTTAAGAAAGCAGCAGCGATTTCCAACAAGTGGGTCATCTACCTGTCTGCTGAACTCCTGCAATAAAAAAATATATATTGCCTTTTCCCTGCACTACCTACATCGCCTGATTCAAAATTGTTTTTGATTTAGGTTGCCTGTAAGAGATCGCTTCAATAAGGCCGCCTATTGTGCATTGAAAATATTGTAATATGGTCTGCTTTTGTAATTGTATATTTTGATGTGCAATAAAGTGTTATCTCTCTCTCTCTCTCTCTCTCTCTCTCTCTTTCTACTTATTATTTCTTCTTATAACATTTGGTTTAGGATTACACTTCTGTACAATGAAAAAAAATGCTAAAAACCGACTCAGGGGGACGTAAGAAGTGACATAGAACTAATTTAGATTTTTTTGAAATTTATTGTTTCTCTGTTTGTCTGTCTGTTTGTACCGGCTAATCTCCGAAACGACTGGATCGTTTTAAATGAAATTTTGTATGGTGGTAGCTTATATCCCTGGTCAACATATAGGATACTTTTGATCCGGAAAAATTAAAGAGTTCCCGTGTATAGTTAAAAAAAACGCACCACGCGGACGAAGTTGCGGGCAGAAGCTAGTAATTAATATATAAATTAATTATTACAAAGCCCTGACGTAATCTGCCAAACCCATACGAATGGGCACAATGGAGGATGATAACTGATTGTTATCTCCAACGTCTACACAATCGACATGGAATACGCCTGTCACACAAAGGGGACACATCGGAACCGAGAGGGAATACTACATACTTCAGTTATTGACACGGAATCTGAATTCAATTGAAATAGTAATGGCATTACTGTGTCACGAATTCGACGTGTTCCTGCAGCGGAACTGAGAAACTACTCTTTTATTGTATGCTTGCTGTGTTGATTTAACTTTGTTAAAATGTCGAAGATTTAATATTTATTTATTTGTGGTTTATTGAAATTTACTACTTTTTAAGAACCGATTCTTATACAAGGCCCCCCGTATGGAAACTGTACGAGTGAAATAAATAATACAAGAGTAATTCAATAGCGTGACTGCCTCTGTCGTTGAGTGGGCTAAACCTTTGCCGGCTTGTTTCACTGCAACGCAGAGGCTCCGGGTTCGATTCCTGGTACAGTAAATTTCGGAAACGAATTTTCTCCGTTATTTACTATGGTCTGGGTGTCTGTCTGTCTCAGAGTGGTCCATTGTATATTACCCATAAAAAAGCGTGACTTACTTAATTTGGGGATATACAGTGTGATTGTCTGCCAATTTAATATTATTATTATAATTCTTCTTTTTTTTAATCACCCCTAACCCCCTTCAAAACTCTCAGGTCGTTTTTCATAATAAAATTGATACTTAACGGAGTTAAACGCAATTTTGATTAATTGTTTGGTTGAAATTAATAATATCTTAATGACCAATTTTTGCATTATACAATTACAAGCTATTAAAAATAAATTAATTTCTACATTAATTAATATAATATAATTAAACTATATTTATAAATAATAATGTTACATGCCGACAATAGGTGAATGCACATCTGCCTGCCATAAATCTGGTTTATTACCTTTCCCGCATTTGGACTTCTTTTGTTTACTTTGTGTTTGAAACTTGTAATTTTAAAAAAAACTTATATTTTTATTGTACTTGTAATTCTTGTTGTTATTGTTTTGCGTCAAGGCATATTATATTTATACAGAATAAAAGGAATGCCCGAACGGAAGGGTGAGTCAGTTAAGCAAAGATTACGATACAAGCAAGACGTGTACATTCGATTAGCTATATAGTGACGGACTTTGCGCGCCTTATTGAATCCTGCAGTTTGTACTGGTTGCGTCCAGTTATATTTGTACCTTTGTTACACGTGTTTGTATAGTTCTAAAAAATCTGTAGTAATTCCAACGGCATTTTAATTCGAGTCTTGTAGCTCGTAACAATAAAATAATGTAAAATAAATAAATAATACCGCAGGAGGCTTTTTGGCGAAGCCTTTGTGAGTAGCGAGAACTTGGACCCAACTCCGGGGGCCAAGGCAAGGCCCCCACCTTCGTGCTTGCCTTAACCAGCCAGCGCGGAGTGGAGATCGCTAGAACTAAGACTCAAGCTCCAGGGATGCTCCAGAGATTAGAGTGATCACGCTTATCTCAGGAACTAGTGGTCTGATTTGAAGTCTTTCAGTGTTAGATAGCCCATTTATAGAGGAAAGCTATAGGATATATATCATCAGGCTAAGATAAAAAATAATGTTTCAAAAGCTTGGGGCTTTTTTAATTTACTTTTTACTACCTATTCCACTCGGACGATATCGCGGAAGCTAGTAATACTATAGGAGTGAAGAGCTTCCCTTAAATATTTTTTTTTGTTCTGGTAACCTCCTACACCCAAGCCTATCCCGTATTTCAGCATAACCTATTTAAGTGCACGCAACATGAAATAAATCCCACATTATCTGGCATCATTAATTACGGGAATGTACCGCTAAAGATTTAGGGTATATTTTGGGCGTAAAATATCTGCCAAGATATAAAGTTAATATGTTTAGAGAATTTATGATTCTATATCGTTATCGTTATGTTATTATTATACTGTTAAGAGTTGCAGGACTCGAATTATAATGCCGTTGGAATTATTATAGTTTATTAGAACTATACAAACACGTATAACACAGGTACAAATATAACTGTACACAACCAGTCCAAATGTAATGCACGGTTCAATCACATGCGCAAAGTACGTCACTAACGTCTTGTTTTGCTTGTGGCTATCGCTACACTGACTCCCCCCCTCCATCAGGTCATTGTTTTATACTACACAAATGTAATCTGTCTGCCGTATCTTAGTCGGCTTAGTTCGCCACACTTGGTTAATGACTCAGCTGCAAACTGCCATAAAAGAGTACAATAACAAAGGACTGTTTTCTAATCACAAATTTTAAACATAAAGTAAACAAACGATGACGACCATAAAAGAGTTTCAATGTTATTAGCTCAAACGCCGACGGGTAATAACTGTGTTTTCTTTACAGATATGCAGGTGGTCCAAATTGTAACAATACATTATATTCTTACCATGTCTCTACAGCCCACGCCCAGACATTTGGAGGCCAACAGCAACACATTGTGAGTGCTGTGGGATTAAAGTAATGACGTTAGTGACATTTTCACCACGACCATAACGACCGTGGTTGCCATGTGGAACGGTTGATAGAGCAGTTTGGGCGTTGTGAACTACTAACGGAACGCGTCTTCTATGATTTCCTCGACCCCTTCCTCTAGCCCTTTATGGCGTTATAATAAAACTATATATTCGGTGCACCTTTAATAAAATAAAATAAAAAGCCTTTTAATTCTTACTTTTTCAGTACGTATTGATTCTTAGGGCTGCTCACATAAGATTGCTAAAATTAATTCAAGAAACAAAACACATATGTAACACCCTTAAATACAATTAGCGTCTAGTACAACGCAAAATTTGCCGTTAAATATGCTTAAAGAACTGTCAATACGTTTTATGTAAAACGTATTTAAGCAGTTCAATTTTTAAAAAAGCAATAGTTATGCAAACGGACCTTAGTGTGTTAATAATAATTGTTTAGTAAATTTAAATGAATATTCATATTGTTGTTGTTAGTTTCGTTGTTTCACTAACTTTATTTAAGATTCAACGATTGGTTAAAGACGCCTATTTGTCTCTTTCCTGGGCTATTTGATACCAGTTGGAGTCAGCTATTTTTTATGTCCTCTTCCCAACGCATCATTGGTCTACCTCTGTCTCTCTCTAACTCTAGTTATTGTAAGAAATTTAAAAGAATAATACGGAATAAACAAACATAAAAAATAATACTCGTCCAAAAACTTTCTTGACCAGAAAACGATCGCAACCTACCTCTAAAACTGGTAAATCAATTCCCATTTGCGAGCAAACTTATCACGGATAATCCTGACAGAGCATCCCGCTGAGTGCCATAAAACCCCATGGGATAGGAATTAGCGATAAGTTATTTAACGAAATCGCGAACTTTTGCGGGTAGGTTAATGAACATTAGTTTGTGCCTCTAATGTAACTAATCCTAACAAAATTAGCTGCTGGCATGTTTCTTACAGCCGTTGTTTCAATCACCAGATGAAATTTGTTTACCGAATAAATACAACATGATTTTAATTTACAGTAGTTTAAATATAATTTGTTTATTTTATACTTATTCTCTACTCACTATGTATTATATATATGTCGCAGAACGGCCTCGTTCTCACGACATCTCCTTTAGTTATTGCAGGTTTAGTGGGCGTCATCAAGGTAAAATGCGAGCATAAAACACAAGGCCAACGGTTTATACACTTTTTAATTTAGATTCGATCAATATTTTGACATAGTTTAGACCGAGCAGCGGGTTCAGGGTACCCGCTCATACTTCTTAACTTAACACTTTCTTTAAAATACTCCATGGTCCAACTCGACCTATTGCCATCAACCAAATGTGTCACAAAAACTCCTCCGTCTACCCAAGTAGATACTACTCAAAGTATAGAGGGCGTCCTTGACCCCGCTCCGCCATATGCTCTGCTCTGATTGGTCGTTTATTAAATTACAATATTCATAACTTTTATTAGGTTAAATTGATCTTTTAGGTATAGAAACATTTAAGACATCAAACCAAATTAAATTAACAATTTTAGAAGCAATTAAAATGTAAACAAATAATATTGTGCGTTATAAATCCAATCAACAATTATCCGATTTATATATTCCCTACGACATATATATATGGGTGTGTGTGTGTGGGTGTGTGTGTGTGTGTGTGTGTGTGTGTGTGTGTGTGTGTGTGTGTGTGTGCGTGTCTGTGTGTCTGTGTTTAATTTATAAAATACTTTAAGTATGGTTATTTATGATATACTTAATGATCTGCAGCACTTACATCGCCGACCGATTAGATTCAACTGTTCCTTAAGGTAGGTTGCCTGGAAAAGATTGTTTGGAGAGATAAGGCCGCCTATTGTTCTTAAAATTGTATATTTGATGAGCAATAAATTGTTATCTATTATCTATATCTATCTATAAACGCCTATTACGTTCGTACATCCAACCGGTCATTTACCTTAAGAGGATTGACCACCAAAAAAAAACAAGAATTAATAAAATACAATTCTCAGTTAATACCACTCTAGCAGTATAGTAACCCCAAAAAGCTCTAAATTTTCTAATAAATATTTACAATCCTCCATTCACATTTAACACGTAAAACCAATAGCCGAGCTTTCCACCAAAATCCCGCGGGATTTGGCGGGGATTCTGCGAGTTTACAAGCTGAGTAACAGGGGCAGGGCCACACAATAGCGTCGGGGTCAGCAAATCCCTAAGTTAAAATGTTGTAAATCCCTCGTAATGCCGTTAAGGGCAGGAAATCTAGGAAATATTCGAGGCTTAAGATGGCTTGTTAGGGTCGGTTTTAGGGTTCCTGTGTTAATAATATTGTTAGAACTCATATTATATATTATTGCTAGCAATCCATTAAAATGATGCAATTTTATTTTTTTGATATATAGGGTGGTTTTGTATAACTTAAGTTCATGTTTGTTTGGTACTTATTGTTACGATTTGCAGGACTCAAATTAAAATGCCGTTGGAATTCCTGTAGAATTTATTAGAACTATACAAACGCGTAAACGTAATGCACGATTCAATCACACGCGCAAAGTCCGTCGCTAACGTCTTGCCTCGCTTGTGGTTATCGCTAGACTGCCGATCACTCCATTGGGGCATTGCTTTATACTGTACAAATACAATATGTCTCTCGGCCGCGTGGACTGAATTTCTTAGAATCACACCTAGCTAATGAATACCATAAAATATTACAATACAGCCCATTGTGCTGTTTTTATAATTACAATTTTTAAACACAAAAATAAACAAAAGAAGTCCAATTGCCAAAAAGGTAATAAAATGTGTTTCTACAGAAGCAGGTGTGAATTTGTCCTTTGTCGGCATTCAGGTGGTAACAATATGATTATGTTCGCCTGTCTGTATTCCATAAAATATCACTTCTACTGCTGGGCTTTCTTTTTTGTAAAAAAACCGTCGGTCGTACGTGAAAAACGTATTGACAGTTTTTTTAAACATATTTAGCGGCAAATTTTGCGTTGTGCACGCTAATTGTATCTAAGGGTGTTAAATACGTATTGTGTTTCTTAAATAAATTTAAGCAACCTTATGCAAGTGGCCCTTAATTAAAATTCGCAAGTGAAACGTGTAAACCCTATCAAATTCTCTTAAACAAAAAAGTTAAAATTATTCTAACTTCCATTTCAAAAACAATTGCTAAACTGGACCTTTCACCTCAATCCGTTAAGTTTATTTTGAAAATAAGTCTATTGGACCCATGTCAAGGCACGCTGGTATGACAGGAGGCTGTTATCGCCCTATGGCCTGTTAACAGCAGCCCGGAGAATTAGGTCAACGCATTAATGGCTGCGATGAAATGGCAACATTTAGTTACAGCAAATTACTGGATAGAATGTTTAGTCCATTTTAGAATGTATTTGGGCCTTTGAAATTTTAGGGGAAAACATGTTAAATACTGCAACGTAAGCTTGACTTTGACATAAGGTTTTCCTATTTGGCAATTTCAGAATGATAGTGAATGAATTAATGAAAACTTTTTATTGTTCACCACAATCTGAAATCTAGACAATTGATATGGATACATTTGCATTAGTGCAATGGGCGGCCATATCGCTAATAACGATCTCTTCCAGGCAACAGCAAAATTCAAAACCAAATTAAAAATTATCTTGCTTAAAAAGGGATACTACACTATTGAAGAATATTTAAATGACAAAACTTCATTTACATAGCAGCTCGCTCCAACCTCTTATACTGTGTTTTGTACGAGTGTAACGTTTTTGTCTTGCCGTATTTGTAAGAAATATAAGGAGATATGTTGCAAAAAAAATTAGTGCGATATGACTTTATATTTAAAACTATACTAATATTAGTATATTACTATAGTGACGCTCGCGGACCGCGTTCGTAATACCGAAGTAAGAAAGAGAGTTGGTTTGAAAGAGAGTGTCGGGGTGAAGGTAAGGAAAGGAATGCTCCGCTGGTTCGGGCATGTGGAAAGAATGTATGATGAAAGAATGACTAAACAGATATACAATGCAAAAGTGGATGGATGCAGAAGTCGCGGAAGGGCACGACACACCTTCCATAATCAAATTGATCGTGTACTAGCAGAAGGTCAGGAGCCTTAAGAACAGACGAGCGTGCATGAAAAGAACTATGAATGTCAAAGAAGCAAGTGAGGTGTGTAAGAATAAGCCTAAATGGCGCTCTGTTGTTCGTACCTACCTGGCGTGAAGTTATGTATGTATGTATGTTTATTAATATTTTCTATCCTTTTATTGCGTTCTGTCTTATTGAACATGCACTGTTTGCTACAACTCCATTAATTCTTCAAAAATTATTCTGTAACATAATTCTGTACAAAACTTTAAAAAAAGGACTTATATATAAATAGAACAACAAATATAAAGAAAAACAATTTTTAGCTAGACGTGTTGCTGGGGAGTTTCTTGCAGCTTCTTCTCCTTAACAGCAATAACACGTTGCGAAGCGGTGTACATAGACTAGGAAGCAAAATTAAATTTTAACCTATATGTATGACCTTCAAAAAATGTTCAGTGGAACTTATTTTGAATAAAAACTTTAGAATTTGAATTTCAATTTGAACCCAGTGTCTAGGAGATTTTAAAGAAAATTTCAAGAAACGATTTTGGTGGTATACTAAACTAAAATAAAATGTAAATAAACTGTTATACATACATATATAATTAGATATACGGTGATATATACTAATAAGATATATACTCGTATACATTCAAACAATTGATACATTCATGTAGTGCAATAATTAGTGGTATAGTAGTTAGTGGCTAGGCGCTTAGTTTTTTGTGAATAGTAGATTTACTTACCAACTAATTTTAATTAACCGCTCAATCATAAATGATACGTAGTAACAAAAGATAGGATTATTTTTAATTAATATTAATTAATACGTGAAGTAAAAACTTTGTACCCATTTTTATAAAAATTGCGCAGACGGAGGATTATGAAATTTCGAACACTTATAGTTTTTATGTAGAAGCGTCGAATGCTAATAATTTTCTTAATTATGCATAAAAATTTCATAACATCAATAAAAAAACATTACACACACTACCATATATTTGACACACACACATATATACTCTTTTGTTTATTGTTCCGTGATAACAGAAGTATAGTCTTTGACATTAATTTTTATTGTTGAATTTCGATCACGGGCGACCACTAGTTATTTTACATTAACCGGATGAGACTGTTTTAGTCTAATGTTTACGGATTTTAGTTTTTTTAAAGACATATGGTCATATTTGATTCCTTACTCAACTGATTTTAAGCGATGATGTATATGAGGATGGAGAATGTTCACTTGACGCGGATAAAGTTCAAACAATCTTAGATTTAGGGAAAAATGTATTTAAACATTAATGACAATAATAAATATTTAATACTACTTAACGGTGTTTTTCTGAATTATGATAGAAGGCTACTGTTTAATTAAACCTCATAATTATCAATAGTTGATTCATGTATAGAAATCTATAATTAATTTTATCCCTAACTGATTTCCATCATCCAAATTCTGTGTATTTTTTATTTCAATTCTATGAGTACTAACTATTATTATTTATATTAACAGTATGTATATATAATTTATTATTATTCACACTATATGTATGTATATATAAATAAATAACAGTGCAACATCCGTCCGTCCTAGGGTGCAGTTGAAAACCAGCGTCAGGCATCTGCTGCTGCCTGGCACATGCTGAACTGCACCTATTTGGTACCATCGCGAGACTTTCAAACACTTATTATCCATCACTGTACAATTAAATTCATGTATGTCTCGTTGTGTGTACCAAATAAACGTTTTTTCTTGTATAATAAATACTTAGTACCATATACTACCAATTTATGATTCCAATACAAGGCCAATAAGTTTATACCATACATACATATTCGCGACGATTAAAACTACAAGAATACTGTTTGGAAAGTGCGATTCAAACTTGACAGCTTCGACCGTTATTGGGAGTACCCCCATCTTCACAAAATCTCTGCATCGATTGTAATAAAGGAAATTAGAATTATCATTTATTTCATTTTAATATATTGCCTAGACAAGTATATCCATCACATAACATTGAACGGTATTCTAAAGAATTTGAAACTCTTATATATAATATTTATATGAATAAGTATCAATTGGTTAAAGATCATAGCATAGTTTACCGTGTATCTAGTCAAAGATAGTTTCGTCGATAAGATGAAATGTTTTATTGACTCGACTGTTGGGATGGCTGAATTGTTGGGATGATTGATTCTGTATTCAGTAGGAGGCAAAACCCGTAGGGCACAAACAAAAATAAACATATCAAGTTAAGATGTTGGAAAGTTTCTGAGAGATTGTGGGTAGCATTTATAAGCTCGATGGTAAAGTGATATATGTAATACGATTTCACAGGGCCGATTTAACAGTTTGCAAGTTAAATAACTACTTGTTTAGTGGAAATGAAAATCAGACTTAAAAGATTTGTTACAACTGTAGCACAAGTGTTAATCTTTGAAAATAAAATGAATGTCTTTATTTCAAAATTGAATCTTACAAGTTTTTAAAAGTCATGAGACTATCACCACTTCCGAAGAAATTAACGACGGCGTAGGAAGTCTTTATACACACAATAAACCTTGTGGCACCAAGCCCTCTACCAACAATTTAGTTGAATGCGTCGTGATATTGAAGAATATGATTTCTAAAAATTGATTTCTGTTGTTCTAGATGAAGATGCCATCATATCCAACATGGAAACAAAATTCGATCCAAATGGAATGAAACAACGACGAACATGTGTCAGAGCCACCGCTGGTTGGCTTTATCACTTCTCATCATCATCTGCCAAGTTTCCGAAATGAGACACTATGATTTTCGAACGGATGATACTATATTCTTCAAGCGAAATACGAATAGGCATCACCATCGCCACAAACATAAAGAAAACCATGACATTCTCGACCCTAACTACTTTAGTGACCACCCCATTTACAATCTTAAGTTTATTGATAAAGAGTTTACTTCAGATATTTACAAAGGATATCAAAGAGATTGGTTAAATATGTCTAATGATCAAGTTGGTGAATTGAAAGACAAGAAGCATCAGCACTGGCCGATCAAAAGAGAAGCGGTAATTGAAGGAGACCTAGTTCTTGGTGGTCTTATGATGGTTCATGAAAGATCTGATAATATGACTTGTGGTCCTGTAATGCCTCAAGGAGGGGTACAAGCTTTAGAAACGATGCTTTATACGCTTGATATTATCAATAATGATCTCAAACTAATACCGGGAGTTATGATCGGTGCTCATATACTTGATGATTGTGATAAAGATACTTATGGGCTAGAGATGGCTGTGGATTTTATTAAAGGTAAGCTATTTAAAATAAACCTATTATTTTTGAACCCGATAAAAAACTCTTAGAACGATGAAAAAACTATAGCAATATGGTTCTCTTTACTTATCAACGTGCTGAAACAAAAATGTTGATATTCCTTGGTTTACTTATCTCTTTCAATTTGAACGAAGGACACAAATTGACTAATGTAATACAAACAGAAAGAAAGATATATGAAGAAACGCGATACAATCATTGTACAATATTATACATAATGAAGGTGGCGAAAACCGCCAGTGGGGGAACTCCTTATACTCCTCATTATTTCCGTGTTTGAATAGATATGACGACAACACAAGCTTACCTCATTGACGGACTTCCGCTCCTATCATATTTTGAAAATTTGTAAAAAACTAAACATGTAAACATAAAATTTAGTCATAGAATGACATTGAGTGTCATCTTATTCTTTCACTTTGGGTCTTTCAGCAAAATTAGTTCAATTTTGTTGGGTCGTGTAATCATCATCATCATCCGAGCGTTAAATCTCGGTACGTTCGGTGCGATTACTTCGACGCCCAGAGTCCGCTTTCCTACTTTTCCACTTCGCGCGATCTTCGGCATCCCTTGTATTGAGACCGTTGGTACGCATGTCATCCCTAGTTGAATTATGTAATATCATCTTAAATTATATAGTATTGAGCAAACTTATCTGTAGTAGATTTTGTATTGTCCTGGTAATTGACTGACGGTTCTGTGACTTTATGTAACATTTATTAATGATTTATTTATAACAGATCTTAAATTTAGTAGACACTTAAACCGGCTTATATTAAGGCCACTTCAGAATCCTAAACTTGGAAGGAGAAAAATTATTTATCTTGGAAACTTAGTTGACAACTTAAAGTAGACGTCAACAATTTGAGAGTCGACAGGTTTATTAATTGCTTGTCTACTCGGTCTTCAGGTTCTTTAATCTATATTACATTTTGAAAAGAGGGTCACTAATTAAATAAGGATCTTTTAATTTATTTCAAGGCAAGAATTTTGTTTGATGATTTATAAATGTCAAATTTTATATTAAATGCACAATACCAACTGATTTTACATTTTTTTTTAATGATCATTTCGAGAGTTACAATTGAATGAATGAATGAATATTTATTTGTAAAAATACAGGTAATAGTTGTACAAGAGATAGTAAACAAAGTTCACTTAGTCTCACTGTATTTGATCTAAATATAGTCATACAAATATTTGAGTACAAGTCAATTAAAAAAATTATAACAGTTCTAGATTTATATAAGTTTGATTTATTATATATTAAAAACAGAAATAAAAGAATGTCAACAAAATAGAACAAATCAGATGTCAGAGAAAAAATATAAATATTTTTACGAGTCGTGAGATTCGAATTAAAATGCCGTTAGAATTACTTTAGAGTTTATTAGAACTTTGCAAACACGTATAACACAGGTACAAACATGACCAAACACAATAAGTCTAATCATAACGCAGAAGATTCAATAACACGCGCAAAGTCCGTCACTAAATAGATTGAAATGAAATGAAATTTATTTACCGAATGTACACAAGTCTTGCTTCGCTCGTGGTTATCGCTCGACTGCTGCGTCCCTCAGCTGGGACATTGCTTTATACTGCATAGATGCAATAGGTCTGCCCGGCCGCGTCGACCGCATTCCCTAGAATCAGTTTTGTTAAATCCGACACACCTGGCTAATGACTACCATAAAAGATTACAATACACAATGGGCTGTTTTCTAATCACAAATTTTAAAGACAAAGTAAAGAAAATAAGTCCAAATGCCAAAAGGTAATAAAATGTGGTGTTGCAGGTGTGAATTGGTTTTTTTGTCGGCGTCTAGGTCGGTCGTAAAAGTACTTTCAGAATATGAGAAATGAAAATTTTTTAACTACCGGATTATCACCTTATCGTGGCATTAAGGTTTTTACAATTTAACTTTTTATGACTGCTCCATTTGCTTTTATTATTTTCAAAAGATAATCTTTGTCAAATAAAGCTTAAGAGATAAAAGCCTTAAAAGTAAAATATTAGCCTAGTATTCTTAATATTATTTGTATTTTTTTTATTGCGGGAGTTCAGCAGACAGACGGCACATTTGATGGAAAACGGTTACCATCGCCTATGGACATTTGCAACATCAAAGGTGCTACAAATGTGCTGCTGCTCTCTTAAGGGAGACTGGAACCTGGTCACTAATGCCGGAACACAACTCAAGGTTGTTTTGGCAACATACTTTAGCCATCCAGTCGGGCAAATGCCCTGCCACCTGGCTGTTGGTTGTTTTGTCGCCTCTTATGACATGCCACCCGGCCGCCGGAAATTGTATTCTTTCTCCGTTCCTGCCCGGATAAAAGTTTTTGTAGCTTTCCAATATTCATTTCGGCCGACGCTATTTCTGGTTTTTTAAGGGTAATACCAATTTTTTTACTATTATTATTAATGGGTTTAGTAGAGTAGTAGTAGATTACAAATTGTTGACACTATCGCAATGGAATTGCACTTTGAATAAATTATCTTCCCAACGTCAAGATATCGAAATGGTAGAATTGGGCCTCTGATTCCTTTGAGCCTACTATTTTAATATATATTTCAGATATTACATTAAAACCACGAATAATTTTGCTTCAATATTTATTATTTCTCATCAAAAGTACCTTGGTTTGAATTATCATAACAATAACGGTTAAGTCTAGGACTAAACCCTTTTCCATTATTTTAGTTCAAGGGTCTATAAACAAAACGACTCGGATCTTCAAAATACCCGTTATAATGGTTAACATTATTATTTGATATTTTGTACCCGCAAATTTTATATAGTAAAACGGACGAATATCCTCAGTGACTGCATCAGTGTTTGCTTGTTCTAAGGCTTTGCTTCTTTTCTGTAGAAAACACCTGCAATTATCTTCTCACAGGAAAGAGTGTGAAAACAAAAAGCCATGGCAAATATTAAAAAATAGCATCTGACTTGAAAAATGACAGAGGAGGTGGCGATAAAAAACCTTTTCATATTTCATGAACTGGAAGTACGCTTGAAGTTACTTGATTAGAGGGATGAAAACAGTACTTTTCGTCTCTGCGAAATGATTTTCCTTGCTGTCAAAAATATTTATTTATTTATTTAGGTTTATGGCTTGTCAGCTAGGCCTTTAAGCCAGATTTTAGATTACAATATAGTTCCTTCATTTTCTTAAAACTGCGACCTCGCAGGCAAATCCATATCAGAAGGTTACGTGTTCAAATCACGTCGGGGTCACCAGTTTGTGGGGGTGACCAGAGTTAATATTTTCTTAAGTTTTCGCGACTTGTACACATAATAAAACTACGTTTTAACGGTTTTAAGCGCGGTAATTTATTTTATTTAGGTTTATCCGACGTTTCGGCCGCTTTTCAGTTGCCGTGGTCACGGAAGACAAAGATGACATTTGTCGAACGTGTATTGTCAAAGTTTTTATTCAGCCTACCGCCAACTTGTTCATTTTAATTATTTAATTTTAATTTTGTTTATGGATATTATTTACTCTATGGGAGCCTAATCTAATTTACCACCGCTTCACAACATGTTGTGGGTTGAAGAGAAGAAGCGGCGCAAGAAACTCTTCAGCAAACATGCCTAGTTCTAAATTTTTTTATATAATATTAAAATGAGTGGAAGGAAAAAATAAAAGAAATTATCAGTCAAGTTGGTGTGTTTCGTTGCACGCAGAAAGAGCTCACAGTGTCTTGAGGTCTGGCAGTTAGTTTTTGCTGGGTTTGGGTCTTAATAGTTTTGATGATTGGATCCCAAACAGTCGGATAAACCTAAATAAAATAAATTACCGCGCTTAAAACCGTTAAAACGTAGTTTTATTAGGTGACCAGAGTTGTCATATAGGAGTAGTCTCTGATCACATCCACAATTAAGTGCATTGGTTGCAAAGCCTCTTCTTTCTCCTCAGATCCGGGTTCAATTAGGTACGCAGGTTCGTTGCATATGTTATTTATTACAAATAATAAAAATACTCTAACTTATTCAAAAATATTCTAGACTCCGCCAGCGGAGTCGATAACGATTCCCCATTATAACACTTCAGCCTGTTGGCTTTGCGCATTCAGCCTCTCACGGCTTAATCCAATAGAATCATTCCAGCCTGCAGCGGTCGAACCGAGGTTGAATCTCACAGGAGGTGCCTCCTCGAGCGCGCTACTTCCAGGCTGAACGCTTCTGCTCCAACGGAGTCGGGTAGCCCATCAAGTCCGGTACCGCTGAAATAACCATCTGCGGCTTATCAGCTGGATCCTACACAAAAAATATAACGCTAGTACCACAAGTACAACGAAGAAATTTATAAATATTCTAATCTAATGCAATAAAAGAAAACTTATTTCCATTGTATTCTTAAAAAAATAACTTTGGAAAATTAGTGTAGTCTTTATGTTGAATGGTTTGAACGCGGTTTTCTTTTTAATTAATGTTACAGATTTTCAGATTTGACACCCCGCTCCCACTGTAGATTAATTTCCAATTCAGATGGATGCGTTAGATTATTAAAATGAAATTGTGTTTTAGGATCAATAAGCAATATCGACGATGCGGAGTACGCGTGTAATGCTACAGCGGTCAGGAAGGTCATCTCTGGTGTCGTCGGTGCTGCATCAAGCGTCACTTCTGTTCAAGTCGCTAACCTCTTAAGGCTCTTTAAGATCCCACAGGTAAGTCATTTCACTGTTCTTTTAAATACTAACATTTTAAAAGGAATTTAAATGGTTTGGGCATTGAAGGGAAGTGACTCATAGAGTCGGTCCCGGTAGACCTCGACGTACTCAACATGATCATATTGAGACTTTAAGTAAGTATAAATGTATGGAGAGATTAATGAAGCGAAAGTGTTTGTCAGGATCCTACAACAATGCCAACCAGGCGTGACTACAAATGTATGTATGTAGTAAAGATTTTTCATGAGGTGTTTCTCTCTTTTTTCACCTTCGCCCAATTATGAAGAGATCGCCATAGTATGTCTTTTCCCTTCCATACTCTGGCATACATCAGTCCGCTTCGTCCATAGTGACGCTAGACATGCGCTCGGCGTGTTTTCGGTCCTCGGATACTTCGGATTCAAAAAAATATTTCTAATTTAATATAACTTTTTAATTTCAAACGTTTTATTAAATTTGAAATTAAAATGATATATCAAATTAATTAAAAATATTTTTAATTAACTTTTTAACTAAAAATATTTTTTTATTAAATTAAATCAGAATATTTTTTAAACATTTTTTTATAAAACTTTTAATGATTTATCCGTCAAAAATAAAAACCAATTACCCAATTAGAACATTATTTCAAATATTATAAACACTTAAGTATCTCGTAATATTGTCAGGTTTCGTTCTTCTCGACATCACCAGAGCTCTCCAACAAAGCAAGATTCGAATACTTCACACGAACAATCCCATCTGATCTGCACCAAGTACGAGCGATGGTGGAAATTGTGAAGAAACTTGGCTGGAGCTATGTTTCCATAATATATGAAGAGTCCAGCTATGGGATTAAGGTAAGGTATGATCTCAAAGTGATAGTGGATCGGACACGTCTGTCGCAAGACTGACGGGCGATGGAGAACACGTGTCCAAGAGTCGAGACCGCATCTCCTATTGTACCGAAGACCTAAGAAAGGTCTTTGTTGAATGCAGGAGTTCAGCAGACAGGCTCACTAGATGGAAAGCGGTTACCATCTACAAATGTGCTGCTGATCTCTTAAGGGAGACTGGAACCTAGTCACTAATGCCGGAACACAACACAAGGTTGTTATGGAGGCATACTCTTGACCAGGGGTGGTCACCATCCAGTCGAACAAATACCCTACCACCTGGCTGTGGGTTGTTTTGTCGCATCTTACGACAGGCCGCCCTAACGCAGGAAATTGTATTCTTTCTCCTTTCCTGCACGGATAAAACGGTTTTTGGTAGTGACTGGATGATGAAAGCGGTAGACCGGGATATATGGCGCAGACCTGGGAAGGCATACGTCCATCAATGGACATTAATTGGTCAAAGAAGAAGAATATGACCTCAAAGCTTAATTGATCAGGATGAAACTATAATAATGATCGCAAATTTACATTATAGGGAATTTGACAAAAAAAATTCCATACACTAATTTACATAAAGGCTATATCAGACGACTCATTTCTGACATTTTTTTATTACTGAAACACAGGAGATAGGCTGACGGCCCAACTGTGATGGAAAGTGGTTAATTTCTGTGATGAAAACTGCACAGCACAACATCTCCTTTCAATTCCCGCCAAAAACTCCGGACCCTGAAAATGTGTGTTATCATACAGATAATACAGTTCAGTACACAGCATATGGGTGTATTTAGTTAGACAGGTCTTGAGTTTGTAACAGTGTTTTATAATGACTTTTTATTTTAATGACCAAAGTTGCGACATAAACTTTTAAAGTACCTATATGTATTCTCTCTCCCTAACTTTAGCACTATATATAACGTAGAAAATTCTGGAACAGTTGACCTAGAAAAAGAATTTCAACGAAAATTAGTTTGAACAAGTAAGTAGTTTTCTAGACATGAGAGATATTTGTTTAAAAGTTTTTTTCCACCTTAGACCATTGGAAGAGTTCAAATATTATAGTTTAATTCCTTTTCTTATTGCTGAATTACAGAAGACAGGCTAACTTACTCGATGGAAAGTGATTACCGTACTACTCATATGGGCCTTTGCTACATATATATAACTGTCTTCGAATTTATTTTTGAGTTTAGACAATATCCTAAATAGATGAGAATAGTAATATCATCATTGGTACCTAGAAACTATAGTAGAATTATTTTTACCGTGCAGTTTGGGTCATAAATAATCGGAGCGGTAAAGCGAGTATTTCGCTTTCTCTTCCACTGACGGGCCTTATGGGCAGGCATAGTGATATACATTATTGTTGTCGATAAGCGTTATTGATAGTGTATTTAGTTTTGCAATTTTGTGGGCTAGCGATATAAATGAAAAAAAAATAGATAAAACAACGTATTTATTAAAATAAGAATAATAATGATTTAAAATAAATTATTAATTAAGTTTCTATGTATTAAAAACTATTAGTACAAAAGTTTAGAATGTAACAAGTTATATTAAAAATAAATATAAATACTTATACCTAAGTTTAAAATTAACAGCAAAAAAGATAATAATGACTTTTATAATAATGATAGTCTTTCTTTTATAATAATATTTTATATCGTTAATGTCGTTGCGCCCGCGCAACATGCTCACCGCCCAAGCTGGGCTGAGGACGAGTTTGCTTTATGACCCAAACTGTACGGAGAAAATAATTCTACTATACTTGAATTATATTTTAGTTTTCAATACAGTATCTACATAATTAACCTCTTTCTTTTCATAAAAACCGTTAAAAAAAACCTGTTATAGACACTTAATTGTTCACCAAAACAAAGATTATTTACAAGAAAGAAGAAAAGATGCTGAATACATTCAGTTGTATTGCCATCAGAATTAAGTATCAGATCAAATTGTCATCAAATGTAAAATTTCAGTTACTAAATTTGACACAAGCAAGATATAAAGAAATAACAAACAGGACAAGCTAAATAAAAGTTTGCAAAAATTAAAAACTACAAAATTTATGAAATATTTTTGTGCTGACGAATTTTTCGTTCGAATTTGTTAATAAGTTCCCCCTGTCATTAGCCGTGATCATATCAGCATATTGAACACGAGTGCACAACGGCCACAAATTACTAGCCGCCATGAATACTAATGTATTTTCAACCGTTTGTGGTTGCACGATATTTCGGTATAATTTGAAATATTAAACGATTTACTGGTTGAAGTATATAATATTCTCATTGGAACATTAGACGAATTTAGATGTATTTTTTACAAACATTATGTGAATATTATCCATACAGATTAATAAAATCAAAGTGTATGTTTGTAATGTCAAATGTAATGTAATGTCAAATAACAACTTTTAAAATGTTGTCTGTTGGGGTGACAGATAACTGATATTGTAAGGAGTATCTTTATTTGCATTTTATTCTTTTGTTTACATTTTGTACGGGAAAAAACACAGCTAATAACTGATAAATTTAAAATAATTGAAAAACAGATAATTTTAAAATAGTGGGTAAATTTTAGGGTTATCGTCTTTTAGAATGGGATAGATGGTTTATGTTGATTGATTGAAAATATATAGAAATAAATATATATCTTTAATAAATTACTGTTTGAATAAAAACTGAAGGCGTCTATATTTGTAATGGCAAGGTTTTCGTGCAGCGGTGGAGAGGTGGTAAGGGCACATTGACAGCGAGTAAGTCAAAGTCTTGGAGTTAAGTTTTTATCACTTTTTATTATTAAGATATATATACTTTTTACTTCTGGAGTGAGTGGAAGTCCAATATATTGATCACTATTGATATTTTACACTTTGTAATATCAGTTTTATTTAACTTACTTAATTTCGACACGAGGTCCTTCTTGAATATATCTTATAACTGTTCACTTCTGAGTGTAACTTATAACTGATCGCTTCTGGATCTAACTTATGACTGTTCTCTTCTGAATGTTACTTAATACTGAACTATTCTGAATGTTACTTAATACTAACTGTTTAATTGTGATGTATCTGCTTATAAAGGGCTACTTGTTTACATGTTTATGCCTAAATCAATAATAACAACCCATTAGTTAATTGTGTTCTCTTGAGAATCACAAACATACATTTCCTTCATTAAATTATTTGTTACAGATATCATAATCTAAGTGATTTGTTTGTTCCTTCATTAGATAATTACTGAGTTTGTGTTTGTGACCAGTATCCGGTACATTACATAATGTTGTCCAAATGTTCATCACCTTCTCAATAAATTTAGAATAGAACAGAATTTACTTTATTGAACACAATGTTACAAATAAATCATATACAATCATAACGATAAGTACAATGGGCGGTCTTATCGCTGGGAGCGATTTCTCCCAGACAACCTTTATCGGCAGAAACTCCATAATCTACGTGCAGGAACGGAGAAAGAATACTATTTCCTGCGGCCAAGCGGCCTGTCGTGAGAGGCGACAAAGCAACCCGCAGCCAGGTGGTAGGGTATATCCCCATCTGCATCGCTACCACTCCTGATCTAGAGTATTCCGCCATAACAACTTTGACTTGTGTTCCGACATTAGTGACTAGTTTCTAGCCTCCCTTAAGAAAGCAACAACGCATCTGTAACGCCTTTGGTGTTGTAAATGTCCAAAGGTGATGGTAACTTCATAAACTTAGTATGGGTACTCCTTTGCTCTTTAACTGTGAACATGCACAGACCGCTTAGCGTCTCCTAACGCTGAGCGATTCTACGTCTTACCACGTAACAATGCTATATATTAAGGAATCGTACAATAGTATAATAGATGCATCCCCCTACAAGTAATCATGACGGCGCGCCCATGTCAGAGAAAGCGGTATCATACCGCTCGAGCTGGCCCTAAGATCTATAATCAAGATAACCATCCCAAAATGTCTCTACCGCCTCTAAGCTAAGACATAATATAACCATGGAAAAATACAAATGTCAATGATCCAGTAAAAATATAACGCCACTGAAGACATAGGGCGCGTTTCTTTAGTAGCTCACAACGCCCGAAATACTTCATCAGCCGTTCGACTTAGCAACCACGGTCGTTAGGTCGTGCCAAAAACGTCACTAATGAGTCATTATTTTCGATTATACAGCGCTCACAACGACCCTTGTCAAGAGGTGGGACGAAATGAACGTTGACCAGAGAACATTAATTCTCTCTAGCGATTGACATTGAAATACGTGCGATTTTCAATAATCTGTTCCACTTGTGTTTATCGTAAACAACGCAGACAACTGGAATGGGATGACATGACATAAAAAACAAATACACCAAAATCGATCTAGGTGATCAGGAGAATTCTAGAACCCGATCTCAGTGCCACCTACCGGTTCTAATTGCGAATCTAAACTATCCGGGAACCCACTCAAACACACAAAAACAAAATCACCAAAATCGCTCCCGGTGATTAGGGTGATTCTTGAACCCGATCTCAGCTACACCTACCGGTTCCAAGTGAAGCTGTAAACCATCCCGGGACCTACTCAAACAAACACAAAAAATGTCATCAAAATCGGATGTATAGTTTACGACTCTATAAAGGATGTACAGACAGACATTAATTTTTATGTAATATCAAGATTAATTTTGTTACTCAGGCATTCGAAGAACTTGAAGCGTTGTTAGCCAGAAATGGAATCTGCATCGCGGTCAAAGAGAAGCTGGTGAAAGATTCAGGAGTGGCTCTCGAAGGCGCCTACGATGACATCGTCCAGAAGCTCCTGACCAAACCCAGGGCTAGAGGTGAGCACTTAAAATAATTGTATTTCAATCATTTTGAAAGTTTTTATCCGTGCGAGAACGAATAAAGAATACAGTTTCGTGCGGCCGGGCGGGCCGATAAGAGGCGATTAAACAACCCACAGGCAGGTGGTAGGGTTGAAGATCTACTGGATGGCTACCACCTCGGGTCTAGAGTATGCTACCATAAAAACAGAGTTGTGTCCCGGCATTAGTGGCCCGGTTCCAGTCTCCCTTTCGTGACAGTACCTTGGTCTTACAAATGTCTATAGGCGATATAACCGCTTGCCATCAGGTGGGCCGTCTGCCTGTCTGCTGAACTCATGCAATAAATAATATAAATACAGTTTTTGTTAAATTCATTAGCCACATTATTGTTTTTCGGGACCCAGGCTGATTTCATTGTCTGAGAGAATTAACATAATGTGTTTTTCATCCTAATGTCTCAACTTATGGAAATATGAACAACTTAAGTGCCAAAAACGACCGCTGTATAATCGGTTTAAAAAAGATGGAGTTTCTTGTGTGCGTTGAAATAAATTCAGTGGTGTGTCTATGATCCAACACGTGCTTCATCGGAGATGTATATTGCACTGTGGAAGCATTTCCAGGTTATAATCTGACACGCACTTCACCGGAGATGTTCCTGGCACTATGAAACCATTCCCATTCTATGATTTACCACGCATTTCACCAGATATGTTTTTGGTACTGTGGCAGCATTCCCATTCTATGATCCGAGACGCATTTCACCAGTGATGTTTTTGCCACTGTCGAATTTCCATTCTGTAATCTGACTCGCATTTAACCGAGGACGTTCTTGGCACTACGGAACGCCACCCAATATGTGGTCGGACATGCACTTAGCCTCTGATATCTTCCACCCCTAGGTAACAGGGCATTTGCCCGTTTGAATAGCTACTCTTCCTGGTCTACAGAGTACTACTAAACCTTTAGTTGTGTTCCAGTATCAGTGGCTAACTTCCAGTCGTCGTAGCCGGTAGAACATTAGCAGCACCTCTAGTGTTGTTGTCACTTTCCATCATATGTATTGTGTAGACCGTCAGCCTGCTTTCTGATATCGAAGCCCTAATTACTCTTTAAAATAATTCGTCGTAAACCAATCACAGTCCACTGCTGGAGGTAGGCCTTATCACGATCCTCCGCCTTCCTCATCTTGCGCTTAGCGACTACCTTCCGCAGGTCGCAGTCCATCCGGCTGGGTGTGCAGTTCTCTTACGGATTTGCTTATTCAATTAATTATACGAACTAAAGGACTTGAATAAAAATGCCGTTGGAATTACTATAGAAGAATTATTAGAACCATACAAACACGTATAATATAGGTACAAATATAACTAGACACTACTAGTATAAACCGCACGTTTCAATAACACGCGCAAAGTCCGCCACTATATCGCTCATCGAATGTACGTCTTACTCGTATCGTAATCCTCGCTTACTACCTTACCCCTCCGACCAGGCTTTGTTTTATATTAACTATACAATACAACAAAGGACCCGTAATATGCACACCTGGTTAATTACTCCTGCGAACGGCCATAAACAATAACAATAGGCTATTTGCAAATATTAAACACACAGTAAACAAAAGAAGTTCAAATGCGGGGAAGTAACAAACCAGGTGCGTATTTCTTTGTCGGTATGTAACATTAATATTAAAGGAATTATTTTCCACCAACTTCTCAGATCTTTGTCCTGAGTACAATCATTTGAAATTTCCTTTATGACGTCTAAGTAAACAGTATCTAAGTATCGCTGTCAAAGATTTGGTTTTTATGAGTACCAAAGATAACTCGAGTTAACGATGGGTTTTAATACTTACGTTAAACGAAATAACTGCGTGGTCATGATTGTAATGCTAAGACAGTTGCACACTCTCTAATTTTTTTTTTACAAAATGTTTGAAAGAATTTTATATAAAAAAATTATCGAATAATACCTTATTGTGATGAAGCCTTTCGTTCGATTCTTAGCAGTATCTATCCAGTCCATTGGGGTACTGTAGAATTTAAAAAAAAATAAAAACAAAGAAATATGTTTACAAAATGAAAATTTTATAAAATCGATATGTCTGTTCGTCCGCCTTTGTATGTTACATTTATTTTTCTCAGACACCATTGGATCTGCAGGGTTTAAAGACACATATTTTACACATATATGCCGCTAAACTATTTTGAATCAACTAAATTAGGTAAAAAATTACATTATGATTAATAATGTGGTGACTGGAAAATCAAACCTTAGAAAAGTCTGGTTAATGAAAGTAGTGACTGAAAAGCGTGGCAAATTAAAAAAATAAACACCAGTTTATAAATAAATGCTTTAATTGACTTACACAGCCGCACGCAATACCTCTCTGCAGGGTTGCCCCTATACGCACGACTAGCGATGCACAGTTCCGACGACAAGGTGTCTCGCTCACAATACCGTCGCCGATATTGCGTAGACCACCTTCTCTTACTGCAATGCTCACCTCCGATATTACGGCATGTAGCTCTCTTCTAGTTCGTCTCTCGAACTGCGCTACACTCCTCCTTCACTTAACTGTCAATTTTCCTTGATTTAGGTTGCCTGGAAGAGATCGCTTTGAGCAATAAGGCCGCCTATTGTATCGTCTAGAAAATATTGTAAATATGGTCTGTTGGGGTCCCAGTCCATTGGGGTACTGTATAATTTTTTGAAAAATAAAAACAAAGAAATATGTTTACAAAATGAAAATTTTATAAAATCGATATGTCTGTTCGTCCGCCTTTGTATGTTACATTTATTTTTCTCAAACACCATTGGATCTGCAGGGTTTAAAGACACATATTTTACACATATATGCCGCTAAACTATTATGAATCAACTAAATTAGGTAAAAAATTACATTATGATTAATTGTGGTGACTGGAAAATCAAACCTTAGAAAAGTCTGGTTAATGAAAGTAGTGACTGAAAAGCGTGGCAAATTAAAAAAAAGTTGGATGGCAACTCTAAATTATCATTGAGTATTTATACAATACGTAAACTATTTCGTTTTTCTTTGATTTCGTCGTCTTTCTTCTGTTGCTTTTTCTTGAATATGGAAATCATACAAAACAATATCATCCACACTACACTTTTATAGTTTTTTTAATAAATCTTATGCTAATAAATGTTAAAAGACATTCACACCAAAGTAACAAAAATGACAGTCATTTTGACAATGTGATATTGACATTTCTAATATCATTGCCATGTAAAAAGTTTTTGAATAATTCGGCTGTCTACTTTCTTTAGAAAATCTGCTTTAGGTAATATTGTTCATTTATTTGTATCACGACGTTGGTGACATTATTATATGCAAAACAATAATACTACAAATAACTAAAATAAGAGTGAGCCCCTCTCCATTACTATCATCGGAAACGCCCCCAAAACGCTGAACACCACGTATTGCAACGTTAATTCGCCCACCAGAATAAACACTAGCAAATCGTGTCACTTTCACTTTCTTTGTGCAATAAACACAAAATAGGTATAAAATAAATCGATGATATCGCACAGGAGTGAGCACCCGCCTAAAACGCTTTAACGAGGCAGATGCGCGCCAAGGGTGGCGTAAGTTGCGTTCTAAGCGGTAATGGACGTTATCGCACCAGCTAGCTGGATCCAATTTGAGCGAGCAGTTTAGCGAGAAATTGTCATCTCGCCACAGCTGGGCGTCGCGGCGTGGAACGGGTCGCATTCATCACGGCCCCGCCAATACTGGCACGGCCAACGGCCTTTAATTAGATAACATTCATGCCCATAACGCATTGAGTTTCGCAACATATTTTTTGTTTAGTGAATTTTAGTATCCCCTTCTGTGATACCTAGTGACTTATACCAACATTAAGCCGGTGGGGTCCGTCGGCAAATGGTTTATTTAAAGGCATATGTAAGAAACACTACCCGTGATCAGAAGGCTGGCTCATATTTTGCAAAACAAATAATTATTGCCATACAGCGTAGTAATGCAGCCAGCATTCTGGGAACGCTCCCCGTTGGCAGTGATCTGCTACATAATTTATTGTTACGTGCAAGCGGGGGTACGCACTTAAGGATTGGAAGAAACCACCAGTTTATAAATAAATGCTTTTATTGACTTACACAGCCGCACGCAATACCTCTCTGCAGGGTTGCCCCATTACGCACGACTAGCGATGCACAGTTCCGAAGACAAGGTGTCTCGCTCACAATACCGTCGCCGATATTGCGTAGACCACCTCCTGCTACTGCAGTGCTCACCTGCGCTACACTCCTCCTACACTTAACTGTCAATTTTCCTTGATTTAGGTTGCCTGGAAGAGATCGCTTTGAGCAATAAGGCCGCCTATTGTATCGTCTAGAAAATATTGTAAATATGGTCTGTTTTTGGAATTGTATATTTTGGTGCGCAATACAGTGTTATCTCTCTATATCTCTCGCTTTTTAACATAAAAACTTGAGAGGTGTCAAGGGACACCCGGATGGAACGAAGTTCCTTTCGATTAATTTCGGTAAATGAAATAGGAAACATATGTTTGGGATTCTATTTTATTTAAATGATAACCTTTACATAAGTCTATCCCAAAATCTATACCATTATCCGGGATAAAAAGTATCCCGTGTCCACCCTCGGTATAAAATTTACATATATACTGAATTTCAGCCAGATCAGTCCATTACTTCTTCCGTAAAAGCATAACAAACAAAAACACAAATATACATTTATCCCACAAACTATCCCATTTTTCGGCATAAAAAGTATCCTATGTTCATTCTCGGCATAGAAAAATAAATATATATATATATACTGAGTTTCAGCCAAATCGGCCCAGTAGTTTTTCCCCGTGAAAACGGAACAGACAGAAACAGAGTGCATATATATATACAATGTGAGTGTGTATGTATATATATACATATGTATATAATGTATGTGTATACATCATACACTTCGACCACAGCGACAAATTGCACCAAAATGGCAAATCACAAAAAAGTGTCAATACAACTTTTTTGGTCTTAAAATTTTCCGCCTAGCCGCCCATTCGTACCGCGCGATAAGGAACTACGTTCCAATAACACTGTCCAGCAGCACTCGCCAGTGTCGTCAATCGTCCAGCCAATAAGAAAATTTAAGTAATATTTTGGCTATAGAAATGACAGCAGCGTAGCAACATTACCATACAATTAGTAGACTAATAACGTAAGAAACAAACCCCCTTCATTTTCAGCAAAACAAAAGAATCCCCCTCAAGTATACAGAAGTAATTTATTAGCTCTTATCCTTCGGTGGATCCCTCGGGAATTTTCTATTTTATTACGAGTTAGGTAAGCTGCTTAAGGGACGCACACTCTGCTGGCAAGATGAATGCCGCTATAAAAACCATTTTCTGTAGGTGTTCCCTTCGAACAATTTAGTTAAGGCATTATTCTGTTTTTTTTTAAATTTTGCGTGTTTTTTATTACAAGCTTTTATTTAACTTGCAATGGATGTATGTAACAAATTCCCGGTTTCCGATTGAGCTGAAATTTTGCACGAATATGTATAGCGCGCGACAATGCAATAATATGGTACCATGGAGGTGATCTGAGGAGGAGGTGATATATTGACGAGTCGAAAGGTGGCCATAGGAACTCCTGTACTAAACAAGATAGACCCGTCGTGTTTCGGCTTGTTTTACTTGTCTTGGCTAGCGGTCTGCTGCTACATGTATATCCTGGATCTCAAAAGCTTGTACTTAAAAACCTTAATGATAAAAAGTATACATACAACGAATATTCGGCAACTATTCGGTATTCGGCAGAATACTGGGTTCTATTCAGCCGAACTCAAAGTACCAAATAGTGTAAAAAATCCCACTTATATTTCCATCAAGCAATGTTGAATGCGATTTTAATTATTTTTATTTGATTATTACGCTTCAGTTAGTTTTTAAAATGTAATAATCAAATAAAGAAGTCATTTAAAGTCGCGTTAAAACATTGTCTTAATATTTTATTAAATTTTAATAAAATAATAAATTATTATAATAAAAAAATATAATAAAATATAATAAAAATAATAATAATAAATTTCGTATGACGGTTTTGAGCGCGGTAATTTATTTGCTTTTTATTATTCCGAAGTTTTGTCCACTTATCAATAGCCGTGATCACGGAAGACAAAGATGTCAAGTGTCAATGTGTATCGTTAAAGATTTATTTAGCCTACTGTTAACTTGTTTATTTAATTATTTACTTTTTATTTTTGTTTATGGTTATTATTTACTCTATGGGAGCCTAATCTAATTTACCACCGGTTCACAACATGGCCTGGTTTGAAGTGAAGAGGCGGCGCAAAAACTCTTCAGTAAACATGCCTAAAACATGCATGCCTGTTATAGTTTTATATAATATTAAAATGCGTGAGAGGAAAAATGAAAACAGTTTTCACTATTATTCGCGATAACGTCAGAATATACTTCATAAATTACTGCTCCAATACTAAGCTGCTTCGCGCAAATTGCACGCATCTAACGCCGAACTTTCGGTAGCCGAATATTCGGCGCTTCAGCCAAGAGCTTGGCCGAATATTCGTTATTCAACCAAACCACTATTCGTGGCATCTCTAAATTAAATAAGTTCGTGTTTGCCCTCAATGACGGTTAAGCCCTGGAATGTCGGTGACACACCCGTCAATGTCGTGAACTTTTAAAGTACCCTCATGTTGCGTGCCCACTGCTGGGCAATGGTTAAATCCTGAATAGTATACACGCTTTCTGTGAAATAGCTCGCGCTTCCGATCGGAACTTTTAATGAGTCTGGGAAGACGTTTGGCCCGTCAGATTTGAATGAATGAATGAATGAATGAATGAATAACTTTATTGCACATAAAATTATAGTACAATGGGCGGTCTTGTCGCCAAAGGCGATGTCCTCCAGACTACCCTATACAATTGGAATCCGACTACATTATTTAAGGAATTTTATAATAATTATTAAATGGAAGATTACATTGTGTTTACATTCGTATCGTCATAGTTGTATAGTTAAATTTATCATTATTATCTTCATTTATTTATTACCATTGCAGCAGTAAATTATTTATTTTTATATATGTCACTCATCTACGTTACTACATTTAATTTAAATGTACTCTAATCGTTATTGTAATAAAAATTCTTCAATAGAATAAAATGTCATGTTCACCAAGTAGTCAAATAACTTAATCCTATAAATTTTAAATGAATTGCATTTTCTAATGTCAAGGGGTAACTTATTATATATTTTTATTGACATTGCAAATATGCTCCGCGAAAATAAAGTCGTGTTAAATTTTTTATTAAATTTTAAAGTGTCGCATCGGCGTGTGCTTCGAATATTTTCGTAGTGCTCAGGGTGTCTCCTTACATAGACTGCTATTTCAAAAATGTATAAACACGGTAAGGTTAATAATTTGAGGCTTTTAAAGAATGGTCTACAACTATCTCGCTGTTTTATCCCACACATGGCTCGTATACATCTTTTTTGCGCAATAAACAGCCGTTCTATGTTGGTCGCGTTTCCCCAAAAAATAATACCATACCTCAAACGGGAAACAACATGAGCATGATAAGACACTAAAGCAGTTTTCTGATGAGCTACTTTACTCAGCATGCGTAATGCATATGAAAACTGCGCAACCTTGTTATAAACATTATCAATATGTGTCTGCCACTTCATGTTACCATCAATGTGTAATCCTAGAAACTTTGCTGTTGATGTTTCGCAAAGTTCTTGGTTGCTGTATTTCACAGTGGTGTAGTTCTTGTCATTCGGCCGTTGACTAAAGCCCATAATTTTTGTCTTCTGTATATTTATTTGTAGGTTATTATTATCGAGCCATTGAATTATGGAATTGAGACATGTTTTTATTTCGTCTACGTTCTTACATACAATAGTGCAGTCATCTGCATACAAAATTACTGGAGTTGGGGTCGCTTTTGGCAGATCATTGATGTATATCAGGAATATTAATGGCCCTAGAATGCTGCCTTGAGGAACTCCTATTGAACTAGATCTTTGTGATGAAGTATAACTTAATTCAGTTCTATACCTTGGGCAAATCTTCATTATCTGCGTCATTTGAGTTCTGTTGTCAAGATATGACCTAAATAGGTCTAAAGAAACTCCCCGTACCCCATACGATTCTAATTTATTCAGTAAAATATCATGATTAACGTAATCAAAAGCCTTAGTCATGTCAAGGTATATGGCAAATACAGGTAATCTTTTATCAATTCGGGCATAGATAATTTCAAGGAAGTCATATATTGCTGAGTTAATAGATTTATTTTTACGAAATCCTTTTTGTTCCTTAGTTAGAATGTCATTTATCTCAAAATAGTCATTTAATCTATTATAAATAATCTTTTCAAAAATTTTGGAAAATATTGGGATCAGGGCAACTGGTCTATAATTTTTAATGTCTGTTTTACAGTCCTTTTTATGTATAGGCTTGATGACGGTTGTTTTTAATTTGGACGGAAATATTCCTTGCTCAATGCACAAATTAAAAATATAGCTGAGTACGGAAGTGATCAAGCTACATACATATTTTATTACTTTAGTTGATAATCCATCGTATCCAACACTGCCGGTGTTTTTGAGGCTTTTTATGATTACACATATTTCCTCAGGATTTGTAGGCTTAATAAATAATGATTTAGATGAATTATAGGTGCAAGCCGATTTGTTTATTATAGCTTTATTAGTCGGACATTGTATAATATCTATATAACAGTCATTAAATATTTTACGGAGATTATAGGGATTTCTAATTATTTTACCATTAAAATTTATTGCACTCACATTCTCTCTTGGATATATGTTTTTGTTCTTATTTATAACTTCCCATGTTGCCTTTGCTTTGTTACTTGAATTTAGAATATAGTAATTGTTCTGGGCTTTTTGTGTAAGTTTAAGGATTTTATTATATCTGGCGGAGTAAGTTTGGAAATTTTGTTTATCTTGAATATCATTAGACTTTCTGTATTTGGATAGAAGTTCTCTTCTACGTTTGCTGCACTTTTTTACACCTTTTGAAATCCATTTCGGCCTTCGTCTAGAGTACACTTTTTTGCGTATTATTGGAAAGCAAAGATCAAAAAATTCTTTGAACGTATTGTGGAATAAGTTGAAGGCTTCTTGCCCGTCTTTTATCTCGAGTACCTTACTGAAAGTATTATTTTGAACATAATCGTAAAACTTATGTAGATTTTCAGCATTATAGTCACGCTTTAAAGAATACCAATAGAGAAATATACACCTTTTCTTAGTAGGATATGTCATTATTTGTGCCTTATGATCTGAGACTGCGAGTTCTGTAACCTCAGTTTTTGCCCCCCTTACATTGTGAATTATATTATCCAAGCAGGTGCCGCTATTTGGTCTAGTAACTTCTTTGACAGAAAATTTTAAGTTGTAATGTGAGATTATACTATCAAATTTTTGTGAATGGACAGACGTTTTTAATAAATTTATGTTGAAGTCTCCACATATTATAAGTTTTTTATTGTTAGTAACCGTCACAATGTCAAGAACATTTTCAAAATTATTAAAGAATATATCGTAACTTAAAAAAACAACGTAAAATGCACTATTTTTGCTTTTAGGTATTCTATACAGACATAATATGATAATTTTCTCACACAGTAGCTCTATTGCACACAGTTCTAACACACCCGATACGTTGAATTTTGATAAAATATCCAGAACTTTGTATTTTATACCCTTGCGTACCAGTATGCATGTGCCCCCGTTTCTGTTTTTACGTGCATAGTAGTCGGCTAGTACAAAATCTGACATCACTAATGTATTAACATCTGCAGAAGTCATGTTGTGTTCCGTGAAGCACAATATGTCTATCTGTTTTCCGGTTTCCGCAATATCATCCAAACATACTGTAATTGCATCCGACTTTGTAATGACCATTTATATTTTGGTGCATAATAAATAGTTTGTCAACAACGAAAAAGCCGACCATCACTAGTGGTGGTATCTTTATTATCTAAATTTGATGTACTAGGTTTATTTAAGTTATCACTTATATATTGATCCGTTTGTGTACTACTATCAACCAGTGGTGTAACAGATATTTGTGTATTGGTGTTTTTGTGTGAGATTTCTTCGCGATTTAAATGTGTTTTATACATATTAAATTTTATTTGATAAGACAATCGTAGTATTTCTCTTAAAATATTGCGGCCTAAATTAATATTATAAAACCCCTGTCTCGTTTGGTCTGTAGATCGTAGAATATTGAGAAAAATTGAGTTATTAAAATTACTACAAATCCATCTTATGTCATGATTTAATTTAGACTCATTTAGATATTTATTGTATGTAGCCTCACATATTATAATATTTGTATTTGTTAAGGATGAAAACCAAGATGAAAGCGTGTGTCTAATTATAAAAGGGTTGTGGTCATTTCTAAATCCTATAACTACAATGTAATCTTCCATGGTTAAATTAAACAAATCTAATTTATATGATGATAAAACGTCAGTTATAGTCGCGCCTGGTTTCCAATAACAGCTGACCGTATATTTGGGTCCGAGTGGATTTTGTAAAATATTTTGAACTCCCCTTCCTTGCTGATCAGCTAGAATGATCACCTTATTTTTCCTCTCTTGAATGTCTGGTTTATGTGTGTACTTTCCTTCGCTATCCTTAATTTTTACCATTTCCTTTACTTTGTTATGTGTTTCATGTTGACATATTCCTGTCTCCAACAGACTTTCTTTTTCCGTTAAGTTTTGTTCTTTAGATAGTATTACATTTCCATTTTGATGATTTTTACTTTTCTTTTTTGTGGATGCAGGTGAGTTTTTACATAATAAAGTTAATTGCTGAATTCTTGTTTTATAAGCATTTATTTGTTCATCTAGTGCATACTTTTCTGATAGTAGAGTCTCTATTTCTTTATGGGCTGAAGCTAGATCATGTTGTAATTTATTTATTATATGTTTCGTGTCTTTCCTATCATCACTGTTGTCATCACCATTCAAATCTGGGCAACTTCTATAGGTGTTATTCAATAAACTATTGTTACTAGTCTGTATTGTATGATTTTGTTCCTCCTCTTCTGTTAGGTCGTTAAAGGTGTTGTTTAGTGACGTATTATTAATATTTTTCTTCCTTATTGTAACATAGTCATTTCTGGGTGTCGACGTGTTATATGGTGACCCTAGTAGCGGCTTATTAGTGTATTGTTCTTCATTTTCTCGACATATCAAACAGGACCACTCAGAAGATTGTTTTTTTGGCGTTATAAAACTATTACTATCCGTTACCGCCGTTATACATGACTTATGGTAATTACTTTTACATATTATGCAAGTAAAAAGTTCTTCATTTTCAATTTCTATATTACACCTCATACATGCTAACTCCATCTTGTGTATAATAGTTTTGTCTGGCTCATTGTAAAATATAATACTTTATAATGTATATAAAATTCAGCCTTCCTAAAATAATGTAAGTTCCCACAATTTTTTTTTAAACTGTCTGTCAAAAGTTACCCACAGGAAGTTTCTGGCGATTGTATATCTTTGTTTATAACAATATCATATATAACGTATGTAAAAACTAGCCTTGCTACCTTGACTTACCTTGCTTTGATACCTGTTACCTGCGGCCCTGCTTTCAGTCCATTCCTATCTAATATTATATTAAACTACTGATCCTAAAAAAAATCTCTTTCCTAAAATCACGCACGTACTTGTGCTGGATTAACGATTAACGGACTTTGGGAAATTTAACGGAAGTTAACGAGTTCGTTAACATATTTTTGAGCTAACTTAAAAGTAAAACGTACTCGAAATGTTAACTTCGTTAACTAACGATTAACGGATTAACGAGTTAATGCCCAGTTATGTATATAACCATAATCAAACAAACAAGTTCCTTCCCCGTCTTGTATTGCTGATGTATAGTCAAGATTACAGTATTAGTCCGATAGTCCGATATCTGGGTAACTTTCCAGAATATCTGGAACAACAGGATCAACGCCGTGTGGTTTATCTATGTGTATAGTTTGTAGCAACTCTCCATTGCACCGGCGCTTTCCTCGCGCTCACACATAAATTTCGAAACCGAAAATTCACAGCCACACGTATTTGCAATAATTGTAATTCGAAAATGTCCGACAAATTCAAATTTGATTGTGCGTTACGTGCAAGAGTACTTCTATTAACTGTCTATGTCTAATCTCTCTCTGAGAGCTTTAATACGTTGTAAGCTGCACAACTACATTTTAAGTCCGCCAATCATATGGAGCATTTTTGAGCGCTACGCCCTCATTAGTCGCTTCGCATACTGTTGACATTGCGCTTCGATCAAGTTTAAGCTCATTAACTTGAATTAACATGACAACTTTGAATATTGCTAACTGGAAACATAGAATGTGGTTTGAACCTGTTCGCAGCAATATTAGTTGGATTATTGCTATAATAAATACGAGGTAGGTAGGTAGGTAGTAGTTAGGTAAACTTCTAGGCGCTAAGAACCTCAGCCAGAAGGCCCAGCTAACCATATACAACGCGGTTCTGGTGGAAAGAATGAATGATGAAAGAATTACTAAACAGATATACAATGCAAAAGTGGATGGATGCAGAAGTCGCGGAAGGCCACGACACCTTCCATGATCAAATTGATCGTGTACTAGCAGAAGGTGATGTTAGGAGCCTTAAGAACAGACGAGCGTGCATGACAAGAGCTATGAATGTCAAAGAAGCAAGTGAGGTGTGTAAGAATGGGCCTATGTGGCGCTCTGTTGTTCGTGCTTACCCCGCAAGGGACCTGGCGTGAAGTTATGTATGTATGTATGTATAAATACAAGCAGTCGCAATCACTTGTCTTCGTTTGTCTTGAAACTTCGCAATGATCTCTCCTACTTCTATCGCTTCCTCTGCTCTACAAACCTCGTAAATTTCATCTTTTACTTCTTAAGGATCAACGTAATCCCGTTGATTGTATTCCTGATTCCATGAACTATTTAAAAAGGATTCGCCTATGGAATCTCCTCTATCACCTTAAAAATCAGTAAAGTAAAGGTCCTTGAGGATTTTACTTTTGCCGCCCATTTCAAACTTGTGTAGATGGCACCACTGCCACTTAGACTACATAATTATTTTGTCGGCTCAGCGGCAACGCGGTGGCAATGTCGTGTACACCTGCGCTCAGTACTTTTTTCTTTAATATGCGCTTTGATACGTTGCGAAAACTTATGACACCGGCTCTCTTCAATCTATTATGATAATTATTTCACAGTGCAGGCTATCACACTTAGGAATATGCTGCCTCTTACTTTCAGAGAGGTCAAATCCTTACCAACATTTAGACATTTACTCAGAGAACACTATTTGTCCACAAATAGCTATGTCTGATTAATACAATATAATCATGCTAATACATTTATTATAATAACTTTTGTATTTTGAAATATATTATTGTATATATATATTTGTATATTTAATAGTGAAATTAATTTGAGTATTTATGTATCTAGTGTCTTATTACTGCAACACCTACATCGCCTGATTCAAATTTCTTTGATTTAGGTTGCCTGGAAGAGATCGAATTGAGCGATAAGGCCGCCTATGTATTGCCTAGAAAACATTGTAAATATGGTCTATTTTGGTGTGCAATAAAGTTTTATGTCTTGCTTTCTCTCCTTCTTTTTCTTCCAAGCTCCTACGAAACCCTTTATTGTGCCAGGATACCCAAGCACTTACCCATTTGTTTTTCAAAGTCATTGTCTCTAGAGCCACGTCCAGCATTCGTTAACAACTCCAACGAATTATTTTCTGTACTTTCATGAACTCAATTAAATCTTTTCATTTCCTCCCTAACGGGATCGCGAGAAAAGATATTTTCTTTAATTAAAGATTTCCCATTAAAACCTCGCAGCGGCGAATTGAGCCCTCAGACTCTTATCCTGATTAATCCTTCTTAATACAGTAATATTTCATAGAAATAATGATCTGAATTTAGTTACTAATATGTACAACATTATTGATACGCCAAGAAACCTTAATCAGTATTAATTAATTATAGGCTCGGAGCTGCGAGTTAATGTTTATTAAAACACAATGTTAGTAATTTTTATATAACAAATCTTCATAGTTTGCCTATTTATTTACATTTTTTATCTCGTAACTAGCTTCCACCCGCAACATCGTCAAATTCAAATTCAAAAGTTTTTATTCAAAATAAGTTCCAATGGAGAACACTTTTTGAAGGTCATACATATATGTTAAAATTTAATTTAGCTTCCTATTCTATGTACACCGCTTCGCAACTTGTTATTGCTGTTAAAGAGAAGAAGCGGCAAGAAACTCCCCAGCAACACGTCTAGCTAAAAAAAAATTTTCTTTATATTTCTTCGTCCGCGTGGAATAGTAAGAAAAAATATATTTAATAAAACTACGTTTTAACGGTTTTAAGCGCGGTAATTTATTTTATTTAGGTTTATCCGACGTTTCGGCCGCTTTTCAGTTGCCGTGGTCACGGAAGACAAAGATGACATTTGTCGAACGTGTATTGTCAAAATTTTTATTCAGCCTACCGCCAACTTGTTCGTTTTAATTATTTAGTTTTAATTTTGTTTATGGATATTATTTACTCTATGGGAGCCTAATCTAATTTACCACCGCTTCACAACATGTTGTGGCTTGAAGAGAAGAAGCGGCGCAAGAAACTCTTCAGCAAACATGCCTAGTTCTAAAAATTTTATATAATATTAAAATGAGTGGAAGGAAAAAATAAAAGATAAATTACCGCGCTTAAAACCGTTAAAACGTAGTTTTATTATGTGTACAAGTCGCGAAAACTTACTTTAAACTTACTTTTTCTTACTATTCCACTTCGCGATTTTAAAACATTCCTCATTGGTACTCCACTCCTATTGGTCTTAGCGTGATGATATATAGCCTAATTGTTCTTTAATGCATAAATTGAAGACATGAGTGGATGAAGGTGATAAGTCGCATAATTCCAATTCTGAGTAAATCGAGATAAAAGTTTTACTTTTATTTTAAACTAAACTGAACTTAACACCTTTTTCAACTTTTTATTTTTTAAATATGCCTTATATCTACGGTCTAAGGTCTGTAGTCATTTGTTATCGACTTATAACCTTCATCTACGCAAAAAAAGCAAAAAACCGAATATGCGACATATCACCTTCATCCATTCACGTCTTCAATTGTTTTATTGTATGATGATACCGGCACTTAATTAGGTGCTAATATCAATATTTAAGTTAGATAGATAGGTATTGTTGTTTATTGTCCACCATTACCGAAAACTTACAAACTAGTAATAACCTAATTGGGTACAAAGGGTGGTCTTATGGCTAAAAAGCGATCTCTTCCAGAGAACCCATGGCAAGAATAATGGCGATGGTGGTATACATAATTATTGTACGATTACTTGCATACATTTTAATAATAAATATATAATTATACTATACAGCGTGTTTCAGACCTTACGACAATAAATCATACCACGTTTTCTTCATGACGTAATCTGCCCAAATACAAAAATGAATCAGGGTAACTTCTTTGGTTTAGCCACAGGACCTCATTTTTCATTTCAGAATATTACAACAACATGTATCAGTTATTGTGTCTAAATCGGTAGTTTAGTGACCAATGTATCATGTTGCCAGCTCGTCCCTTCATCATTTAACGCGGAAGTTGTTCATTCTTACGCTCTCGCTCGCGAACCAATATTTACAAGATGTTCTGTTTTTATTTCCTTTTTATCGTAATTAATTTGTTCGGAAATTTCAAAATTTTATTTTTGACATTACGGTTGATTTAATAGTACCAAAAAATTTGTATGGAGTACGACCGCTAAAGTTATGATTTATTGTCATTTGAAATGAAACACGCTGTATATACAAATATACACATAAGTTATATACATATACAAGATATTGTGATAATATGCAACTATTTGAACATATAATCATATAAGTATATGCAATATAATATCTACTAATTTTATAAAATTATATATCATTATATTGCAGATATAATTTCCTGACTAAGTTCTTAAATGTTGTTAGGGATTTTGCTTGTCTGACAGCAACAGGCAAGTTGTACAAGCTGTTTGTGTAATTAAAGTTTTTTAACTATCCCACGGGAACTCTTTAATTTTTCGGGATCACAAGTATCCTATATGTTGACCAGGGATAGAATTTTTCAAATCGGTTCAGTAGTTTCGGAGCTTATTTAATGCAAACAAACAAACAATCAAATCTTTCCTCTTTATTATATTAGTATATAGATAAGCAACTTGTTGTCTATAGACAATTTATATATATAATACAACAACAGGCCATAAATGTCCCACAGGTGGGACAAGGCCCTAGCCTTCCATTATAGGGGGGAGCGGACAGTATACCCGCCGCGCTTGTCCAAGGCGGCTTGGCAGGTTGGACACATCGGTTATCTCGATGTGCAGGTTGAATCACGATGTTTTCCTTCACCGTTGTTAGCACGTGGTAATTGTGAAAATAAGCACATTAGGTTAGAAAACTGCCCAAGTGGTTCATGCGTTTCGCCCAGGATCGAAACCGCGCATTGTACACTACATACAACACGTACAGCATATTTTATCAAGTGAATTTATTCCAGGTGCCATAATCTTCGGCTCGGATCAGGAAGTGGCAGGTGTCATGCGAGCAGTGGAACGTGGTAATGCCACCAGCTCCTTCAGTTGGGTTGGCTCCGATGGGTGGAGCGCCAGGTCTCTCGTGTCTGAGGGCAACGAGAGGGCGGTGGAAGGCACCATCAGCGTCCAGCCTCAAGCCAATGACGTCAAGGGCTTCAAGGAGTATTTCCTTCAGCTCAACGTTAAGAACAATAAACGGAACCCATGGTTTGTTGGTAAGTTCCTTTCACATTTGAAATATCTCTAGCTTGATTCCCATACTTTGTTACTATATATTTACCCGCACCTTTACCCCTGCAAGAACGGAGAAAGAATAAAAACAACCTATAGCTAGGTAGGGTATTTGCCCGTCTGGATAGCTGCCACCCCTGCTCTAGAGTATGCTGACATAACAACCCTGAGCTCTGTCCGGCATTAGTGGCCAGATTCTAATCTCCTTTAAGAGCGGTAGTACTTGGAGAGCACCTTTGGGATTACAAATGCCCATAGGCGATGGTAACCGCTTTCCATCGCAGCTGACGGGCTTTCTGCTAATCTCTGCAATAAAAAAGAACGACTAAACGGACCTGGACGCAATTTGGCACAGAAATAGATTATACCTTGGAATAGTACATAGGGTACTTTTTATCCCGGACAAATGTACGGTTCTCGTGGATTATTACATTAACGTGAAGAAGCCGCGAACAAACACAAGTAATGGTGACAATAAAAAAATGCAAAAGTAACGCAGTTACAGAAATACAACAGGGTATTTTTTTGCTAAAATTTGATATATATAATATGTAGTATAAATACTGAGAATGGACATAGTATACTTTTTATCCCGAAAAATGGTATAGTTTCCAGGACAGTATTTAACACATGTTCGAGGGACAAATAGCACTGATAAAACCGGACACGGGAAAAGTGGAAAAACAAATCGCAACGGACAAGTGAAAAAACGAAACGCAACGTACAAGTGGAAAAACTTCAACTGACAAGTGACAAAATGGATCGCAACAAAATTTTAACTTCAAGTTTTACGGGCAGATTGTTAATGTACTTGTCCAATTTAAAAACCTGCCCGTATATAAACAGTGCTTCAATACCTTTATATAACTTTTTAATTATTCAATTCGGACATCCGATTCGAAAGATATCACGAGTTTAAAAATGTAAGAATTAGAATACGCGGCCGTGAGGCTTTTTCGTGAGCTAAAAATCGTAAGACCCCGTCTATATAGAAGTTTCACTTCAAAAAATAATCCAATATACTTAACTTGCTCTCACATTGAACTAAGAACGAAAATATATTTGTAACAATAAACAAGAAAACTGCCTAAGTGGTGTGCGCGTTCCGGCTAGGATCAAACCCGCACCCTTTGAATATGGGACGCGTGCGTTACTGTAATACTTGCAACAACTCAGAAGGGTTTATGGTAATGAAAGAAGAGCAACTGGTCACAATATTTATGACCTGAGAACCTTACAATTTTAACATATCTATTACACTAACTCTTCACACTCTAGAAGCATTTTTAGAACACCTCGCCATCCCTCCAACAATTTTATAATCTTACAAACTTAGCGAATTGGCACAACCGATAGCGATTTGAAGTCTTTGATAAACTATTTAAATTACAGAGTTATGAATGTCTTTGCATTTAATACATTACATACATACGTACATACATAACTTCACGCCAGGTCCCTTGCGGGGTAGGCACGAACAACAGAGCGCCATTTAGGCTTATTCTTACACACCTCACTTGCTTCTTTGACATTCATAGTTCTTGTCATGCACGCTCGTCTGTTCTTAAGGCTCCTGACATCACCTTCTGCTAGTACACGATCAATTTGATCATGAAAGGTGTGTCGTGGCCTTCCGCGACTTCTGCATCCATTCACTTTTGCATTGTATATCTGTTTAGTCATTCTTTCATCATACATTCTTTCCACGTGCCCGAACCACCGGAGCATTCCTTTCCTTACCTTCACCCCGACACTCTCTTTCAGACCAACTCTCTTTCTTACTTCGGTATTACGAACGCGGTCCGCGAGCATCACTCCGCAGATTTTGCGCAGTGCTTATGCAATAATTTAATACATTATTGTTTGGAAATTCCAGATAATATTTTACATAAGATATTAAACTTAAAGTTTTACATTAAATAAAATAAACCGAACATAGTATAAATCTATCGCGTCTGCCAACATGAAAATAACATGTACTGAATACCGTCTATATACAATTGAGAGATTTTGAATTATAATCTACTGAAGCGTAGGAATTCTTCAATGAAGCACCCTTTGTTCGAAATATGCGTATATTTTAATATATTGCGATTTAACAATTACTTTTTGATGCGCGTACAATAATTTGTAGTCGTTCCGTAGTAGATTTTCGAATATTGGCGGTTGGCCGTAGACAAAGAGCGTTTGTCATAGGCAATTTTTGATATGGCGCGTACACACCGGCGCGAGCGTACTGATTTCATACTCGGCTGGACCGGTGTGTACCTTCCTTTGGTATTCATGCCGCAACATCTACATAATAACCACATCATATAGTAGATAATTATGGTTAAATAAAATTAAGGTAAATTATAGCGAAATTTTCTATACAAAACAGGCGCTAATCACCGATTAAATAAAAATGTAACCTTGTTATTCAATTAAGGAAATGGCCAATTTAGAAATAAGAGGGTACATAACAAAATTAATTATTAACTTAACTCGACAAGAACCGACTACTTAATAACTATAACACTTGCCATAACGTTACTAACGACTTAAAAAACGATGAAAATTAAATTACTGAAATTAAATTACTAAACAGGCCAAAACAAATTAATATCACTGAGCGAGAGATAAATTATGAGTTTATTTGAAGAGCTCTTCAAATTAAGTGAAATCGTTGAACACTTATCTAGTTAATTAATTAAAACGAATTACACGAAGCAATTTCGTAAAGACCGAAGTTGTAAACTCGCTCGTGTCTAGTTCCAGACCACCGAAACTTTGTCAATTCTACTTAATTTTTGCGAAAATTACTTAATTAAACATCATAATCAAAGGAAGAGAATTAGATTGTTTCGATTTAAACTTTTTTGAAGCTCTCAAATGGATAACTTTCTTTGTCTAATTTAATTTTTCTAATTAGAACCCTTTTGTCTTGAGCGATGCTGAAAGAAAATGGAAATAGTCTCTTTGTTTTTTTTCCTCTTCTCACAACTACTGTGTTTTTCTTCTGAGCCCCACGCCTGTAACTTTTTTATTTATTTATTTGGACAAAAAAACAGTATTGTACAGAATTTACAACTTATTATGAAACTTATACATAAATATTTTAACTTGATACAATACCAACATCATTTGCCATAATATATTAAATAATATTTTCTTAAGTTTTCGCGACTTGTACACATAATAAAACTACGTTTTAACGGTTTCAAGCGCGGTAATCCATTTTAGGTTTATCCGACGTTTCGGCCGCCTTTCAGTTGCCGTGGTCACGGAAGACAAAGATGACATTTGTCAAACGTGTATTGTCAAAGTTTTTATTCAGCCTACCGCCAACCTATTCATTTTAATTATTTAGTTTTAATTTTGTTTATGGATATTATTTACTCTATGGGATGGGCTCCAATAGAGTAAATCCCATCCCCATCCCATCTAACCCACCACCGCTTCACAACATGTTGTGGCTTGAAGAGAAGAAGCGGCGTAAGAAACTCTTCAGCAAACATGGCTTGTTCTAAAAAATTTTTTTATATAATATTAAAATGAATGGAAGGAAAAAAAAATGAATGATAATTTCTTTTATTTTTTCCCCTAAACTTAAACTGTATAGTAAAGCAATAACAATAAATAAACATATAGGATATTTAACATACATAAATATGGGCCAAAAATGTAAGAAAGAAAGTAGATCTTTAAATACATAATGTAATATAGATTCTTCTATATTACATTATGTATTTAAATATCTACTTTCTTTCTTGAAGATGAGAGCGGTGAATAAAACTCGCTCCATTAGCTGAAATTCGAAATTAAAAAAAAATAGTTTTTGAGTTCTGTTTCGAGAGACTCTTTGTACAACTGAAAGATATTTTACTAGATTTAAGAGGTTTGCGTTTGTCCACTATTTCACCTGAAGTTGAGTGATGACGTAGTGCAGAATGGAGCACTTTTACATAGAAGATACCTCATCACTCGTAACTTGAAGACTTCAAGATTGTATTTTACAGGAAAAACAGACTCCAGCAAACTATTCCACTGTGGTGTAATAGGATTTAAAACAATAATGAAATATAAGTGTTTGAAGACTAAAGATGTATTTCATATTCATATATATGCGAAGAAGGAAGGAAGGAAGCGAGAGTTGGGTATGGAACAGAGAGCATGAAAGTAGAGGAAACGCCGTCGAGATACGAGCACTACGCAAAATCTCGGAGTGACGCTCGCGGACCACGTTCTTAATACCGAAGTAAGAAAGAGAGTTGGTCTGAACGAGAGTGTCGGGGTGAAGGTAAGGAAAGGAATGCTCCGATGGTTCGGGCATGCGGAAAGAATGAATGATGAAAGAATGACTAAACAAACATACAATGCAAAAGTGGATGGATGTCAGAAGTCGCGGAAGGCCACGACACACCTTCCATGATCAAATTGATCATGTGCTAGCAGAAGGACCATGTCAGGAGCCGTAAGAACAGACGAGCGTGCATGACAGAACCTATGAATGTCAAAGAAGCAAGTGAGGTGTGGAAGAATAAGCCTAAATGACGCTCTGTTGTTTGTGCCTTTCCCGCAAGGGACCTGGCGTGAAGTTATGAATGTATGTATGTACAATTTTGAAGAACACTAAAAAAAACTCCATTAATTCTTCGAAATTTTTAGCTAGACGTGTTGCTGGGGAGTTTCTTTCCACTTCTTCTTCTTAACAGCAATAATACGTTGCGAAGCGGTGTATATAGATTAGGAAGTACAATTAAATTTTAACTTATATGTATGACTTGAAATAATAATAATAATAAATAAATCTTTATTGCCAAAAAATTTTGTTACAATAACTTTTAGAAGTCCCTAACTCCCGAGCTAGGCATGAAGCCTGTGTTTCGGGAATCAGTGCCCTCTCACATTAGTATTTAGTTAAAACACAAAAAATACAAATCGGTAACAGAGTACTTATGTCTAGTGAGTAACGGTGTGGTGTAGATGCACGTGAGCGCGCCTCCGCGCGCACGTCGCGCGCGCGTGTGTGTGTGTGTGTGTGTGTGTGTGTGTGTGTGTGTGTGTGTGTGTGTGTGTGTGTGTGTGTGTGTGTGTGTGTGTGTGTTGTGTATGTGTGTAACTACGTATGTACTGTACAGTTGCTATTAAGATAGATAGGTTAAAACATTGCTTCGGTGGTAGCGTAGTCGAGGGTAAGTAGCCAATTTTTTAGTTTAATTTTAACTTCCCGACTAGTGAGTCCATGTACATTTATTTGTTTATTTATCTTGTTATATAGTATCACAGACATATAGCATTGTTGCCGTCTTGCAAAGCCAGTACGGTACATTGGAGTTGGCAATATGTTGGTTACAGCACGTTTCTTATCGCTAATATTGTCACATTTTGGTGTAATTTTATGTTGTTTTAGAGTTATATTGAGTTATATAACTGCCTAACGGTTAACACGTTACTTTTTTCATATAAAAGTTTTGTGGGAAAGCGATAGGGACTGAACGTTAAGGTTTTTAATAAAAAAATTGAAATGACTCATATGTATGACTTGAATTTGAATATCGATAAAATTGACGAGAAATTAGATTAACATAATTCTCTATCCGTATTCCCATGTAAATCTGATCAGATTTGGAACGTGTGTCTTAATTCGCATAATCTCTCCTAGCACCCCAAGGCGCCTAAGTGGTTCGATCGGAGCTGAATCACGTACGAATTGCTGAGATTATACTACGATATGTTATTGACTTGATAAATCAAATACACGTATTTTCATCCAGCATAAAATATAATTTCAGTACCTTTTTCTGTAAAGTTGGTGACTAAGATGTCTTTTAGCAGCAGGTTAAAAGCCTTGTAGCTCATACGTTTATCTTGTCGAATAGACAGCGTTAAAATAAGCAAATATTTTAAGGATCTAGTAACTAGTTGGGAAAAATTGAACCCTTATGTAATCGTAACTTTTATCCCTTGATATACATATTACAATAAATACCTACATAATAAAACAGTCTCAAAATTTAATCAACTATAAATTGCTAACACATAATTCTAATAGGACAATTTCCAACGCCGTTACCCGGGCGGCTTCTGTACGCCGTACAAAGTAAGAAAACAATATTTATTTGAGGAAATCGCGACATAATTGCATTACATATTATTATACATATAGCATATTTTGAGAATTTTCACGCCGCAATATCAACAAACAAGGTCTGCACTCGGCATATTGAGCAGTACTTGCGATCGTGTCATGACAAATGGTTAGTTCCTATATCTTACTATACTTCCCACTTACCTTACCATTGAAAGAAATTTGATGTCACATGTATGGGGTTTGTATCCAATTTTAAGGAGTAGTAAGGCAATTTAAGATATAGGAGCCCGCCATCAGACGTGTTGCTCGGGAGAGTTTCTTGCCGCTTCTTCTCCTTAACAGCAATAACACGTTGCGCAGCGGTGTATATAGACTAGGAAATATTTTTTTTTAAACTTAAATCTATTGATCACACTACACTAAACTTAGTTTAGTTAATAGTACCTAGCTCAACAGGTTTTTGAGCTACTAAAGTTCCTCAATTAAATTTATTATTATTTTCAATGCAGAATTCTGGGAGGATCACTTCCAGTGCCGTTACCCGGGCAGCACCCGTACGCCGTACAACGGGCAGTATTCGCGACCGTGCTCCGGCTTGGAGAGGCTCACTGTCAACAACACGGAGTTCGAGAGGCAACTTCAATTTGTCTCTGACGCTGTCATGGCCTTCGCCTACGCTATACGGTGAGTGGATTCCAAATGTTAAATCCAACCAAGGGGCCCTCCACAAATTACGTCACACGAATTTCATGTAAATCATAACTCCTTCCCCGTGCTTGTAAACACTGCTTACATTCGTAAAACTCCCCTTCCTAGTGTGATATGACGAGTTTTGAAATTTTACATCAAATAAATATATTTAGGAATCAAAAGTGGAAAATAATAATAAAAAGTAAAATCGTAAATAATTTAGCGATCAGGAGTGGAAAATGATAATAAAAAAAATTCGTTTAAAAAAACCGACTTCAATAACTAAAAAGTATAAAATAACTTATTCCTAGAGCAAATTTTAATTATAATATCTTATTTTTAATACATATTATCTAAAACATCTTTAAGTCGGTGCAAAGTAAAACATATAAAAAAACTTCGTTTAAAAAAACCGACTTCAAAAACTAAAATGTATAAAATAACTTATTTCTAAAGCTATTATTATTAATGTAAAACATAAAAATTACTATATTTTGAAAATTACTAAGCAAATTACTATATTTTGAATATAATCCTGAAGTGGTCTCATTGTCACCAACTCAAGATTTGCTGAGTGGATCTCAATGAAATTGACAGCAGCCCTTGTTGACGAGCGCCAGGCGCCTACTCTCTTCGAAAAGCAATCTATGACGCGTGCCAGTATTGCAATTTGTACAGGCGCTTAATAGGTGGGAGGAGTTCTAAATTCGTGTCTAAATGTGTATGAACATAGTGTTCAAATTATTAAAAAGTAATTTAAAGGAAAATAAAACTAATAAAGGGAAAATATTAAATTCAAATAATAGATTTTAATAAGCTTTTTTTATAAAGGTTTTTAAATACAAGCTTTTGAGATCCTGGATATCATGTAGCAGCAGAGTGCTAGCCAAGACAAGTAAAACGAGCAAACCAAACACGACGGGTTTATCTTGTTTAGTACAGGAGATCCTATCGTCACCTTCCGACTCCATCATCAGACCAGCTCCTTGGTACCATATTATTGCATTGTCACGCGATATACACATGCGTGCAAAATATCAGCTCAATCGAAAACCGGGAAGTAGATCAAATTTAACTTGCAAGATTCCACCCGAACTTACATACATACTGTTACATGCCGGCAAAGGTAAAGGCACACCTGTTTGTCATACAACGCAGTTTATTACACATCCCGCATTTTGAAGTCTTTTGTTTACTTTGTGTTTAAAAAAAGCGATTAGATAATAGCCTATTGTTATTGTTTTCGACTTCGTTGGCCGTTCGCAGGAATAATTAACCAGGTGTGCAGGTTACATTTTCTTGGAAGAACCCAGCCCACGCAATTTATTGTGTATTGTACAGTTTACTATATAACAACGCCCGAACGGAGGGTTGGGGCAGTCAAACGAGGATTACGATACGAGTAAGTCGTACATTCGATGAGCGATATAGTGACGGACTTTGTGCGTGTTACTGAATCGTGCAGTTCGTAATAATAGTGTCTAGTTATATATGTACCTGTTCTATACGTGTTTGTACAGTTCTAATAAATTCTATATTAATTTCAACGGCATTTTAATTCGAGTCCTGCGTAACTCGTCACTATACATAGGTATATCCATTGCAAGTTAAATAAAAGCTTGTACAATACTCCGAAACAACCGCTAACATAACGTGACCCCGTACTCCGGATACATCCGTATCGATGGGGAAAATGACCGCAACTTCCGCCAACATCGGAAACATTTCAGTCGTCACAAAGGTTACAGGGGTCTTTTCTCTTTACAAATTACCTATTCTATATAACCATGGGTTTATCTTTGTTCTCCGTAATACATATGTAACTGTCTCAAACTTATTTCCTGACACGTCTGTTAGGTATTACAAGACAATAACTATTTTAAGGCAGATACTTCGATCTGTAGATAAATAATATTTTCTGGCTTACCAAAATAAACAAAAACAAAAGAAGTAGTTATAATTCGATGCAAACTTTATAGTGGCTCGGAACATCACACTTTGCGGTGCGCAGAACGCGATTTTAGGTGTTAGAGGGACGAGGTCGCCGGAGGACGAGGTTTTTTCTTGTTCGCTTTCTCGCTGTCTCGTTTACGGGACTTCCCCGGCGTTCAGCCCATCATGGCTGCCACAGCTTTTAACAGAAAGTAAATGTTTAATACATTAGACATATTTATTTAAAGACAGTATTTTCTAAGGGACCTTACCTGAGAAGAAGACTATCTGTATTTAAATATAATAGCAAGCAAGAAATACTTGCTTGCTATATACATTTATTTTATATAGCAAGTATATACTTATTTTATAATATATTATATATATTTAAAAACAGGTAATCTCCTTCTAAGATTGGCTATTGACTAAGATACTGTTTATATTTACTAAATATTGATTAGCCAGGTGGCAGGGCTTCTGGCCTAAAGTATGCCGCCATTACAACCTTGAGTTGAGTTCCGGCATTAGTGGCCAGATTCCAGACTCCCTTAAGAGAGCAACAACGCATTTGTACCACCTTTGGTGTTACAAATGTCTATAGGCGATGGTAACCGCATAACATACAGGCTGTCATTACTATTTTTCTAGGAAGGAGTTCTTTATTTTGCTTTTTATATTTTCAGGGTTTAAAGATTCCCTTAGTGTAATAGGTAAATGGTTAATTAGTTAGTAAAACCATTTTACATGTATCCATTTAGCTATAGTGTTAATATCACCAGCAGATGGAGTTTCTAAGGCTGATATAATATTCAGTACACGAAATATAACTTCCTCAGTTATACCACGTAGACTGAATCTAATAACATTAAACTAGACGTGTATAACTTGAATCAAATACCTCGTTATAATCAAATTTCATATCTCGAGTGATAAGTACCCGTAGATAACTTAATTACGTTAATATTAATCCCATATCGGGGCTTTTGGGACCCCAAAGCTGTATCCTGGGACCGTAATTGATATTCCCTCTTAATTTACTCGGCATCGGTTAACTTTGATTAAATGTAAACAATATCCAATTAACGTTGTTGATGTTGTCTCCGATGACACTCTACGACAGACCTGTATGGAAGGATTTCAGGACAAGAAAGTTATACAAATCCTGGATCACGAATTCCGCTCAGCTGGTCGTTGATTCGAGTATAGGTGGTTAATAATCCACATTCAATGAGGCACGAATTAATTACATGCGACCGAGATCTTACACATGTAAATATATTATACATAAATATAATAATGTGTATATGATAAGGCGCGAGGAATATATGATACCAAACAAAATAAATGATCTCCCAGAGGACTTGCAGACGAATTACAACAATAACCACAAATTAATCAAGTATAATCTGAAAAGATTTTATACAGATTCCCAAAGCGGATCATCATGCGCACATGTGCAATCCTGGGACTAAAATGAGAACCATATACTAGAATTTGTAGAATATATAGAATTTATTATCAAATCAGAATTAAACACTAGAATGACGATAACCACTACTCGCCTCTGCTCCTATTTATGAAAATAAAAATATTGTGTACAAGACTCCCTGCGGCACGAATAAACCCATAAGGTTTCTGTGCCACAGTATAATAGTGATAGCATATTGGATGATAAATAAAAAAATAAATCTAAAACAGCTCTAAAAGTGCATGGCATTACCAAACTTTCGAATGGCACTTCGGTCTTCGATTGGTCAAACCAAAAGGTAAGGGCTGCTTGCATGTAAAGTTGAATGGAACTTAAGAATGGAATGTGAAACGTTTGGTCTGGTATTTACACAGACTACCCAGAACGGCAATTATATCCCACGTCGGTATAAATTGTGATGATTCAAGAAAAGTCTGAAACTTTTTTTGATCAACTATTTGTTGGATGCCTAGTTGATTGATGTGAAAGCCAAGAGGCTGATTAGCGATGTTATTTTTAATTCTCGGCTTCAAATTGAGCATCGCTGTAAGGTAGCAAATCGGTTTATTTATCGGATACACATTAAATAAGGTACAAATGTAGTGATGAATAATACATGTGTATTACTCATCACTACATTTGTCCTATACAAAACACATTTGTACTGATATGGCACAAAATATGAAAATGCAAGACTTCAAAATGTTTTTCGCGCTACTACTTAGGCCTCAAACGTAAGGAGGAAGCAGGACAGCAGTGCAATAACGCCTTTATGGATATTCACCTGAGAAAGAAGGACAACATGACATTTACATAGTACGACTGCTAGTAAAATGAAGTGACCAACACCGATCACATCCGATTCTTAACTAACATTTTCTAAATAGAAGTTATGAAAGGGACAAATGTGGGAATGACGCTCACCGCCTCACCGGCCTTTTCGCTTCAAATTTACTGTGACGGTGCAAACCATACAAATCTCCTCGCCTCACTTGAAGTGGTACATCATACTGGTTCGAGACAAAATGTTATGTTACTCTTATAAACTCATTTTATAACTATATACTACCAATACTATACAGAACCGTAAAAAAGTCGAGTGACGTCATATAGTATTTTAGTATATACAAATACATATATACTCCGCAGTGTAATGGTATTCGAGAGGCTTGGACTGCCTTAAAAGTATTTACGGATCGCTGAGGATCTTCATGTAGCGGAAAAAATATCTATTTTGTATTCAATTCGGGTGATCGATTTTCGTTTAGTAGAATAAAATCCCTGTATATCTTTATTACTACCACTTTGTTTCTTCCTAAAGCAATAACCCAGCCTTTTGTCTATAATAATCTGGTGAGTGATGGTGGAACAATCTAGTTGGTTTAAGAAGTTTAAGAAAAAGGTAGAAGATTCTGGAAGGAGAAGAGAAGGTCAGATACATACTACAAAAGGATAGACGATGAAGGAAAGTTCTAGAATAGAATGTTCGGGAAGGAAAAGACAGAGATAGATAGATGTTTAAAAAGGGAAAGATTGTAAATAGAGAAGATAGAAATGATGGGTCCCAGAAGATTCTTCCGGGATACGAGTAGTGTAAGGCGCGCCTACCGAGAAGTTGAGTTCAGTTCAAGACAGCGAAGTGACAAGTGCGATACGAAAGAGTTCGAAGAGAAGTTTAATTGAAGACAGTGACGAGTTTACTGGTGAAGTTCGTACGCATGTTTTCTCGGCCACAATTCGGAAATGCATGCTATATGTGGCTGCGTTAATCCCTGAGCTACCACAGTTATAAACGTAAAAGGTCATAAAAACATTGTTACGAGCCGCGAGACTCGAATTAAAATGCCGTTAGAATTACTATACAGTTTATTAGAACTATACAAACATGCACACAGGCACAAATATAACCGAACACAACAAGTCCAAACATAATACAGAAGGTCGTAATTCAATAACACGCGCAAATTCTGCCACTTATTAGATTACCGATTGTAGTACACGTGTCTTGCTTCGCTCGTGTTTATCGCTCGACTGCCTCATCCCTCAATCGAGGCATTACTTTAAACAACACAGATGCAATACGTCTGCCCGGCCGCGTGGACCGAATTTCTTAGAATCAGCTTGAACTTTAAATCCGACACACCTGGCTACTGACTGCCATAAAAGATTACAATACACGGGCTGTTTTTTAAGCACAAAGTAAACAAAAGAAGTCCAAATGCCGAAACGTAATAAAACGTGTTTCTACAGGTATGCAGGTGTGAATTTCTCTTTATCGACGTCTAGGTCGTAACAATACCATATAATAAAGGCGTAGATTAAACAAAATCCTAACAAAATGTTAAGTAACAGAGAGGAAACCCTTTTAAATTCCCTAATCCTTCTTAAAGAATAACTTGCTTCCACCTAATCCATAAGTTGCGCAAAACTTTTAAGTTATTTGTCGAGTAAATTAATTAAATTCACGTAATCCATGTTAGTTTAGTCAGCTTACCTGAAATGAACAAGGATTTCAGACCCCGATTACAAGTTTCATTCAATTAGGTTATTTGTTTCGGAAAGGGTCAGGTTTTATATAAACAATCAAGCTATTTTTGCTTGGACTAAGGATGATAAGTCAGAGCTGATTTTGATATCAATGTTGCAAGTCGCGAGACTCGAATTAAAATGCTTTTAATATTACTATAGAGTTTATTGGAACTATACAAACACATATAACACAGTTAAAAATATAACCGAACACAACAAATAACACGCGCAAAGTCCGTCACTATTAGATTCTCATTTTGCACACACGTCATGCCTTGATCGTGATTCTCGCTCAACTGCCCCTTCTCTCCATCAGTCTGTCGTTTTATATCTCCCAAGTACAAGTGCGCCCGTATCGTAGTCGACGTAATCAGCAACACCTGGCCAATGATTCAGCCAATAAATACAACAATGGATATTTAATACGTGTGTATCTCTCAATAATTTTCACATGACAAAAAACAGAATGGCGACCGTGACAGGACACGAACCTGCAATCTGCGGATTCGAAGTTTGCAGGTTCGTGTCCGGTTACGGTCGCCATTCTGTTGTGGTCGTTGAATGAGAGATATTATTCAGTTTATATAATTAAAATAATAGCAAAAAGCAGGATATTTCTACTAAAAATAATTCCCACCATTCGTAGAAAAAGGACGCAAGAGTTTTGTGGAGAAATGGTAAATCATAGATAAATGTGTTCTAAGGAGACTTCATAGACAAAATTAATCTGCAGATACCTATTTGATTTAAAATAATATTGACTAGCTTTCGAGATAATTTAAAATTAATGCTGTCTTTAATCCCCGTTATGGTATCATGGCTTTTAAGAATAAGTAAAGTAACCACTTTGTTGCTACGGTATTCACACGGATCACAGCATCATAATTTTACTCACGTATTCTTGCCGACCAGATTAATTAAGTAAACACATAATTGTGTTTACTTAAAAAAATAAAGATAAAAACTTAGTAGGAGAAATACGTAACCAGACTTGCGCGTTTCTCTATTTAACAAATATCATGACGAAAGTATGTAAGTTAGTTTATGCACGTATATTTCAATTCTATGGCGTATAAGTAAGTAATAATAAGCTTTTATTGACAGCGAATATTTCATAAATGACCTAGTATAAACAAAACTTACGTAATTTATACAGTGATGGCCTTACTTATAATCCTTTGTTAAATTTTAAGAAACTGCTCAACAACTGATTACCGAAAATCTTACCCATAAACTTCTCTTAAGGATAAGAGGTGGTAGTAAAGTAACTCATAAATAACTGTCAAAAATAACCAACATCGAGAGGTAATTTAAGTGACTGCTAAGAGGCAAGATGGCAAGTTTTATTTGAAACAGCCATTGATTAAGGGCTTAACAGTCTCTCATTTAAGAGATGGCTAATCCTTTCTTAACGAGATTATTATAAGTAAGGCCCTTAATATTTAAAAAAAGAAAAATCTTAGCATTTCGCTAAATTTGCGATATCTCCGTCATTTATTGGAATGATTTTTTCAAACTTGTTGAGCATATGTATAATAATGTCCTTTATCGAATAGTGAAATAAAAAATTTTGACGTAATTTCACTTGCGATTTTCTACCAACGGTGCGAATTATATCTATCGTTCAACGGCCACAAGTCCTCAACAGAGGCAATATTCTCTTGACTAATCCACACATTGGAGTATTGGCCGCACATGTGATCAATGTATGGTCGCAGCGTATATGTATAGACAAGGCACGAACAGTATGGACAGATATTTGGCTGTACATAGCCAGTGTGCCCCGGGCCTTGAAACCAATTCCCAGTGGGCTTTTGGAATGGAAAATTAAACGTCAGAAGTTTATTCTAATTAAGATTAACTGAGACGTTTGAAATATTATTTAGGAAGTTAATTACAGCGGTGTAAATGTAATTGACTCAACGAAACATCGAACTAAGCTTTTAACGCAGCTACTTTTGTGAGGGAAGCCAATTTATGGCAATCGTATTACGTTCATTTACAAGGGTGGGGGTTTAATCAAAATTACATTAGTGGGATAGGCTTCAGTTTCATCATACAATTTGAAATTGATGTCATAAGCAAGGAAGAACTGATTTAGGAAAAATAAGCACTTGAACAATATTGACAAAAACAAATAAAGGAAATAATCTTCTTCTTCTTTTCTTTCACCATATCCCAAAAATTTGGAGTCGACACTATATGTCTTTTCCTTACACACTCCTCTAGTCTTACAAACATCTTCTGTCACACTACATATCATCATATTACGAGTTACGGGACTCGAATTAAATATGCCGTTAGGATTACTATAGAATTCATTAAAACTATACAAACACGTATAACACTGATACAAATACAACCGGACACAACCAGTACAAACGTAGAACACGATTGAATAACATGCGCAAAGTCTATCACTAAATGTGCACACGTCTTGCTTCGCTTGCGTTATCGCTTTGACTGCCACATCTATCAGTTGGGGCATTATTTTATACTGCACCAATACAATATATCTCGACAATACACATAGGATGTTTTTCTAATTACAAATTTTAAATATAAAGTAAACAAGAGATACCCAAATGCCGAAAGGCAATAAACTGCAAGTGTGAATAATTGTTCTTTGTCGGTCGTAACAATATCATCCTTCACACCTTAACTATTTTCTCATTGATATGTAAAAAAGTACATTTGTTATTTCCGTAATTAATAAAATAAAATAAATGTGCGGACCGCGGTATTCATTTCATTTACTTAAAATGGACCCCGAGCGAAACTAATTGGTGACAATGTCGCCACTTGTAGCCATGTTGAAATATCGATTTGATTGTAACTCACGATGATGGTCTAGATTGGAAACATCTTACTCAGGTTTATAATCTGTTCCTTCATTTACAAAAATACCCAAACATAAGCTGGTAATTTATAAGAAACTACCCGTCCTTTCTAGCCTTTGGAATAGAGGTAATTTATTAACTAGTAGCTATTCAGAGGCTTTCAAAGCACACCAGATATTTAATGAAAGTCCTGTTTTAAGAGACCCCTTAATTTAATATCAGGAGCACTCAAAGCAGGAGGTGAGTAATGGCCACCCTTTGTGGTTGTGTTTTTGATTTAACAACCCATAATTTTTCAGGTGTATTTTGTTCATTTCAGTGCTTAGAAAGTGTTGTAAAGGCTTTAAGGTTTATGGGTTAAATTTATAGATAGATATATATGTAAAATAATGTAGGTATATGTAGAGAGACTGCGTTTTCTACCGACTATATAACGGGGAGTGTTCCGAGGAAATGTAAAATGGTGCCTTAGTCTTCTTTCTACCATCGCACTTCGAAAAGTTCGAGTTCATCCCCACTTCCTCGAGCTGCTTCGTTCATGTACGCACCGGTTCTGTAGAACGTTTCTGTTGCGTATCGTGGGGATTTGGGATGAACACCTAGCCAAGGTTTTCCCACATCGCTACGATATGGAGTTTTTTTAAACATAGAGTCATAGAACTTTTCGAGGTTGGCAGCGCGTTGGTCTCTCTGGTGTTGCACGGTAGCCGCTTTCCATCAGGTGGGCTGTCAACCTGTCAGCTGTAATCCAGCTGAAAAGACTGAGCATTAGCCCGTGGCTTAGCTTGTGGTCTTTTTAACCGACTTCAGAAAGAAAGAGGTTTTCAATTCGATTGTATTTTCTTGTATGTTTGTTACGCAATTTTTATGTCAATTGTTTACCGATTGTGATTTGTTGTTATTCAAAAGATTATAGCTCATTAGGTGGACCCATTGTCACCTAATCAGGATATGATGAGTGGAAGATGTGGTGAACAACCTGGAGAAATTGGCAGTTAGATACCGAGGGTGCCGTGGTCTTATAAACTCCGGATTTTTCAGTTAAAACATATTATAATGAATTTTAGGTAAACTTATGAGAGAATACATGTCAGTGTCTTAACAGTCAGTACAATTATTTTTTCTTAGAGATTTGTTTGCGTTCTATTAGTAGGTAGGTATTGCAGTAGATGTCACTGTTCTCAAATTGAACACCAAATGAAAGAGAATAATATGTTTCGTTATACGCAGTTGTTTTAATACTTGTTTAAGAAATATTTGATATATTTTTATGTTTTTGCAAGCCATGTTAGCTAACAAATATATTTAAAGTGTGTAAATTATATTCCTCACCTTTTTCAAATTATAAAGCTCTTTTAAACTTTAATTACTGGATTTTTGATGAATTGTCGATTTACCAAAAACTTATTTCAAAGATGGCAATTATGTCAAAATCAAAAAGACATTCCGATCGATACGAGTTACACTCGTGAATGTGTGTACTTTGTTTGTGTTTTGATTATTTTTCGATAACTTTGTTTGATTCCTGGACTCCGAAGAATTCGCTTATCACGTTTGCTAGTGTTCTGTGATCACGTTGGACTTACGCATGTATCCTGAACACCGATTTGCCTAACGATTTGTTCTCTGAGGACTTGGATTATGGCTTCTTCTGAAAGAGGTTGTTGTGTGCCCAGATGCGGTAAAACTTGTAAGTAAATCATCGTAATGGCACCAGATTAGATTTGGATAAAAATGATGTTATGAAAATGTATGCCTTTAAATATTTTAATAAAAGGAAACATAATAAATCACGCTACCGCTAAATTGTTGTTTTATTTACTAACAAATAAACATTTTTTGGAAAGGCTTTTGGGAATTGTAAGAGTTAAATTATTAACTCCCGCAATTTCCAAAAGTCTAATATAAAAATCAAAATAATACTAGACCTCCTGGACGGTTTTACCGTTGAATAGTGTCGTATACCGATAGAGTGCGATAGTATATACATTATGACTGTTGACTCTATACCAGTATATATAAAGTACTCTGTGATACATGTTTTTTACAATCACGAATTATTATTTTCGTACATTTTACATAACGTTCCAAACATAAACGTCACATTTTCAAACATATTCTTTAGTAATTCTTTATATCGCCAACAGTGCCGAGATAAAGGTTGTATATAGGTTTAACACAACCCTCAAATACTATAGGCGCGTACAATGTATTTGATATTTTTTATTTTGTAATCTAAAGTTATTTACAAAACATAACTGTTTAATTATTTTGATCCGGCTCGAAGGACCAAAATGTAGCGGTACCGAGGTTGCAGTGTGGGTTTTTAAGTAAAAAATGTTTATTTCGTATTAATGTTTATTTGGTTCTTATACGATTTTAAATGTTTATGTTGAATGCACCCGAGAGTGATGCGGGTCGGAAATGCACTGAACGTTCGTCGGTTGCACCGTGTTCGGTTTGATATCGATATGCACTTCCTACAAGTTATGTAAGATATCAAAGCGAACAATAACCGACTTATAAACTAACTAGAGAGACTTCAAAACTTCTGCATTCGCTTCGAATTTGGTTCTCGCAAATAAATAAATTTTCAATAAAGGATATTCTGTTTTATAAAGTAATTAAAAAGTAAGAAACAAATATTTCCTACAGCATCTTGAAGTCGCTGCCAAGTAATGTATAAAATACAAACAACAAATTTGCAAAATATACTACATACATACATAGCTTCACGCCAGGTCCCTCGCTGGGTAGGCACGAAACAACAGAGCGCCATTCAGGCTTATTCTTACACACCTCACTTGCTTCTTTGACATTCATAGCTCTTGTCATGCACGCTCGTCTGTTCTTAAGGTTATACTCATTTTCATATTTTACATTGCACCAACTTCAAGATACATCCTTGTATTATATGACTGGTAGTTATAATACAAGACCGAGTGTTAATCCAAAACCCACCCTCCTGGCCGAGGGTGGAATAATTGCACCCTTTCATGCTTCGGATCACACCTACATTGTACATCCAAGCAAATCAAGGTTTAACCCTTCCTTAGCTTAATGAAAATTATGTCCAAATTAATAATTTTGAATATATTATAATGTAGAATTATAGTCATTAAATTTATGGACTTTTTTACCTTTCAACTAGTGGTCGGTAGTACTTATATAATCACAGATTTCGCCAACGCTACGCTGTTATTTTGATTTTCACAGTATACAGTATATATGCGTGTGTGTGTCAAATACATGCATGGTTGTGTGTAATGTTTTTTTATTTTTTATTTAATGTATTTTCTATGAATAACTTTAAAAAAATAGTAGCATTTGTCGCTTTTTCTCTATATAAACTATTAACAAAGTTTTTGCTTCACGTATCTAATATATAAAATTCTCGTGTAACAGTTTTCATTGCCATACTCCTCCGAAACGGCTTGACCGATTTTGATGAAATTTTTTGTGCTTATCCGGTATCTATGAGAATCGGCCAACATCTATTTTTCATCCCCCTAAATGTTAGGGGTAGTCCACCCCTAAATTTTTTTATTTATTTTTTAGACAAAATTTTTAATTTCTATTTTTTTATGATACAACATACAAAAATACATACAGCCCTAGATTTTTAACCCTCTACGATCAACCCCTATTTTTTACCAGGCAGGACGACGTCTGCCGGGACCGCTAGTTAATATATAAATATGTACATTCTGCCCGCGACTTCGTCCGCGTGAAATAGATAAAAAAATAACTAAGTTCAAAAAAAAACAATTTTGAAACTTTCTTCATTGGTGCTACGCTCCAATTGGTCTTAGCGTGATCATATATATAGCCTTGCTCGATAAATGGGCTATCTAAGTGAAATAATTTTTCAAATCAGACTAAGTAGTTCCTGAGATTAGCGCGTTCAAGCAAACAAACATACTCTTCAGTTTTATATATTAGTATGAGATAAGATAAAAAACTCGAAATGTGTGCTGGGACACATATTAGAAGTGAAACTTAAACAGACAAGTGGAAAAACGAATCTTTTTTTTTTTTTTATTGCAGGAGATCAGCAGACAGGCAGACGGCCCACTTGATGGAAAGCGGTTACCATCGCCTATGGACATTTGCGACACCAAAGGTGCTACAAATGCGCTGCTGCTCTCTTAAGAGGGACTGGATTCTGGTCACTAATGCCGGAACACAACACACGGTTGTTATGACGTCATACTCTAGACCAGGGGTGGTCGCCATCCAGTCGAGCATATATATAATACTCTCCCACCTGGCTGTGGGTAGTTTTGTCGCCTCTTACGACAGGCCGCCCGGCCGCAGGAAATTGTATTCTTTCTCCGTTCCTGCACGGATAAAAAATCGCAACGGACAAGGTGAAAAATACCTAAAATCGCGTGCACTGCGAAAACTATTGATTATAGAATGAAATAATATACTGCGACTTTCCAGAACACACCATTATCTACAAAAAGTGTCGCGACAGCATATGTCTAACTATTATAGTTATGCCACAATAAGTGTTCTTTTATTTTAAAAAAATATTAAAATGCCGCCGCTAGAAAAGGCTCTTTATTTGTATTTTGGTATTAATCCTTACCAAAATAAATTATTTCATATTCAAGAGTACTTCAATACCTTTATATAACTTTTTAAATTATTCAATTCGGACATTCCATTCGAAAGATATCACGAGTTTAAAAATGTAAGTGTTAGACCACGTGACTGTGACACTTTTTCGTGAGCTAAAAGTCGTAAGACCCCCCGTCTATATAGAAGTTTCACTTCAAAAAAAGAAAGCATCAACGTATTCAGGACAAATTAATTGTTATACTAATATATAATACTGTACTAATCAGCCCATAAAGTCACGCTTCTCCAAGGCAACTTGGCAAGTTTGTCAAGAACAAGTCAGAAAACTGCCTTAGTGGTGCATGCGCTAGATATTACAGTACTACGACTTTTTTTAATTTTCATATCTGCGTGAAACGGCTTATATCCGTTACATTGTCCGTGATAAAGCCTTTATTTACAAAATTAAACACGGAACTAGCACAATTGAATCGCAAATGTTAGCATATCAAACTGTTTACACACAAGAATTCCAGACCTCTTGAAATTTGTTCTGTTCACATGCATATGGGTCAAACTGGGGTCACAGAATCCCCTTTCATTCCACCATCAATGGCACGAAACCATTTGAATGCAAGCGCCTCTATATAGACCAAGTTCTTTCTATAGGGCTAACAAAGGGACTTCAGTGAGCTTTGTTTTAAAACACATTCTGGAAGTATCATAAATAGTGCCATGTAATAAGTAGAGTTCAAATTCAAATATAATTTTACGAGCTACAGGACTCGAGTTAAAATGCCGTTGGAATTACTATACAATTTATTAGAACTATACAAACACGTATGACACTGATACAAATATAACTGGACGCAACCAGTACAAACTGCTCGATTCAATAACGCGCAAAGTTCGTCACTATATCGCTTACCAATGTACACGTCTCGCTTGTATCGTAAGCGTCGCTTGACTGCCTTGCCCTTCTCTTCGGGCATTCCTTTGATTTTATACAAATATAAAATGCCTCGACGCAAAACAATTACTACAAGAATTAGTTCGACACACTTGCTTAATGACGGCCATAAAACAAGTTCAATAACAATATAATGATTTTCTTAATAACACACTTTAAACACAAAGTAAAGAAAAGAAGTCCAAATGCGGGAAAGATAATAAACCAGGTTTATGGCAAGCAGATGTGCATTCACTGTTTTTGTCGGCATGTAACGATAAATTCAAACTTTTTTATTCAAAATAATTTCCACTGGAGAACACTTTTTAAATGTGAGTATGTAAGTAAGTCAAAATTTAAATCTACTTCCTATTCTGTCTATAATAAGTCACAGATTTTAATTTTCCCGACTGGATATTGGCGTAGTTCTATTAATGAAGCTGTTGCTGCCTTCGAAACGCAGTGCGTAGAGTGAGAGAACTGCCAACACTGAAAGCCTCCGACCGCATCAACGTATGGAAGAGCAAAAGCTGCACCTGTGAGCATCGGTGAACTGGTTACGATTCGGTAACCTCTTTGGAGAAACCGAAAGTTTTGTCTTTGCAATTAAGGACAAAGTTGTTAAGACGAATAACTTCTCTGACGTGTTAGAGTTTGTATATCCAGACTCTTTATAGTGAAGTCACTTCTTATAAATTGTATTCCATGTAAAACATCTAATCTACAAATAAAACTCATATTATAAACTTATGCCTCTATTAGTTTTACTTTAATATGACGAAGCAACACATTATGAAAAAGAACCGCTCTAAAATCTTCTACAGCTACATATCGTCTCATCAGGACGGTTGTATTGCGCTCCTTGCAAAAGACCTTTTAAAACCAAATTTAGTTTCGCTAGCCTCTTGCACTCGCATTTGCGGACTTGAAGCTTCGCCGTTGACGGATACATCAAGAAAGACTATATACATGTACTCGCGCGTGCAAAAGTCACCTTTAAGGTGGTGTACCTTTTGATACCACGACTTTACTTAGAGCACAACCGGTTCGACTTTCTTCCCGTTTTCTAAACCCAGCCTAAAACACCGAAAATACAAAATAATTTTGAGCTCCTAATTTGCGGGATTTACTTAAAACCGTTACAAAGCTCTTGACCTTTTTAGTAACTAATTTATGAGCACGCATGAAGCTGGGACCTTTCTAAATATATTTAAATTCACGAGGATTTCGGAGACACGTTAAAAACCCATTAGCCTCCCTAACGCCTCGTTCAGGTTTTTATTACTTATAAATATGTATTGTAACTTATGTCCCACGGTTTCAAATGCATCTCTTGACTATTGTTTTTTTTTTGCGTGAGTTTAGCAGACAGGCAGAGGGTCCACCTGATGAAAAGCGGTTACCATCGCCTATGCACATTTGTAGCACCAATGGTGCTACCAATGTGCTGCAACAAATAATAATAATAGCCCTTTTATGCATGTTTCCCGAACATTGCGACTGGCAGACGCCATTACCCCCATAGTCCCAGTTCCCTTGTTCAACTAGCATTTCAACCCAATAGGCCGGTATCTTTAATTATCATTTTCTACAACAGTCCTACACTGACCAGGGTTTGGCCACATTTACATTACATGTGGCAAGGGGCCTCCATTTGTTAGCCTTCCCATGCCCCTCCTCCCACCCTTCACGCAAGCCCTCCAAAAGTTTGGGCCTTTTTTATGGCCCGTGGTTTGTAGAGACATACAAATTAATTTACGAATATGTTAAATAAATACAGGTACTGTGAATTCCCGTATGTTGTAGACTTCATTTCATGACGTAGCAAATTTATTGCATGGCAGTTGTCTATGCTGGTATGGCCAAGATTTAAGGAAACTGGCTAGTGCTGTGAGGGACCAACACATTTATCCAACCGTTTTTTAGTCCTGTAAAAATTATTTTACGCTTTCAACCTAAGCCTGGTGGAAACCTCGGTGATTATATCCTTTTATCCGTGCAGGAACGGAGAAAGAATACAATTTCCTGCGGCCGGGTGGCCTGACATAAGAGGCAACAAAAAACCCACAACCAGGTGGTAGGGTATTTGCCTATTTGGATGGCTACCATCCCCAGTCTAGAGCATGCCACCATAACAACCTTGAGTTGTGTTCCGGCATTAAGGGCCAGGTTCCGGTATCTCTTAAGAGAGCAGTAGCGCATTTGTAGCAGCTTAGTGCTTCAAATGTCTGTAAGCGATTGTAACCACTTGCCACCAGTGGGCCGTCTACCTCTCTACTGAAATCATGCAATAAAAGAGACCAGTTGAAGTGGAGAAGAAAAAGTAGGAGAACGGGCCCTGAGCTTGGAAGCGATAATAGATGGATATGATTCCATTATTTACCTTTAGAAGTACAGCTATATAAACTTTTTCTGCAGTGATATGCATTTGGCGGTATGCGGTGGAAGAACGGGCCTTTGCGATGCTATGAGACCTGCGAGTGGCTCCGACCTACTACGGTATCTTAGGAGGGTTAATTTTACTGGTAAGAATCGTATATCTAATCATTGATCTTATTTTTAATTACCATACCACTATACCACTGCCTGTCAATCAAGGGGTATTAGTACCAACGCTAACGTACGGCTGTGAAAGTTGGGTATGACAGAAGAAGCATGAAAGGATAAATGTAGTTGAAATGAGAGCTTTGAGAAATATATGAAAGATTTATGTAAGTAATATGATCTGAAACAGTGTGATAATGTAGTAATTACTCTTTTACTAGAGTACTAATTACTCTTTTAGGAATAGCTCTGTTATATAGCGCCATCGTTTTATACATAGTCATCCTCATTTCCTTGAATTACCAAAATCAAGAACGTTACGGTTTTCCAGAATATTGTGACTGTGAATATTGTGTTCCCTAGACATCACGAAATAAGGAAACGATAACTTAGGACGAAAACAATACAAAATTATTATTGTTTCTCAGCTTCAAGTTTTCACTACAAAAAAATCAAATTACCTATATGTCCTTGAAGATCTTTAACAAACAAGACTTTAAGTATCTATCCTTTGACACACACACATACACATATTTTTTTATACAATTGACATAAATGCATTCTTTGATTATTTCTGTAATTAGTATTTCTCTCTTAATAATCTTAAAAAAACATTGCACCCCATATGGCAAAACGTGTGAGCCTATGTAGTCTTGTATTTATGAGCCATGTTTTAAGCTTTTTGAATAAGCGGTAGCTTTATCGCTTATGTGATCGCTATTTCATCCAGGCATCCCTCTTGATTGATGATTTCTTCTTATGTATCGTTTTACTGTAGATCATGCAATAAACACAATACCAAGCTGAGTTTGGATATATTATAGGATATATCAATATATACATATTGATTTGAATTTTAGGTCTTAGTGGCGACGAGTTTCATTTCGACAGCAACGGGGATGGTCCAGCCAGATACAACATTCTACACTTTAAGCAGGTCTCTAGAAACACATATAAATGGGTCAAAGTTGGACAGTATCTGGACGGAGAGTTGCAGCTGCATCTAAATGGTTTGTTTCAAAGTTATCTTCTTTTCAAGTTCTCTTTCTTTGAATAATATTTACACTATTGCTTTTGCTGACCTTTAGATTCATATTTCTCGAAAAAGGCGATAAGAACGAAGTGCTTTACGTCTGCCTTTATAATACACACCACGAAGGAATTAAACTCACTGCAGAGCTTGTCTTTTCCGATACTCACGACTTCGGTGTCATTAATTTCCGTGTGAATAGATACTTTCTAGGTAGGCGTGCACCATTTTAGACCATATCTTCGCTCAACAACGGGTGAGATCATGGTCAAAGGCGAACTTATGCTCTATGATTGTTGTAAGTCATTTCCTGACTGCTGAGAATCGTGAATTTAATTGCAGTGGGTAGATGCTCTCTTCCATCGAGATCGGTTTTGACCGCGGTACAGGGTTGAACTTCTCGATGTATTCAGCTGGTGAGAAACCTAGCCAATCCTCCTGTTTGGAGATCTACCATAAGGTCTCTTGCCTTCAATTTTCCCCGCAACCATAATTCTTTCCAAGTTATCTTAGTTCTTATGGGCTATGTGGCCAAAGTTCTTCAGTATCCGCTGTCGGTAAACTGTTGATGACCTCTGGTGATCTCCTACTGGTGATTATACTACTATAAAAAGGCTAATATTTTTCTGATGGAGGAGCCTGAATTCATATATATACCAATATTTACATAATAGGTTAATTTACCTTCGATGTGTACGATTGAATACCTAACCATTAACCTAATGACCGTATCCTGGAGAAACTTTATTTTCTGGGATACCTAATACCTAACTTACAGTTAGGTTCATCCTCGCTATTGGAAATACATATTTTATAACAAATTTGATAACAATCGCTTTATCTTTAATGCTGTAAACAAAAAGGAAAGAAAGAAAGTTGGATGCGAATGTATGTAGATATAACTTAATTTTCCATAGAAGAGCACACATTTTATGTGTGCACAATTAATGATGTTTAAATGTCTTAAAGTATGTCTGTATGTCTTAGATATTAAAAATAGGAAACATTTAAACCTATACACAGTTATGCAAAAACTTTATTCAATAATTTACCTCGTTAGAAAAACTAGCCTATAGATACTTCTTACCAAGTAAATACTCAATTTATAAATAATAAAGAAACGCATGAAAGCACACAAGTACGACAATACACACATGACACAACTTTTACATGTGTGTGGCAAATACCTGTTTCTTGTAGAAATCCAGTTCAAATGGGGAGAAAGAAGACCTCCAGAGTCCGTTTGCAGCGCAGAGTGTGAATTAGGACAGGCGAAGCAGTATGTAGAAGGAGAAAGTTGCTGCTGGCATTGTTTCAATTGCACTCAGTATGAGGTAAATAGTTCAACTGTACGTTATAGATAGGTTTTAGACATCGGTGATATTGACTTGTCAGTTTTCTTCACCGCCACCACGCAGTAATTATAGCAATATCTACTGACGTCCTTGATATGTTCTGCGAGTATGTTAAAGGTGCAATTCCGATGGACACGGCAGGCAGACGACGGCCGACAGCGAATACCGTCGGAGTGCATTTGCCGTCATATGGATTCCGAAGGCGCAGTAAACCTGCAGTTTCGTTGCGCCATTACTAGTTTTACGATCATGTTTTTGCCATACAGTTCTTAATGAATAATGAACTTCTGAAAGTTTTATTGCCAGAAGAAGCAGACGATGGCGACTTATTATTGTATTATTACTTAAGCAGAAAACATATTATGGCATTGTCCTTAAACAGAGTCAAAGAAGGCTTTTATGAATCTTAGATAAAAATACATTTGTAACTCCTTTAATTTGTAATGATCTTGCACCAAAAACATCGCGGTACACAATTTCAGTGAAAGAATTATTTCTGACATTATTTGTCCTCCAACACGTCCATAATGTCAAACTTCGCTATCAAAGGCAGATTTGGGCAGATATGCCGTCTGCCGCAACGCGTCAAAACAATTCAGGACCTGACGCGTAGTAATTAAGTCGAATGGTGGAATTAGTTTCATACAAATTAATACTGCAAAGTACTGCTCTGTCTGTCTGCCGTAGCGGCAGTTACTGCTGTTGTCTGCCGTCTCTTGCTTACCGCGTTCATCGAAATTGCAGATTAAGGGCGAGGCCACAACGCTGCGGTGCTACATCGCACTGCAGAAATCGTGAATTTTCTTATGGATTGCCTCATTGTACAATTTGAACGAGACATTGAATGCACACATTATTTTCTCTTTATACATGTGTAGGATACAGGGAAGTTGGAGATGTAAGGAACAGTTAAAAATGGGTTGGATGTGTATCAAAACGCAAGAATAGATTTAATTATGAAGATTTGATTTGGGAATGAAGGAAAGGTGAGAGGAGTTTCCTTTAATAATGATCAAGATTCAAGGTGCACGAGGGTAACTAAATCTTTAATTTTTTGGCAGATTCGGTCACCATACGTAGAAACTGCTTGCATGGTGTGTCCACAAGGAACCTTACCGGACCCCACGCGAACCCACTGCCGGCCGATCCCCGAGGCGTACCTTCGACCAGACTCCGCCTGGGCCATTGGAGCTATGTCATTCTCATCTGTTGGAATACTGTTAACTTCGTAAGTCGAATATTTTATAACAAATGCCAATAACTTTAGTTATTCTAGAAAAGTACAAATTTGTTGACATCTATCGACAACATTTTGAACTTCTTGAGGTTTGCAGAGATTTCATATCTACCCATAACGTATACATGACGGGTTCACTTCATGAAAAGCTATCTGATTGTAGAGGTCGAAGATTTTGATTTCGCGTGGTAATTTAAAAGATTGTCTAGATGTGTTATCCATCATTGAAATTTCATTTTGTAAATAAATATTAACAATATGAAGAATTGTGTACTACATAAGTTGTGATGGTATTTATGTTAACCTGTGGAATATAGCTGTGGTGTTAAATATGATTCCTCTTCTGACTCCAATTATGGGCAGATGGAGATAAAATGACAGAAATCATATCACTGTCTTTAATTCAGTATGTACGACTCGGAGAGGTGATGTTGGGCGACTAACGACAGTGCTACGAATGACCACTCATTACAATTTTTTGCAAAATTGCAATTGTTGCTAGTCGTCACATAACACTACTAAATGATGCAATCAGTTCTTCAATATCTTACCTATAGCACGTCTTTAAATGATCTTTATCTGGAAGCATTCACATGTAGCCTAACTGGGCAATGTAACAAATTGTATTATCATATTATATTTGACTCCGGACGCATCTACTGATGTAATATTCGAATCTAAACTGGTACATTCCACAAGAATGATTCTGGTCAGTAAACTTCCTTTAGAATAAGAGACGCATGTATTTACGGTAATAGATGTTAAGGTGTTCGTCGTGGTTTTATTAAGATTATCAAATTACATGTTGCTGAGGAGTTTGTTGCCGCTTCTTCTCCTTGAAACGTCGGTAACACGTTGCGAAGCGTTATACGTAGAATAGGAAATAGATTTAAATTTTGATTGACATGTATGACCTTCAAAAAGTGTTCTCCAGTGGAACTTAAATTTGAAATTTTCTATCAGATTTGTCTGCGGCGTTTGGGTCCGGCACAGCTCCACCCCAGTCGTCCGCGCTAGTGGTAGGGAGCTGTCCTACGTCCTCCTCGCTGGAATCCTTATGTGCTACCTCGTCACCTTCGCTTTGGTGTTCAGGCCTACGGATATTCTCTGCTCCATACAAAGGTGAGTTTAATTGAAGGTTGATAAATATGTAAATAGCATATATTTAATAAGAGCGTTTGAGTGTTGCATACAATACAATGCGGCCTTATCGCTTAAAGCGATCTCTTCCAGGCAACATAAATGAAAGAAATTTGAATCAGACGAAATAGGCGGTGCAGGAAAAAGGCAATAGATACATAAACACTCAAACTGATTTAAGAAATAAATATACAAATACATACATATATACATAGTCATATACAATAATAGATTTCAAAATATATAAGTTATTATAATAAATGTATTAGCATGATTATATCGTGTTAATCAGACATAGCTATTTGTGGATAAATAGTGTTTTCTGAGAATTTTTTTAAATGATTGTATGGATTTGGCCTCTCTGACAAGAGGCAGCATATTTCAAATGCAATTTGGTCATTGAATATTCTTCAATAATTCAACACTTCAATTAAAATACCAACCTAACTTACACCTTTTCAAAGTACGTTAGAGCCCTCCGGCTACGATCTCTTTATGGAACCCAAATTCCCTGGATTAAGTTCAATCGAAAGTGAACAAGCAGTAAAAAATTAATTAATAAACATTAGCTTTTTGTGAAAGTTACGCCGCTTCCGGACCCCTGACTACCCTCTGACGAAAGGGCCTTTTTGCAGATTGGCAATTTTCACAAAGAGAAAGTGTAAGAACGTGACAAGCGTATACAAACAATATCTCAGAAAATTGGCTTGAAAAATCGTAAAGGAAAAAGTGGTACGGATTTTTCGCTTCGTACATTTTTCAAACATTTGCGGGTAGACCGCAAAAACATCAACGAACGAATATTTCGTATTCCAAGTTGTGTTGCGTTCAATATTCCTATATCCGGTGATCGGGTGGCAATGAGTTAGCTTGGTATTGACGGATATTCCTGAAAAGTTTATCAAGATTCACCACCCATCTAATATTTTGTGAATTTAATTAGAATCAAGTGACGATCATGACGAATGATGAGTTACAACACAAATTCACATTTTTATGTTATCATTTATTTTTGTTAAATAAATCTGGGTGCAAAAATTTATTTTTGTGTAGTTTGTAATTTTTGTGCCGTATATAGTCTGGCTATCGAAAGTTGAACCTGGAATTATTTGCAAACTTTTTACATGGCAACTCTAATACGAATGTCAACGTCAATTTTGATAAACAAGATGGCGGTTTTCGTTTGGTTGTGAGTGGATTTGCCTGTGTTGATACTTTGGCGGAGTCCCATCTTCCGGACACAGCTTTGACAGCCGGGGCTGCTGCTGCACACCAGGAGGCCCTGAAATGTTGCAAATATGTGTCCATTGGTAGTGGGTACGTATGTGGCTTTCGGGTCGAGACTAGAGGGCCGTGACGAAATCTGATTTTAATTAAAGCGGATAAAACTAAGTTTTTCCGAATTTGCAGTTCATTTTTCAAAAAATGTAATGGCTACTGATTTCCTGCTATCTACCGGAATTAAAAGTAGATAGTCTATATTCTATTGTAGGTCATTCTAGATTCGAGATATAAGGGTTAGTAATAACAAGTTTTCCAAATTTCATAAAAATCCGTTCAGCACTTTTGGCGAGAATGAGTAACAAAAACATCTCACAAACTTCAGTATTTATAATATTATCGTTAGAAACGAGTATGATGTATCTATTGTCACACATAAAATATACAACATAAATAATTAAGTAACTACCAAGTATCAAAATAGGTTAATCCTAATAATGTTGATGTTGCCATACGTATATTATTTAAATTTGCCGCAATTTTCCAGGGTCAACTTTCATTGGCCAGACTATATACTGGTTGATAACTCCCTAACAACATAGAATTCTTACTCTTAAATATGCTATATTTAATTAAATAAAAACATCAATTGAAACTGATTTAAAAAATATAACTGCGATAAAGTGTGACAATTTAGCATCAAAATCATTATGTTAAGCCTAAAATCAGCGATTAGTACGAGTATTTTGACGTTCCATTAAATACCTATAAGAAACTTGGTATTTTGTAAGTAATAAAAACACCAATAAGAATGGCCCTTTAAAACATTTTGAACGTAGGTCCTTACGTTTTTAAAAAGAAATTTGTTATTTAAAATCGTACATTAAAATGCAAAAAAAATGAAATGAGTCATATATGTCGTTCTGCGATAAAAAATAATATTTATCTAGCTGTGTGTTATGATTACACACATATTTACGTTGGCGAAAAAGAAAAATACCCGGAATGAATCTGAAAATCAATATTACTATATATAGCATGCCAACCTACATAAAACCCAATAATCAAATATGACGGGCATTCCGCACGTTCGCATGAAATATAAAGACCCTTGATCAGCAGCAAATTATTTATGGGATATTGTCGTAAAGTGATTATTTTGTCCTTACGATTTATTCTTCATTGACCACATTCGATATAAATAAATATAAGAGATAATAATGAGTTTATGTAGAGTGTAAATGTAATTCTGTATGGATATATTAATAAATACATACACAAGATATCAATCCTTATCAATGTATCCACGAACTCATTTCTTTATTAGTAACCAATGTGGAACTTGACTGTTCCCATCATAGGTATAATTTAGCACACAATATAAGAATGATCTTTGAATCATTCTTCTTTTATGACTAATACTAGAGTTTACCCCGCGGCTGCGTGTCTCTTGTTTATAGAGCAAGTGCTACAGGTTATATTATATTACATTTTTATGTATTTTCCCACGGAAGATTCACTTCATTTTATATCGCTAATTATACCATCCCCCGTCTATCTGTCAACAAAATAATTACAAAACTTGACCAAAAAGGCCAAAATGGTCTAAATGACCAAAAGACCAGTGACGGATATGGCCAAAATGACGGAATAGGCAAAAACGACAAAAAAGGCCAAAATAATCAAAATCGTCAAAATGACCAAAGAGGCCAAAATGACCGAAAAGGCCAAAATGACCAAATAGGCCAAAATGGCCAAATAGGCCAAAATTACCAAATAGGCCAAAATTACCAAAAAAGCCAAAATGATAAAATAGGCCAAAATGAAAGTTTTCCCTTGTCCATCCTCAGTATTTAATTTACATACGTACCGAATTTCAGCCAAATCGCCCCATTAGTTCTTCCGTAAAAGAATAACAAACAGAAAGACAAATATATTTTTATCCCGGAAACTATCCCACTTTCCGGGATAAAAAGTATCCTATGTTCATTCTCGGTATCGAAAACATATATATACTGAGTTTCAGCCAAATCGGTGCAGTAGTTTTTGCGTAAAAACGGAACAGACAGACAAGTTACTTTCGCATTTATAATATTAATAGGGATAGGGATTAATAAGTCCCCTTGAATTACCTATCTTTACCTCCCCTGCAGTCATTCTTCAACCACCTAGTCTCACAATAGAAATCCACATGATTCAGTAAATAATTCACAAACCACTTACCCAAATTCGGCTGTACGACTTCTACTATCCGGTCGTCCGTTTCGCCATCTTGTTTTTGTCTTTTTAAACAACTTTTTAGAACTAAACAAATTCCTCGTCGCGCTGTCTCACCCCCGATAAACGTATTAACCTTTTCGCATTTCGCGACAGATGTTGATAACGAATCATAAATCACTAAGGATAATGGTACGCTAGAATTTCCTACAATTTCCGATTTGATGGTAACAGGATCAAAACAAACAGTGAACATTGGGACCATTCCCTGTTATTGGTTGTGGCACGAAGTGACACCAGCGACACTTTCATATTTAAAATAGCTGCACGCCATGAGGTCTCTCGAGAACTATATAGTGACAAGTATTGTACAGAATTACATTATTATACAGAATTATATTGTTTCTTGTATTTCTACTAAAATATATATTGACGATGATTGATTTATGCGTGGCATTTCGTTTCTGCGTGCTGGAGTTATATTCGCTTTTGACTTTATTCTGGATCCGGACAAGGACGGTAAATTCACAGCCAGATGGTAAGATGTCGCATGTGGATGAAGAATAAAGAATTTGAAAATAAAAATAAGTGTATTACTCACTCTTATATGTATCAAAATGAGTGTATTACTTATAGTGACTATAAAGTGTTTTACTTTTTTTTCTTTACTTAGTCAAATTCATGAGTCTACCACCACTTGCAGAGCAATTGTGGTCATCATTTAAGAAGATAAACGCTGCAACAAACTTCCCAAGAACATATCTCTACTTCATAATTATTGTGTACTAGCTTCTGCCTGCGACCTCGTCGGCGTGGAATTATTTTTTCATAAAAAGTATCCTATGTTAAATCAAACTTTGATCAGAAATGTAAGCTTATACTAAATCGCCGAATCAACAGAAAATTCTATAATGAAATATTTGACCAAGAGTGCGTTCGATCTGTACCGAATACCAATAAGTAATTCTTTGTCTGCATTGAATCACTCCATCATATTCAGGCTTTCTTATTGATTATAAATATGCTTTGGTTGAGCAAAGTTAAGATATATGATTTACTAGTAGCGCGTGCAGCGGTCTCTTCTCGAGGTCGCCGGCCTTCAGCTGGCACCCGGAGAGGCAGGTACGCACATTACTTCCCTCCCTGAGTTAGGTTCCGGAACGAGGGTGCCCTTAGCTACTAGGTAAAGCAAGGGATTTAACAACTACCGCCGTCTCGAAGTGGAGTGTGTTCTCCCAGGGCACACTTCAGGCACTTTATTGCGCTGGATCGACTGTTGCGTAACTATGTTCTATATCTCAGTCTTTCCATCACAAACAAAAGCGCAGGGTCGACAGGGAGGAGGGGGTTTTTAGTGGGTCTTGAGGTTGCTCGCCCGTACGGCATCACTCGGAGTCTCCACACTCCTCTGTGTAATCCATCGCGGACGGAGCGCAAATAAAGCATACAATTGCTAGCGTTACCGCCCCCTGTGGATACGTGCCGTTTCCTAGTGACGGCCCAGAGAGTGCGTAAATCGGTTAGGCATTTTCCCTTGCCTCAAAAAAAATGTAAATCACATTTTTTACTAGTAAAATTGGTAATAGCTGTGAAGTCGCTGATTTTATTTTCAGCCAAGAAAGATTCTTCAAACCTTTTCATTTTTCTCTTGTAAATGTTTGTCATATATATATGTTAAGTATTATCTGAATATGTAATTAAAGTATCCACGATGGGTCAAACACAAATCAATGAAACGGAGATGGCACTTAAAATCAGTGCTGTGCTGGAGAAAAATTCTAGCATAACTTTTTGCTGAGTTGCTAACCTCATTTGTAGGAAATGCGGCGTACAACGTATTAAATTTAACCATTTAAATGTAGAAATTATACTACATGCTTGTACTGTCGATTTCCTAGAAATAAATTATTTCTTTCCAAGGCTTGAACCCGTAACAATCGATTTTATTCGAATACTTTGTTTAATGTTTTGTTGTACAAAACTTCATTTAAACCCCCTTGAACCTTGAACTATGCGACTGAATTCTTCCTGTACCACATGGCTGCGCTTTAAGAGCTACTTCACACTAAAAAACGTGGCACTCGCAGCGCGACTGTCGCGCTACTTACAAGCAGCAGGCTTCCATACTGAGCGCATATACAATTACGTAACGATTCGCCGAAAAACTTTTCGACATTCGAACGTAATTAAAGATTTTCTTATTATTACAATGTTTAACATTGACTAAATTGTTCATGTATTTAATATTTATTCTAATATTGATATAAAAGAAGTTTTATTAGTATAAATATCTATAGTTATTATCCCCGAAAATTGCTAATGCACTGGAACCTTGTCAAATTATCATTCACGTGACGTCATCCGCAACTCAATATGTACGCGTACTCGCCGCCCAGTGATCATCGCCAGCCACCAAAATGGCGGCCAGGCGCAATAGCAATTTGCGGGGATAATATATAATAATGGAAGATTTTCACTCTCAGATTTGGCACTGGCTTCTGCTTCACTGTAGTCTACGCTGCTTTATTGACGAAGACCAACAGGATATCAAGGATCTTTAACGCCAGCAAGCATTCTGCGAAACGCCCCATACTCATATCGCCAAGCTCGCAGTTGGCTATATGTGCGGCACTCATCTCTATACAGGTAAGTCTATTGATATATTGGGTAAAATATGTAATGCACTCATCTCTATACAGGTAAGGCTATTGATATATTGGGTAAAATATGTAATGCACTCATCTCTATACAGGTAAGGCTATTGATATATTGGGTAAAATATGTAATGCACTCATCTCTATACAGGTAAATCTATTGATATATTGGGTAAAATATGTAATGCACTCATCTCTATACAGGTAAGGCTATTGATATATTGGGTAAAATATGTAATGCACTCATCTCTATACAGGTAAGTCTATTGATATATTGGGTAAAATATGTAATGCACTCATCTCTATATAGGTAAGGCTATTGATATATTATGTAAAATATGTAATGCACTACTGTCATTTGAAAATAGTTACTGCTATCACTTATACTACCTTATTAACCCAGTGAACGCGGTCCTTTGTTCTATTTTACAGTTTAGTATAAAACAATGCCCGAACGGAGGGGTGGGGAAGTCCAGCGACGATTACGATACCAGCAAGACGTGTGTAATACTTTCGATTAGCGATATATTATAGTGACGGACTTTGCACGTGTTATTGAATCGTGCAGTTTATACACTTTCTAGTTATATTTGTATGTGTTTTATACGTGTGTGTGTATAGTTATAATAAACTCTATAGTAATTCCAACGGCATTTTTGATCCGAGTCACAATATGTTACATCACATTAGGGTTGAATTATTCTCACGGATGTGACCACCTGTGACAAAGACGGGGTGAAAAATCATGTATTCCATGTGAAGTCATTTGTGCAAGGCCCCTTGTGTGTGACAATTTTTATCATTATGAATACTCTGAATATGATATCCTGTGTTACGCTATTTTAATATCTTCACCAGGTTCTGATAGTGGTGGTATGGATGATAGTGGCTCCCGCGCGTGCTATGTTCCACTACCCCACTCGTGAAGACAACATGTTGGTCTGCGACTCTTACGTGGACGCCTCCTACATGATCGCTTTCTTCTATCCCATTGTCCTGATACTTGTCTGCACAGTGTACGCTGTTCTCACCAGGAAGATCCCTGAGGCATTCAATGAGAGCAAGCATATTGGTAAGTTCGACATATTTTTTTTATTGGCAATTAGCTGACCGGACAAACTTCGTACCGCCTCGGAACCAATGTTGTGTGTCAATGTCAACTTTAGTAAAAAGTGTGGTCAAATCTTAACTGGAAGGAACATCAAACGTTTGACATTCAAACCCAAAAAAATGAATACAAAACTTCACTTTTAAATTTAGTTTGATTTCTGAACAACGGGACGAACATCAAATGTTTGACAGGTAGGAATAGTTTCTAAGTGCTTGGCCAGACTGAACACGCGGGCGCGGTGGCGGTGCGGGTGCGGGAACGCGCGCTGCGCACTTGTCCGTAGTGACGCGCGCGGCTCGTCCTAGCGGTGTCGTGTCCAGTGTTTGCCAAATATAATATGGATGAAAAGGTATCTTTATTAGAAAATTCTTCCTTAAAATGGCAAAAAAATGGAAAAATTCCTTAACTGCGGCCACTTGTATGAATGTGCTATGGCTTGAATTGCCCGCGCGCTCAGCGCGCCATGCCGCCCGCGCCGCTCGCCGCGCCCGCGCGCCCACTACGGACACTCAAATAAGGTTTCATATGTTTATGTATGCCGCGCCGCGACCGCCCCGCGACCGCGTGTTCAGTCTGGCCCAGCACTAAGGGAAATTGAAATTGCTGTTTTTACTGTATTCTGTGCATTTTTTCATATTTACTCACACTTACTTTGTCGGTATGTAATAACAGGTATGCAGGTTGTACGTAGCTTACACGCAACATGCACGTAGCTCGTCGCACATATAATAAATATTAAATGTTGTAGCACGCTGATGGTGGTGAACCTAGGATACCCAGGTCGATGAAGTGGTAGAAGTTAAACACGGTTATTAGGTGAAGACTTGTAATAAAAATCACTTATTCTACGAAGGCGTCTGCCTTCGGCTACAATTTGAGCAGAAGAAAAAACAAAACAAATGAATGCAACAACAATGTTGCAAGTAATAAAATTAAATGCAATTTTATGTTGGTGTTGCCAACACAGGTGGCTAAGCTCGTAAATATATTTTTATGAAGTTTAGTTGTATATCTACACACTTATTGGTGCCGCCATACGATTTGCCTTTATAAATATTTTATGTTAATTTTATAAAAGAAATTGGGGCCAAAATGATAAATTGAAACGTAGGCCCGTTTCAATCTCGCTTTTCCCAAAACGTGGGACATTGGATGAATAAATTTAATTGCAAAAGCTTTGTTGTATAATAAATAAATTTGCATAGATTCGATTACAAGAGATACTACACAGCAAATTCGATTCGCACAGACGTAATTGAATATTTTGGAAAACACTCACGACTGCCTCCTGGCGGGAACGCGACCTTATCTAGGGTTGTAATTCGCGTTTAGAGATTGAAATGGAAGACGAACCTATGGTATAAAAATTGACAAAAAATTCCGGAATTCAAAATCACTTATTCACATTTTTTTTAATAGCGCCAAGTGAGCCCTGCTATTTCCCTTTATTTAGTAATAGGACTTTAACAACGATTATTTAGTTAGTACAAGTTATTTGTTTTATTATATGTATTGTTACATACCGACAATGAAATGCGCACACCTGCCTGTCGTAAAGCGCGGTTTATTACCTACCTGCATTTAGGAATTCTTTCGTTTACTTTGTGTTTAGAATTTGTAAAACATTATATTGTTATTGTACTTGTTTTATGGCCGTCATTAGTGTCGAACTAATCTTTGTTGTTATTGCATTGCGTCGAAGCTTGCCAGGTGTGCGGATTAACTCAGTGAGCGCAGTCCTTTGTTGTATTATACAGTTTAGTATAAAGCGCGATATAGTGACGGACTTTGCGCGTGTTATTGAATCGTGCAGTGCGTTCTAGTTGTATCCAGTTATATTTGTACCTGTTATATACGTGTTTGTACAGTTCAAATAAACTCTATAGTGAATCCAACGGCATTTTAATTCGTCCTGCGTAACTCGTAACAGTATGTAATATTATAGTGTTACAAAATCGGGCCACCTGCGCCTGTTCTTTCATACCGGCAAAGAAATATTGCCGCACCGGGCTTATTGCCCCTCCCAGCATTCGCATATCTTTTATGATCGTCGTAATTAAAATTTGCAATTAAACAATAGCCTATTGTTTTTGTACTTTGCGTTCGCAAACATAATCCTGCAGGTGTGCCGATTTAAGTTTTCTGGGAATAGTGGCGCAGGTGTGAGTCTTAAAAGTCATTGTTTACCCGGTCGTGATTCATTGTAAGCTGAGTATTAATGGATGCCCGAGCGGAGCGGAGTCGGATAGATCGGCAGTCATTCGACGACTGCGATACGAATAAGACGTGCAGTACTTTCGATTAGCGACATAGTGACGGACTTTACGCGAGTTGAATTGCACTGAATCGTTCAGTGTGAACTGATTGCATCCGGTTACATTTTGTATGTGTTTGCTCAGTTCTAATAAACTCTATAGTAATTCCAGCGGCATTTATTTTAATTAGAGTCCTGTAGCTCGTAAAAATATGTATAAATCAACCTTCTTAAGACTACTTGTAAATATAGTATATCTGGCATAATCATGATTATACCGTTCCTCGTTTTATTCCTCTTTATAGCTGCATTCGCTATTTTCAAGCAGTACCGTTCCAGGAGTGGTCTGGCCTGTTTATCCCTTGACATAAGACTTAGAGTCTGCACCGATATTTCCATTTTTGTAGCTGTTGCCAGATCAATCCTGGAGCGGTAATTCTTTCATCTTCACTTTTTCACATTCAATCACACTATATATTTAAATTACTTTATCAGACCAAGGGTCGATTTTTTGATAAATCAGGTAATAGTTGTCAGTCAAATAAATTATAATTTACTGAATTCAAAAGTGAAATGTTTCAAGTCATTTTATTCGTGCAACAGACATTTAATCAAACCTTTTATTGATTATAAATTTATATTTTATTCTTAGTGACAATTCTTGAATACGTACAGTAGAAGAAATACGACTAGCGCTGTGGGTTACAGTGAGAGAGGAGGAGCCTGCCTACCTCTGCCCTAAACGTGAGAGAAAGGAAAGCCAGACAGACTGGCGCCGTAACGCGTTGCGCAACGAAGCGGTTTACCCTCCCATAAGAAGTTATCACTTCAAATAGTCTGGAATTTAGAAAATCACGTACAGCCCTACACGATACAAACAGATGGCATGTCCTCGCAAACTGAGTTATATGGCAGAACTCAATTACGGAAAGAGTGGCCACAAAATGACATGTCAACGGTACATGTGAGCTCTTATGTGAAGAACATAATGTGATTTACTGGACGTGTTGTTTTATCCCAAGTAATATTATAAATGCGAAAGTAACTGTGTCTGTTACGCTTTCGAGGAAAAACTACTGGGCCGATTTGGCTGAAACTTGGTATATATACTTTCGATGCCGAGGATGAACTTAGTGTATTTTTTTTAGTTTCCTTTCATACCGAATAATGAGATAAAATTAAGGATAGATTTATGTGAAGGTTATCCCAGAAAGTGGAATAGGTTTTTTGTTATTTCCCATTTTGATTATTTTGGCCATTTTGGTTAATTGGTCATTTTGATCTTTTTGGCCCCTTTTCTTTTATTATGACTCAAAAAATGTTCAATGAACAAGCCATGCCCAGACCGGTAAACGTCGATGGTTTCCCTCTGGAAGTTATGCAGGAATATGTCTACCTTGGACAGAAAATACAGGCCGGCAGGCACAACTTCGAGGGGGAAGCCAATAGGAAGATTCAGTTGGGCTGGGCATCGGTAAGCTTCTTCAAGTCTTCTCGTCGACTATTCCGCAATACTTAAAGACGAAAGTCTTCGAGCAGTGCGTCTTACCCATCATGACATACGGTGCCGAAACGTGGACACTGACAGCGGGACTAGTCCATAAATTCAAAATCGCTCAATGAGCTATGGAGCGAGCTATGTTAGGTGTTTCTCTTATGGATAATATCAGAAATGAGAACATCCGTAAGAGAACGAAGGTAACCGACATATCTCGCAAAATTAGCAAGTCGAAGTGACAGTCAGCCGGTCACGTCTGCCGCAGGACCTATGGCCGATGGAGCAAACGAATCCTGGAGTGGAGACCACGTCTCGGCAAACGTAGCGTAGGACGCCCGCCAGCCCGGTAGACTGACGACCTGCGCAAGAACGCCGGCAAAGGCTGGATAAGGAAGACAGGAGACCGGGATATATGGCGCGTACTTGAGAAGGCCTACGTCCAGCAGTGGACTGAGATTCGCTGAAGAAGAAGAATAAGATTAAATTAATAATCCGATTAAAGCGTTACATTGTGGGTCCATTTGTGTATGTAAACCATCCCGGAACCCCACACAAAAAGTTTCTTCAAAATCAGTCCAACCATTTAGGACGAGATCAGTGATACAGTTTCTTGAAATCACCGACTGCCTGACATATAAATGCACAATCTAAACTACTTTCTATACTGTAGTTGCGCACTAACAATTTTCGAAAATCCAACCCTCAAAGTGGTGAAAAAGCGCATGAAAGTTTATATGAAAATCCGTGATTTTCCAAGTAGGTAACACGAAATTTTACAAATCTGCTTCAGGTTAGAAATTAACGTACAATCGTACCGGCACTTGTGGAAATTGTGGTTGTAAAAAACAGGAAGAAATTTTGCGCAATCACGACTATTTTTAATCTGCGCGGACGAAGCCGTGAACAACAGCTAGTAGTTACATCGATGCCATAATCAATGATAGAAGCCATACCTGCAAACCTTAATAGCTATAGGTGGAACATAATACCTATGAGCCCTTGAAGCGAAGTAACGAGCTTGTTTGTGGAACTTCCCTCCTCGTTCATCAAACTCGGGTTCTGTTTACTGCTCGTCAGATAAAGTGCCTATTGTTCCTTATGCATTGTGTGTTGTGTAGCATAAAGCAAATTTAATGAGTATTGAAGTGGCATTGTATTGCTTAGTTGATGGTTGATTAATAGGACGTATACATTAGATAATATATATGTACGTTTCAACGTACAGCGTTTTGTTAACGCTGCGGCCTACTTTAGGCTACTTCAATATTGTTACGAGCGGGAGACTCGAATTAAAATGCCATTGAAATTACTATAGAGTTTATTAGAACTATACAAACACGTATAACACAGGTACAAATATATCTGGACTCAAATAGTACGATTCAATAACACCCGCAAAATCCGTCACTATATCACTTATCGAATGTACGTCTTGCTCGCATCGTAATCCTCGCTTAACTGCCTCACCCCTCCGTTCGGGCATTCCTTTTATCCTGTACAAATACAATATGTCTCGACGCAAAACAATCACTTCCAAGAATTAGTTCAACACACCTGTCTAATGACTGCCATAAAACAAGTATAACTTAGTTTTTAGTTATATTTAATCTTATCTTAATACATAAATTACGTGTCACGGTGTTTGTCCGCGATGGACTCCTAAACTACTTAAACGGTTTTAATCAAATTTGCACACCGTATGCAGTTTGATCCAACTTGAAAGATAGGATAGCTTACATCTTAATGGACCCTGTAGATGACGCTGCAGTCGGTTTTTAAATTTTATTTTTTCAGGGCAGGACAACGTCTGCCGGGACAGCTAGTGACTGTATAAATTAGTCTCCCTAGGTTAGACAAAAAATCGTTAGTCAAAGGCAGAAAAACGTAGTTTTTTTTTAAATTGACAAGACTTTCTGTCCGATCTAAGGATTGACTAGTTAGACCTAGGAGCGCCAGAGCTTCAATGTTTAACTATACCATATACATATACTAGCTTTTGGCCTTGACTTCACTTGCGGTATATAAAATAGAGCTACTCAGTAGGGTTTGACTCGCAGCGAAGATGTGGGGATAGCTATACTATACCTCCATATAAATAAGATAGAAGGTGGTGTGATCTTTGGATAAGAGTTCTTTAGGCGTTTTGTGAACTTTCTGTAAAGACGCATGACCTTTATTTCTTTCTCTTTATTTTGAATGGACTTTTATTTGCAAAAAAATATGTCAGTCCCATTGTACCCTATGGTTAAATAAATCAAATTATTATACTTAAATCTATTAACATTTGTTTAAATGCACTCGTTTTTATGTCTGACAGATTACTATTAAATATGCCTATATCAAAGCTACAAAATTTAGAGCTCATTACCTTAATCCTCATTTGTTCAGTCTTGACACATTCTGCTAATAAGTGCGGTACATCCTCCACAAGGTCGCAAACTTCGCAATTTGGGGTAATACTGCGCATAAGTTATTTACACTTATTAAGCGAAATGTTCGTAATACCGAAGTAAGAAAGAGAGTTGGTCTGAAAGAGAGTGTCGGGGTAAAGGTAAGGAAAGGAATGCTCCGGTGGTTCGGGCATGTGGAAAGAATGTACGATGAAAGAATGACTAAACAGATATACAATGCAAAAGTGGATGGATGCAGAAGTCGCGGAAGGCCACGACACACCTTCCATGATCAAATTGATCGTGTATTAGCAGAAGGTGATGTCTGGAGCCTTAAGAATAGACGAGCGTGCATGACAAGAGCTATGAATGTCAAAGAAGCAAGTGAGGTGTGTAAGAATAAGCCTGTATGGCACTCTGTTGTTCGTGCCTACCCCGCAAGGGACTTGGCGTGAAGTTATGTATGTAAGCGAAATGTGTCCGGATCTGTTGGATAATATTTTAAATAAAAGATTGTGCTAACAGTTCGACATTTTTAATTGAAGTACGTTTGAATTTAAAAATGTATTCCCCAAATTAATAATGTTTTGTCTATGACATTAATGGGGTTTTATAATAGGATCTGAGTGTATGTGCTATTGTGCTATAACCAAAAGACGTCTATTTAACTGAATAGAACGGAACCAAAGTATACGAGGAGGCTCACTCACTACCGTCCTTATAACTAATACCTTTGTCTAAAGATTTTCTATCAAAATACTCCTGTAAGATGATGTATACGTGTCCGATATATCCTTGATATGGCCTTAGAACAGTGATTCCCAATGTGGGCGATAACGCCCCCTTGTGGGCGCTGTAGGCCTAAAAGGGGCGGTAAGAGACCCAGAAAAAAAATGGGCATTGGCAGGTGTAGCCCATAACTTGAGACTTCAGCGCCGTTGTGTAATACCTACTACGCTTAGGTCTCAAGTTAACTAGCGGGCTATAGTAAAAGTCTCGTTTAGAAAAAATGTTTAATCTCCGCTAATGTATCTCTCAATAATCAATTAATTTAGTTTGACGTTATAGTGTTTTTTAAGTAAGTGAAAAAATGGGGCGCTAAAAATATTTCATTCTCAAAGTGGGCGGTATACAAAATAAGTTTGGGAACCACTGCCTTAGAACCTTATAATCCAAGCATCTCTACATCAGTGGCACGCACAAGCAATTCTAACAAAGGGGCACAAATTTGCACCGCTCGCGTGATTCAGCTGTTTCGATAATACTGTTGATTTATGTATCGTTAAATCTTTGCAGGTTTCACCATGTACACGACATGCGTGATTTGGTTGGCTTTCGTGCCACTGTACTTCGGCACCGCCAGCCACGTCCCTTTAAGGGTGACCAGCATGGCTGTCACCATATCGTTGAGTGCGAGCGTGACCCTCATCTGTCTATTTTCACCTAAGGTAAACATCATTTTTTTTTAATGCATGAGTATCTGAATTTGGTTATTTATTTAAAATTTATATTTGAACTGAAGTTTTATAGAATTGGCTAATAATGTTTCCAGTTGTATATAATACTCATCCGTCCGGAGAGGAACGTGCGCCAGAGCATAATGCCCGTCAGGTACAGCAGGAAGCCACCCCCAGCGCACCCTTTGCCACATTCCCAGATCAAAAGTAAGTTGGATTCATCTACCTTAAAACGATTTACTTAAATCATGGAAGAAGTTTATACTAGAAAAGACATTTGCTCCATGAAGTTTGCCCCGTAAAATAATCTTCTGTGTAAATAGCCTTCCGTGGTTTTTAAAGAAGTACCTAATTATAGCGTTGTCATTTATATCCTTTTTGTAGAGCCCTATTATTGATCTCTTCTAAAAGGGCATAAACAGATATTTTAATTTTTTATTTGACGAAGTAAGCAAAGCATTAGTTCCCTTGGTGTTACAAATACCATGCAGGAACGGAGAATGAACACAATTTTGCCCATCTGGATGGCCAGTATCGCTGGCCTAGAGTATGTCGCGACAAAACCATGAGTTGTGTTCCGGCATTAGTGGTCAGGTTCCAGTCTCTTTTAGAGAGCAGCAGCACATTGGTAGTACCTTTGGTGTTACAAATGTTCATAGGCGATGGTAACCACTTTCCATCAAGTGGGCCATCTGCCACCTGTCTACTGAAATCATGCCTAATCTAACCACTTACTATCAGGTAGGCAGTTTGCCTTCACGAAAATGAGGTTTCTTTTTAAATATAAATTAACTAATACCCAAAATCGTGGGGATGTCACTTACTAATAATCAGGAAATCTCAAAATATTAGACGATTTGTGAAAGCACCGCATACAGAACAACGACATTTTTTTGTATTGTATTCGTAAATTATTTTATATTTAATCAATCATATGTTTTATTGTTGCCGTTTCAGAAATCCCATGCGTAGACAAAGGTACACAAACAGAACCTGCTGACTTCATTCTTCTCAACGGCAAAACATGTCAACTAAAAGACGAACTAGATACCAAAGAAGAAACTAGATCCATAGACAAACCATCAGAAAAACAAAATAACAACATCACCAATAACCACGAAACAAATAACAAAGTCGCTAATAACATAAAAGCTTTAAATAACACTAAAGAATTATCTAACACTAGAGAAATAAATAACACGAAAGAATCATTTAATACTACAGAAGTGAATAACAAAAAGGAAACAAATAACACAAATATGAATAACGATAAAGCAGATACGTTATAGCAGAGGCAGTCATCGAAATCATTGAACGAAGTATTATTTATGAGTAAAGAGAAGAGTAGTTTTAAAAAGAAAAGTTGTTCTTGTAAATTGAAAGAAAGAAGGCCAGTTATCGTGTAGAATAAAAGTAGATAAAAGCTTTTTAAAACAATGTTATTGATGCTTAAAACGAAATGTGTGTTGTTATAATAATATAATGTCATAATCTTATTATATTCATACTATTATAATTCCTATATCTTAGTTTACATTACGTTCACTACAACTGGAGGCAGAGAAGTGACGAGGGAATTAAACAACACGAGACATATAGTGAACTGATATTCTCATGCTGAGCACTTCTCTCTAATTTCCAAAGAAATGAGTCATGCTGTAAATGTGTACAATAAATATTATCAGTGTAATTTGACAGTGAAAATTATCTTGAGAATCTGTATTTTTTTAAATATAGATATGGATTTTGTTTTTTTTGACGTTATTTATTCAGAATTTTGTGGGAATCTTCATAACATATATAAAGTATACGAATAATTTGTCTACATAATTTATTGATTCGCGTGGAGATTCATTCTTTATTAAAGCAATTTTTTATGTTTGTTGTTAGGGTTGCCAGCCGTGTTCGAAAAAAGTTAAGTGATCTTTTGTTATTATTTCTCTTGACATTAATTACTTGTATTTTATCTATAATTCACTTTTTTTAATTAGAATATTTATGTTGATTTAATGTTAAATTTGATTTCATTAATTTTGTACACCACTATGTGGTAGAATGTACTGTGCATCTACAATCATGTAGATGATGTACAAACTACATTCTTACAAATAAAGATTGATTGATTGATTGAAGCTAGACTGCAAAATCTGTTATAAACAGTTGTTAATTTTGTTGTAATTATGGTGATGTTATTCTAGCTTTAGGTCTTAATATTTTTGATTTTTGGTAACCTCGCGTAGTTAAAGTTATCGTGAACGGAGAATATCTATCTATCTACTGTGAATTTTATCTGTACCAAGAAACTGACACATTCATTTAAATGTCATTGTCAAATTATAGCTGCAATATATTGTAATTACTTTAAAACTATACTACGGAGTTTTTGGCGGGAAATGGAAGGAGACGTTTTGCTGTGCAGTTTTATTTTCCAAAAATGTGTGAAGTTACTCTAAAATTAACAACAGTTGTAGGATATTGATAGTTTTTGAGTAGTGATTATGTGTTTTGTGAGAAATGTGAACTGTATAGTCAAATGTGGCCTTTTGAGTTGTCACAAGAACTCCGTTGAATGGCACTAACTGATTACCTACAGTTCAGCTGTGCTACACATAGGCAAGAAAATGAAGAAACTATATTGTAAACTAAGATCTGGCTTAAAGGCCTAGCTGCCAAGCCATAAACCTAAATAAATAATGAAATAAACTATTCTACTTGCCATATGATAAATTGTTAAATGAATTGTATCATTTATATGATTAATAACCTGTAATTAAAAATATATAGTTTATTTTTTAAATATTTCCCCTTAGCTGCATCGACTTAGATATTTTTCAAATTTAAATTATTAAAAAATTTAATTGATAGTTACATTTACAAAGTATAAAATGATTTCAGGTGCTGATATGATTATTAACTAAATATAATTAGTGGAAAAATATTTAACGTTGTTATAGATTTAATTATAAACAAAATGTAAATATCGAACGCTTTTATATTACACATATCGTAATTCTAAAATAAGTTAATTCAAATATGTATGATATTGTTTATACGTACAATATCAAATCAAATGAGTAGAGGTAAGTAAATAAATCTCTTGTATGTAAGACGGATGTATATAAACATAAGAAAAAGACAGATAGTGATGTTGGTTGTATATAACATATAATAAGTTTAAGAATGATTTTTATATATAAAACTTATTTATAGAAACTTATAAAATTAAGTTATATATTTAGGATTTTAATATTTAAAGGGACGAGCACTGAGCCAGGGCATTAGGGACACTCATTATCTTATATTTGTAAAAAATGTATGTTAGAGTTCATACATATTGGGGTGCACTGAATAGATTTCATCGAATTTAAGCGAAATAAGATCCTTTAATGGCTATATTTGAGTTAATAATTAGTAAAAAACAAATGTTATTCATAATCGCTTTATTGAAAGTTTATAATTCTTTTTTATGGCCCTATAAACCTCGATAACTATTTTGTATAGGGGGATAGTGTTAACACAGGAACGATAAAAATTCTAAAATAATTTTACTATCGTCTTCTACAGCATATTTGCCTTATGTTCAAAGCTTGTTAACGTAAATATAATATTTTAAAAACTAATTAAAATTATGCAACTATTTATTCCGCTTGCACTGACAAAATCTTAATTGACATTGGCTTATATAAGCTGGGTGTTTATATTTAAATGTGTTGCCAAATAGCATAGGTGACGTTGCTGTATACGGCACTTCACAATTTTCAAGTCAAAAGTCTGGAAGCCAAGACCGATAAAAATAGATTGCGACTGAATATCATGTTAATATTGACGCGTTCCTCTAGTAGCTCACAACGCCCAAACTGCTCCGTCAGCCGTTCCACATAGCGACGATGGTCGTTATGGTCTTGGCGAAAATGTCACTAATGACGTCATTAGTTTCGATCACACAGTGCACACAACACCTCACACCAAGAGCTGGGTTTTAAGTGGGTTTTGACCAAAGAGCATTAATTATCTCTATCGACTGATTTTCAAAACAACCAATCATATTTGTGTATTTCGTCATTAATGACATCAACGCTCCATGATCCGTTCCACTAGAGTTTATAATTGTAAGGCCCGCAAACAAGTGGAACGGGAAAAAATGTTGTCGTTGTGAGTTTTATGTGGAACATAGCCTATATTTAGTACTTCAATTTAATATCGGTGACATAGACAATTAAATAAATTATATTGTTACATTTTGAATTTTAGTAAATAGTGATAGATCGTGTCGTATGTTTATGTAACTGTCCCTACTGCCTTTCTCTCCCTGTAAATATTTTGTGAAGTAATAGCTATGTCTATATAAAATTAATTGTAAGGTAATAAACAATTTGATGTTTTACATTGTTTTAATCTTTGCCTGACGATATTCTAATAAACAACAAAGAGACTTTCAAAACTGATAAGATGACGTTCAAAATATAAGCGGTAGTATTATTACAGTTTCTATATGTTTATTTATCATCTCGAGGAAACTATGATATGTAAAGGTTGGCCAAATAGAGTAGAAAATAATAAGGGCGCCACTTTCGCACATTTGCCTGAACTGTAGTACCACAACATTATGACTCGAGTAATTTTGGTCGTACCTTTTAGTATTATGTCGAAGTATCAAGTTAGTTTATTAACCTATGATGGTTAATAGTAATGACTATAATTTTGTATAATTTCCTGGGCCCATAACCTATGAAAACTTGATAAATTATTGGCATAAGCTATTTAAACAAAGCGTGCTCTTGTCATGGTTTCTTTATTACAGCAATGTCAAGTCAGTGACAACATTCGAAGTAAATATAAATAATACAAAAGAGGTTCTAATGCCTAACAAATCAGAGCTTTATAACATCTTTTGATAATTAACACAGCATTTGTTTGATTAAAAGAACAAACTTGTCATGCCAGCGCACAGCTGTTTTTTTTTTGGTAAATATCGTCGAATTCTAACAAAAAGGCCTCTGCTTTAAATGCCGCCAGACAGATGCCTTCTTAAACTTTAAAAACCACTGCTCGTGGGAAACTTAGTTTAGTGCTATCCGTATTAATTACTAACGGATTTTAGACTCTTGATTCAACGATAAAATTGGAAGAAAGTGGATAAATTGCGTCTTTTACAATAAACTGACATTCACTACAGATAATATAGAATATTGCCAGATGGCAAAATATATGTTCATGTTCTAGACATTGTAGCCAGGATAGTTATGACATATCATTGCTATAAAGAATGAGGTCTTTTTTTAGGGTACTTTCAATTTTAATCGGGAACATCTTGAGAAAAGGCGACTCCTTGATGGCTTTCATCGCACTGGACACCATCAATGTGTAAAAATCTTGACCGTTTGCTTTCTCCATGATGTCTTTAGTTAACATTTGAATTGGTCTCAGCGTCCTGCAACATCACAGATTAGAATAAATTTAAATTCATAAGTTTATATTCAAACTAAACCTCGTTGAAGGGCATCTTTTGAAAGTCGTCAAAATTAAGTCTATTTTTACTCTATGTACACTTCGCATTATGTATCTCTGTTCTAAGAGGGGAAGTAGCAAGTTTGCGCTCAACTCAATATGTCTTGTCCTTCCATCCATTGCATCATAGCATGTCATATCACCAGTGTCATATCACAAACCATCAGGTAATTCTTCATGCAATCTATCCATCTCTTTTTTGATTTACTTTTACACTTATATCCATCGATCTGCTAGTTTAACATACTTTTCCTCAGATGACTTTCATCCCTCCTCATTGCTTATCCATAATCTTAAATCATCGCTTAGCAAAATAAAATCTGCAACAGCAGGGTTGATCAGAACTGATCAATCAAATCACCAAACTAATGATATTGATGTCAAAGTGCCTATTATAAAATTGGCAATCTTTTTTTTAAATAATTACAGATCAAAAGTAAAAAATACTTACTTTTCATTGGGGTGGTTAGGACGCGACGAGTAAATGGATTGCAAAACTGGTATATGGAACCTCAAGTAATCCGGGTGCTGAATAGGACTCCGCTTGTCATAAAAATAATCGTTTGCTTGAAAATATAATTCAAAGTAATTTCTATGGAAAGACACACCATGACTTGTCGTGCGTCAGAAACGTCCGAAAGATACCGCACCATACTGTCCTGAATTACATCTCACTGCTCCCGTCACCGTCCGAAGTACCGGCCATTCTAGAACCGAATGAAGTGTGCTGCAACGATGACAAGAGGCCGGTTGGAATGGAAGATGGAACGGAAGATGACACAAGCTGTGTCCCATCTTCCAGACACGGCCGTGTGAGCTGGTGCAACAGCCGCCCGACAGGAGGACCTGAAACGCCGCAAATATACATCTACGGGAATAGGTATATATTTTTGGCGTTCGTGGTCGAGACTCTAGGGCCTAGGGTCACAATGTCTATCGGTTTTATCGAGGCCTATCATCTGGTTTGATAAAACTTTCGCGTGACCAAAAAACTTCGAGTACGTTCACAACTGATGGCGAATTGGGACCTACATATAATCGTCTAAGAGCTTCGATTTCGAGAGAGAATTTCAAGAAGGTCAGGTTTTAGATATGCTATTCCTCTCACTCTCCTGGACGTCATACGGGCAGTCTGGCTGGCGGTAGTGGTTGCGTTCATCAGTGCGCATCGTATCTGTATAGGGAAAATATCAATTTTTCAAAGCATTTTAAGGTTTCTTTTTTGCTTATTATTTTAATTGGAATTTTTGACACATTAATCTATTATTGCCAGACATTTTTATTGTTGTTTAAACCGTGCCAGACGCCAATTCAGAATTGATTTTTTTATTTAATTATTTTAGTATGGCTGAAATTTTCATATGACGTTATTTAACTAACTAGAAAGCCAAAATTAATTTTCCAAACAGTAATTCAATTTTTAATCTTCAGCCAGACCGATCTAAAAGTAAAAAGTGATTGGGTATGTTGGAAGAGTAGAGACACGCGCTAGTTGCGCAAGCGAGATAGACAATATCTTCTTTATGGAAAGCTCTACCGTGCTTTCACGCACTCACAGAATGCGACTACACACCAGCTTTTTCCGGAAAGGAAAACTCCGACCTTTTAAACTGTTAGAGCAATCAGTCAACCTGTCAAAATATTATAACAAATGATGAAGAATTGCTGGATGAGACATTTGAGATCTTAGAAAAATTCATATGTCGTATTTACGGAGCTCGTGATTCTTGCAACGTCAATGACGTTCGGCTTCATCAGTTTTCAAACACTTATCGGTTTAAAAATTAGACGATAATTTTAAGAAAAAAATCCGCAATTTTGACCCATGAAGCCTACCATGTAAGGCTGAATTGTATTAACATTTACTACGAGTTCGTTAGTTCACAAAGTTTTGAAGAAATTCTCATTTAAAACACCCAACACATCTATAATCTATTACAGATAATAACTTATTACAAAACCTATATCACTTCAAAAGACGATGATGACAATGACAAAAATGACAGCAGTGATGAAGATGATGATGATGATGATTATCAAGATGCCCCCGTTTCTTGTGATACAATTATGGATTAAAAAATCTACCCTTGATTTTCATGTAACCATCCGAATTTTTGATTATTTTCATACTTGAGGTTGATAATTATCTTCATTTTGTACAACAATAAATACATACATACATACATAACTTCACACCAGGTCCCTTGTATCCATATATATATATATATATATATATATCCATATCCATATCCCTACATTTTATTGTATTGTACAACAATAAATGATTATTTTGATACCGCATTAATCCACTAATTAATTCAATGGAGTCCTTTCTCTGAAATGTATTTTATAAGGATTTCTAGACCAAGCAAAATTATACAACATCACTTTTCACTTTTAGATCGGTCTGGCTGAAGATTAACAATGAATTACTGTTTGGCAAATTAATTTTGGGTTTGTAGCTAGTTAAATAACGTCATATAAAAATTTCAGCCATACTAAAATATTTTGAAAAAAAATTCATTTCTGAATTGGCGTCTGGAACGGGTTAAACAACAATAAAAATGTCTGGCAATAATAGATTCATGTGTCAAATATTCCAATTAAAATAATAAGCAAAAAAGAAACCTTCTTAAAATGCTTTGAAAATGCACATCGTATCTGTATAGGGTAGTCTGGCTAGCGATAGTGGTTGCGTTCATCAGTACGAACGCAATCACTACCGCCAGCCAGACTGCCCGTATGACGTCCGGGAGAGTGAGAGGAATAGCATATCTAAAAACTGGCCTTCTTGAAATTCTTGTTTTCCGACGTGGCTCGCTCTCGTACCATAAATTGTTCGTATTTTTTTAAATAGGAAATTGTACATAAAATTATGCAAAGATAATATAGAAAATTTGGCAACTGAAACAAATCCATTGTCAGCCACTCGTAGACTATTGTTCTATCTATTAGCCTCCTCGAGTTTGCGCCACATAACTCAGTCCTTCATTTTCTTCATCTAGCCCCTACTGGTGACCTTGGGTTATGACCCAAGGTCACCATCCATCTGTCCATCTGTCTATAAACGCCCTACACTGCGTTTACCGATGTGTGGTCTCCGCTCTAAAACTAATGTGTTTCATCGGTCATTGGTTCTGCCACAGAAGTGGCCGGCCCCCTATCATTTCAGCCAACTAATATAAAGAGCTATGTAGATTACTTAAATTCTATTACGGGTATCCCCGTTTCAGATTTTATCCATAAGCAAACCAACATAGTTTGCTGAGCGACTTTTTCGGCACCATACCTCATGACCGATAACTCGCACTTCTCAGACACTTCTGCCTTCAAGGTTTCCCCTTTCCATTTGCTAGTGGTTTAGAGGAGGCGTTATATATTTTTCTTCTATATTATATTCTAGCATACGTCGTCTGTCACACTGCAAAACTTTACGCTCTCCTTGATATTACACTCTCGAAAACTTAAGAACCTTACTGTTTTTAGTTAGAGAACAGCAGACAGGCCAACGGCCTACCTGGTGGTAAGCGGTTACCGTTGCTTGTGAACGATTGCGACACCAGAAGTGTCACCAACTTTATGACACCTTTTAAATAAAACACGTCGTAGCGCTGTGGGAATACCTCAGCTGGAAGCTCAGTCCAAATCGCCACGTTACACAAGAGAAACGTTCTCGAGGAACGTTGCGTACATAAGCGAAGTGGCTTGAGGAAATGCGGATGAATGCCCAGCCGATGGCGGGCGGGGCGGTGGTAGAATGAAAAAGTCATCAGTCTGAACACTCCTTGGAACACACGGAGAGACGCGAAGTCTCTGCGAAGACCAAGCGTATCTAAACCTTCTGTGAGTATGGTATCAACTTTCTTACTACATAATAGGAATGTTACTTCTCACCTCTACAATAGAAATCTTTGGTTTCCCCTGAAGTGATGGTGGTTGATTAGTAGTTAAATACTTCAGAACATCATTTTCAACAAAACTTGAGTTTCTAGCTCGGTACCTCATCTGATCAATTACATTAGCCATTAAAACTACTGCCACGGCGCCGTATTCACTGAAATCCTTTTGGAAAACTGAAAAGATATAATTTTTATGGGTGATCACAAAATTTCACCGCCTATGATTGAATGCTTTCTACCCTCCCAACTCATAAATGCTCAGTTCCTAAATCTTGCTAAACTTTTATTTGCGTTTCTGGTGATTCAAAATTCACATTTGACTAAGACTTTGAATAAATAATATCATCGGTATTTGAATGAATAGTAAGATATAACAACCGACCATAAGAACAAAGATGACTTGGGTTTGATTCCAGATATAGTAAATTTCTTAGATGATCTTTTAGTTATTTACTCGGCACTGTGTGGGATACTCAGAATTAGGACTGGCAAGCGTTTTGCCATTAAAACGAATCCAGTATTCACAGGCAGACGACCCACTTGATGGAAAGCGGTCACCATCGCCTATGAACATTTGCAACACCAAAGACTTCAAATGCGCTGCTGCTCTCTTAAGAGAGGCTGGAACCTGGTCACCCATGCCGGAACACAACTCAAAGTTGTTATGGCGGCATACTCTAGACGAGGGTTCGTAGCTATCCAGACGTGTAAATAGGTATTAGGTAATAGGTAAATATCCAGGTGGGAGGGCACCTGGCTTTGGGTTGTTTCGTCGCCTCTTACGACAGGCCGCCCGGCTGCAGGAAATTGTATTCGTCTCCATTCCTGTACAGACCTTCAGGCGATCTTAGATATTTCGGGAAACGCAACAGTATGGACATTCAGTGAGATAGCGTTAGCCAGCTTAGAAGGTAGTGACTTGGCTCGAATTTCAAAATTTTTTGGCTCAGTGGAGTTATACGGGAATCTAAGGGCGCCAGCTTTAGAAAATCTCGTGGGTGCTCCTCATCTTTAGATGCCTATACCCACATACCTGTACTTATATTATAAAGTAATATTTCTTTTCTTTCGGTGTATATAGGCACACGTCAGTAGGTACTTAAATACGTAAGTATGAGTGTGTAAATACCGTATTAATTAATTAATTTAAATTCTTACATCTTTCGGAGACAGCGATAATTTCATCTCTACTGATGTACTCATGTAATTCCACTTCGAATCTGTACTTCTCAAATGCCTCCTTAAGAGTGAAATGATAATATGAACTGTTGAGTTGATCCCTGTTGTCGATTATTAACATGGCGTTTTTGGTATACCTTTGATGGGATAGAATAATATACTACATTAATCAAGGAAAAAAAGTCGATGAATATATTATAAACTACGTTTTAAGGGTTTTAAGCGCAGTATTTTATTTGATGCTTATTTGAACGTTTCAGCCACTTTTCAGTAGCCGTGATCACGGAAAACAAAGATGTCGAATTTCAATGAGTAATGTTAAAGTTTCCCTCCAGCCTGGACCACAGACGGCCGGCCCTTTATGGACTGGCCAAACCATTTGTTGCGGGAGATCCAGGGCTCTCCGGCTATCTCGGATCTCACCACCTCTCACCCCTCACTCGCACGGCCCTAGCCTATGGCGGCTGGAGGTCACCGCGGACGATTCTCCGTCGCCGCCGCTGGCTCTGACGGAAGGAGGCGGCTGCGTCCCACATGACAGCGTTCCCGTCCATAGTCTTCACCACGGTCAGTAGGGACAAATCCGCCCTGATGACCGCGACGAGTTCACGGCGCTGCTCTTTACATTATTCTAATATTCATTTTAGTGTAATTAACTTTTGACAGCCAAGTACTTTATATAACTTATGTGTATATTTGTATATATACATACATACATATCTTCAGGCTAGGTCCCTTGCGGGGAGGCACGATCAACAGAGCGCCATTCAGGCTTATTCTTACACACCTCACTTCCTTCTTTGACATTCATAGCTCTTGTCATGCACGCTCGTCTGTTCTTAGGGCTCCTGACATCACCTTCTGCTAATACATGATCAATTTGTATGTAAAAAAAGTGTTTTACGTACTTAATTGTGTATTTAGTCGAACTCTAATTATGAACATTAATAAATATGTTGGATTAAATATTTGTCAAAAAATAAAACACATGAAAAATAAATATTATTTAAAAAAATACACTTTTATTGAAAATCCAACTAAAAAATAGAAAATGAATTTTAATAAATTTGAATTAATAATAGTGTAAGATAAAATGATTTTATTATGAAAAAAGCATGGGGTGCTTTTCATGATATTATTAAAATAACCCTTCTACTCATACCTGTTAATAAAATATTTATAACTATTGATACTATGCACCCCACTTTTTTTTACAATAAAATCATTTTTTTTACACTATTTTTAATTCAAATTTATTAAAATTCATTGTCTATTTTTTAGTTGGATTTTCTATAAAAGTGTATTTTTTTTAGTTTTTTTAAACTATTAATTATTTTTCATTGTTTAGTTAAAAAGGTTTTTAAATACAAACTTTTGAGATTCTGTATATCATGTAGCAGCAGAGTGCTAGCCAAGACAAGTAAAACGAGCTCAAACACGACGGGTCTATCTTGTTTAGTACAGAAGTTCCTATGGCCACTTTCCGACACCACCATAAGATCAGCTCCATAGTACAGTCAAGTTCATTAATATATATGCATTGACAAAGATTCAAAATATTGTATGCAGTAGAATGTTAAAAAATATCTTTACAGTCAAACAAATCAATAATTTGTGGTCAACTTTCCGATTCATTTATATGTGACAGACTCCGTTCAATAATATATATGCATTACGATCATAATTATGTGTGCAGTGACGGATTCATAAATATTTTGAATACGGTTTACGTTTAAACTTGTCTATATTGTCAAAAATTAGATTTCATGAAACCTTTCAAACTCTTTAGTCAAAGTTTGCGATTAGTAACATTAGTTACTGGTCGAAAAAATACATTTGTTTTTTTCAAAGATAAAGTGTTCATGGTTATGACATTTATCTAATATTTCTAAAATATAAATTAAAATTTCATCTTCTTTATTTTTTATTAAAAATGCATAGAATTGATGAACACACAAAACATAAAATAGTGTGTATGTGTGAGGAAGGTATTCCTAAAGCAAATATTGCCGAAGAATTGGGAATATCAAGAAATACTGTTTCTTTATGGTGGAGAAGGTGGCTGGAAGAGGGTGATGTAAAAAGACATGTGTCGTTTGGTCGACCCAGAAAAACAAGATCAGCAATTGGTGGAAAATGTTCGAAACTCAAGATTTATCAGAACATCTACATTTGCAACAGAGTTCGGTGTATCCCAATTAACTATACGACGACGACTGAATGAAGCCGGACTTCATCACAGAATTCCAGCTAAAAGCTGACGGACGAATGTCTTTGTATCGTATTAACAATACGCGATATAAAGAAGAAAATATACTTCCAAATAGACATAGTGGACGTATTACATTAGCGTTTTGGGGGTGGATTAATTCAGGGGGACCCATAGAACTTTGTGAAGTACCTGGTCGTATGAGAAGTAACGACTACGTAGAAATTTTAAAAGATGTTTTTTACCATCAGCCAAAATAGTTTATCCTGACAACCACAGAATAACTTTCATACAGGACGGAAGTTCTATTCATAATTCGGGACTAGTTCAAAATTGGATTGCAACAAGAGACGATTTAGAATTAATTAAAATCCCACCACGAAGCCCAGATCTTAACCCCATAGAGAATCTATGGGGGTTAATGATCCAAAATTGGGATAATAGTGAAGCCCGTACACAAGAAAATTTAAAGGCTCACGTTCATTCCATCTGAGATAGTTTTAGAAATCGAGATTACTGCCATAAAATGATTAAATCAATGAGGAATCGATTACAAAATGTCATTGACGTAAATGAAGCGTACACAAGATTTTAAAGTAATACTCGCTTTAAAGTAATACGGCGTAAACATTTTGTAATCGAGTCCTCATTGATTTAATCATTTAGTGGCAGTAATCTCGATTTCTAAAACTATCTTCGTGGTGGGATTTTAATTAATTCTAAATCGTCTCTTGTTGAAATCCAATTTTGAACTAGTCTCGAATTATGAATAGAACTTCCATCCTGTATGAAAGTTATTCTGTGGTTGTCAGGATAAACTATTTTGGCTGATATTTTTATCCCGGAAACGATCCCATTTTTCGGGATAAAAAGTATCCTATGTTCATTCTCGGTATCAAAAATATATATACTGAGTTTCAGCCAAATCGATCCAGTAGTTTTTCAGTGAAAACGGAACAGACAGACAGACAAGAGTTACTTTCGCATTTATAATATTAATAAGGATGTATTAAAGTTCATTGAAATGTTTTTATTTTGTTGATGTTCCATTCAATTTTTGGTTAATAATTTTAAGACATGTTAGTTCTTTTTTAGTTTCGTAGTTACAGAAAAATAAATAAGTTTTCCAAAATCTTATCTTTTTTTTATTTGTATACTTTATTCTGCAAGTACCGAGTTAAGTAATACAACGAGAACACATTGATATTAATCATAAACCTGAAAACGCTAGCTAGTTACGCGACGTTGCCCAATGGGCAGTTGCACGTATTGGCAACGATGCATTATTACTTGCATATAAAGTACTGCAAAATGAATTCTAGGAGAAAGGCAATTTGAGTGAAATTCCCATATCTATAAGATATTTATGAATATTTCTCTAGTAAGATATTTTTGAATCCTATGCTATTGAGTTATATTTGATCATATGGCTGGTCACAAATTATTGTAAAGTGTCCAGGAATATATTATTGAACCAATTACATGATGATATATTAATGAACTACAGAGTGTAAAGATATTTTTTAACATTCTAGTGCATACAATATTTTGAATCCTTGTCAATGCATAATTATATATTAATGAACTTGACTGTACCATATTATTGCATTGTCACGCGATACACACATACGTGCAAAATTTCAGCTCAATCGGAAACCGGGAAGTCGATCATATTTAACTTGAAATATTTCGTTACATACTAACATACGTATGAAGCTAATAAAAGCGTATTTTAATATTTCTTCATAATGAAAGGGGTCGCGTCATGAAAAAGGTTGAAAAAAAATTGGTCTATACTTTAATTCCTCATAAACCACTCAACGAATTTTTAAGCGCATTTCATCACCAGTAAGACAACTTTTCAAGGAAGGTTTGTATACATACTAGGTTTCTTGCGGCTTCCCTCTCGATATATAAAACACTAATTTAGTTTTTATGGAAATACAACAGAACTATTTATCAGGGTTTGTTAAAGAAAAGTGTATGTAATAACTTATCACTAGTGCTTTTGATCGACATTCTTCGTTTCGAAGTCAAATCAAACAGTTTTCAAAGGTCTATGTGTTTCGCTATATCATTCTCGCACTAACACTATACCTATAATATTTTTACTCACCTATCTAATTCGTATGACCGCCTCGCTCTTGTACTAACCCTAAGATTATTAAAACTTTCGTAATCCTCGTGCACTCGCCCCGAGTCACTCTCTTCAGAACTCTGTGATACCTCGTCTCTCTCTTCTTGAAAACCTGTAGAAATATTTTTGTACGCTGGCTCATTATATGGCAAAGCGGCTTGGTGAAAGTTGAATAAAACCTCTTTATTATTAGGAGGCATTTTCCTGCTATTTATATTTTTGAATAAACAAAGTAACGTCGACGGCTGTTGATATCAGTTTGGTTAACATTATTATCCTTATCGATTATTGTAGAGATTATGATTATCATCAATTCGGCGAAATTGATAATTTTCGCAGTGTTTTTATCATAAGATTATATAATCTTGTTATTTTAATTTCTCTACAGAACTTCTATAATATACTGATGGGTGAATTACAAACCTAACAGAGATTCTGTCTGATTGTTTATTTGATTTTTGTTTTTCTCTCTCAGGTCTCTCACCAAGGCATTCCAGTCGAAGATTTTATAGTACTTGTTGTGGACAGAGAGCACCCCCTGACCCGCCCTCCGTAGCACACCTACTCTCCGCGCTCCGCATACCGCCGACGCCCATAGCTCACGCTATTAGCAGCTAGGCTTCGGACGGAATGTGCGATATAGGAGCGGCCTTGGAGACCGAAAAAACTACTTGCTATTTGCGACTCACTACCCTTACATCAGTCGACTTTTTTGCACACTTATTCTATTTACATTTTCGGTCATCTTTGGCTGTTCAACCATCATCTTCATTATCCACTACGTGTCACGCGGCCACCGACGCCGGCAGCTTTGCAGAGCGTCGGGGTATCAGCTCCAGGCTTCGCGATCCTGGATGGCGCCCATAATCTTCGTCTGCATTCGTTAAATAATTTATATACCATTTCTTAAAACAACTATTCGTACAAGGCGGTATATTTCAATGTTAGGAACCGACTAGGTGACCCACATCCCCTGAGCTTTTATCTCGGACATCGGTCCATTAGTCTGGAGTCAAACGACCAGGGTGTCGACTCAATTATTATTGTCTTCCCCTGTGTCGGGTTTCGCTAGTAAGTTAGTGTTAACTTCTTTAGAGTGTAATGTACTAAGGTGTACCTATTTTATACTCATGTGACTGGCTCCCTAATAAGAGGAAAGAATAAAGTATAGTACTCATGTCTTTAATCTTTTATTTACAACCCCGGTTTTATATCTAACAGTCAGATAAATATATTTAACCCCGGGAAAAAATGGTAACAAGGTAAATAGTTCAATAATAATCATTATTATGCAGTGCAATATATCGAGTTTAATTTCTAAAAAAGAAGCAACTGCCATCAGTATTACGCTCTTGTTCTCATTGAGTTAGAGTAAGTTTGATATGGTTTCTTTAGGAATCATAAAGAATCCTACAAACTTACTCTAGTTCAACAGGAATATGACCGTTATTCTGTAGAAAGTACTCATAAAGCATTGAAGTATTATAGATCAAATTTTTTTAGCCTTACCAGATGGTCAAAATTTAAAAAATAATACGTCAATTTATCAAATGTCAACTGAAATGTGGTGCTGTACAGTTTTATTTGCTAAAAATGTATAAAATGCTCTAAAATGAGCAATAGTTGTAGGATATTGATAGTTTTTGAGTAGTAATTACGTGTTTTTGTAAGAAATGTAAACTGTCTAGTCAAATGTGACCTTTCGAGTTTTCACAAGAACTCCATTGAATAGCGTTAGTTGTAGCCTGCAATACAACTGCGCTAATATACGCAGACTTAATAAATCAGAATTGGCTGTATGGACTAAAAATTCCTTTGTCTGTCTTTGTAGCGAATTCAACTGTCAAGTTAGCGAACAGTGACAGTGAGCAGTAACTGTCAGTGTCAGGAGTCATTGGCTGTAAAGTTTGTTGATTGTTGTCCGAAATTGTTTAGATTTTAGAGTTGCAATCAAAATTATTTAAATTTTTAAAATAATATAGTTATATGATTGAAATGGAAGGAGCAATGCAAATGATACGTATTACGAGCAGAAATTTACTAATTCGTAATAGGCAAAATTTAAGAGAACAACAAAATGATGTCCAGCGTTTGATTCCAAAATTGCAGTAAGTCTCAAAGTGTTTGTATTAAATTATTATGTGATTTCCCGTATGATAATTAAGTTCTATGCTATATTTTAGAATCTCCACGGCCGATGTGCAAGAAATAGCTAACAAATTAAAAACTAAATCGTCTATAACTGTCGAGGAATTAAATACTTTGAAAAATAGTTTAATTGATGATGATAATCACATTGAACTGGTTTTAAATATACATGGAGCATTGAGAGGGCTTGTAAGGGAATTAATAGGTATGTGTTTCAATACTGTTCTTAACTACTTACAAAAATAAATCTGGCACTGTTCTTAAATTTACTCTTTTATTGTTTGGTTTGCTTGTTTAGCAGTAATTATGAATTAATAACCATTTATTTCCTTTATATTTTAAAAATGTAATGTAATTAATTTATACATTGATTGAACTATGTCTGGTTTCAGGTAATGATGTCAAAAACCAATGTGCTGCAGCGGCATGTTGCTGTAACTTGTCTCTCGGTGACAACAGGGCTTGTGTTGCGGTGACAAAAGCTGCCGGTCCATACCTCATTGCTGCATTGGACAACCTCACTGAGCAGTTAGCGGTATGGTTCAGTTTTATCTAAAATCTTGTGCTCCTTGAATTAAACCTCCGTATTGTTATATTTACCAAATAAAAAGAAAGGACGAAAGTATAGAAACAAAATGGTAGAATGGGTGGTCTTATAACTAAAAAGCCTACCTCTTCAAGACAACCTTTGGTAGGGGTTGATAAATTTTAATATTGAGGGGGTGCAGTATATAAATAATGATAAATTCACAGTATGTATAACTACAAGATCTATATATATGGTTGAAATGTGTGGTGCGTCTATAATAGCTATCCGTTGCACAAAGTGATGCCTGAACTTGAGAGAGGAGTTCAAAATAATAAGATGAGATGTTGTACTCTTTATGTATTTATTTGTTTAATTTATTTAACATTAAACATAAGACTATATATATAGAAATCCTAAATGATGCACAACAATATTTGTAACCGATGTATATTCTGAACATGTTTGTAGATGCATCGCCGAAGGTTTTGTCTGTTTTCTATATTGATAGGTTAGATTGATTTAATGTGCATACAAACATGTATAATGACTCATTGTGGCTTCATAGCACAATGTGTGAGAAATTTCCATAATGTTGTCACACACTTGCTCTACATTTTTTTTATTTATGGCTTGGCAGCTAGGCCTTTGAGCCAGATCTTAGTTTATAATATACAATTAGTTGGTATAATATACATTTTCTTATGTGTATGTGTAGCACGTCTGAACTGTAGGTAATCAGCTGGTGCCATTCAACGGACTCCTTGTGACAACTCAAAAGGCCACATTTGACTATACAGTTCACATTTCTCACAAAACACATAACTACTACTCAAAAACTAACAATATCCTACAACTATTGTTCGTTTTAGAGTAATTTTACACATTTTTAGAAAATAAAACTGCACAGCACAACTTCTCAGTTCCCGCCAAAAACTCGCAACACACTTCCTTGCTCTACATGTTATAGGTACTCGGGTAGTGTGGGTTCAAAAATTTATTTTTAATTTCTTATAACTATTTAATTACAGCAAAAAAAACAGTTTTGTTACAAAAATTTTCTATAATATTATAAAATTCTAAAGGGTTGTACATTAAAGCTATTTAAAAAAAACAACTGGAATAGACTAGATTTTTTTAGATCTCTTGTTCGTTTATTTGGGATTCACGTAAAAAGGGCTGGACTGATTTCAAAGTGGTGCTATTTCTTGTACTAATTTCCCTATTTTCAGGTTACCTGTGCATGGACTTTAGGCAACTTAGCAGGCTCCGGACCAAAATGCTGTGAGATGCTGACTGGTCAAGGAGCTATATCAAAATTGGTCGACATGCTCCAGGGTCCGAATGAGGAGTTACGAGAGGCAGCTGTGTATGCGTTGATACATTTCACATATCAATTGAAGGATGAACTAAGGTATATTATAATGTTAATATTTAAATAAAATAATTATTATAATAATAAATACATTTTATGGGATTTTTCATCATTTTATGGGAACAGCGTGTAATGGCTTTATTGGTGGTATTTTTTATTGCTGAAGCTCGACTGTGATGGAAAGTGGTTACCATCGCCTATGGACATTAGCAATACCAGAGGTCCTGCCAATGTGCTGCCGGCTTTGAAAGAGAAACTGGAACCTGGCCACTGATGCTGGAATGCAAGTTCTTATGACGGCATACTTAGACTAGGGGTGGTAGCCATCCAGACAGGCAAATCTACCACCCGGCTGTGGGTTGTTTAGCCACCCCAACGCAGGAATATGTATTCTTTTCCGTTCCTGCACGGATAAGAGTATAGTCTTTTGTTTCTTACATTTGTGTTTGTCTGTTTGTTCGGGATTCACATAAAAACTACTGTGCCGATTTCGATTTGGTTTTCGCTGATCGATAGTAAACTCCCGGTCTTAAATTCTATGGTACTGCATATCTCGAGGATCCTAGAGGAATTTTCTTGGGAGACATTCAAAGTGGCCAGGTCGAAAAAAATTGATTCTGATATGAATTTTTCACTGATCGGTAAAATCTTTAGTAGAACAATTGTAGTAGTGTATATGTATATATATAATACAATAGCCTTTAGGGCGCGTTCCCACTTTGTCGTGACGACAGATAATCGTGTAGTTTAAAGTGTCGTGTCTTATATGTTTAAATGGAGGTGTTCACATATAGAACGACACGATTTACTGTCGTCTACGACAATTTTTGCAGTGACGACAGACTGTCATGACAGTGGGAACGGCTAGCACAACAGTCGTCAAACGATAAAAAATCGTTACGACTAAATCGTGACGGCAAATCTATCGTAGCGACGATATATTCTTTTCAAAAAGTAATACCTTATTAAAATTCCGGCTTCGTCCATTGAACTCAAGAGCATAAACGCATTACTGATCTCCAAAAGAACGTAGAGGCGACTGTGATTTTGAAACTTGCTAATGACGTCTAAACGACAAAACGACTGCCGTGAAACGATAACATGTCGTCGCGATCCAATGGGAACAGCTAGAAAATTTGACGACAAACAATCGTTGTATTGGGAACAGCTGGAGACGACAATCGTCCAACGATAAATTAATCGTTACGACATAGTGGGAACACGCCCTTAGTAACTTTACTTGTATTAGCATAAAAGAGAATATTCTCTTGGTTTTGGCAATTCTGATGGCTGATTGGGAAAAAAATTGGCATTAAAGCAGGTTGAAAAAAAAACCTCCATTTTTGTTTCAGGCCAGAGTATTTGACCAAAATACTGGACATAGCACCATCGCTCGAAGTCAATGAAAATACATTGCATCTGTTATTTCTTCTATCGTGTCATCGTAACTTCATTATATTTGAACTATCAGAAATATTCTTACAGAAATTGTTAGATAAATTGAAGTATTACATGAATAATTATTCTTCAGACCCGAAACTTGGGGGTTGTATAATATATTTGTTTAGGTTCTTAGGTAATATTAATTTTAAAGTGGTGTACATGTTGATATTGCAGTATTTCATGTTGTACGACATGGTTGGGAGTATTAAAGAGATGTTAGGTGTTGTAAGAATCAATGAGTCTTTATTATGGATGTTAGGAAATATGTATGCTTTGTGTGGTGAACATGTGTTCTTTAGGCGCTTGTTAAGTGTTATGTAAGAACTTACCAACTACCTACCTACCTAATTACCAACCTACCTACCTATCGACTTACCAACCTACCTACCTACTTACCAACCTACCTACCTATCAATTTACCAACCTACCTACCTACTTACCATCCTACCCACCTACTTACCAACCTACCTACCTATCTACTTACCAACCTACCTACCTATCTACTTACTTGCTAACGAACCTATCTGCTATACAACACTAATGTTTTTTCAGATAAGTTGGCATTTTAATTCGATGAAAATAATATTGTTACGAGTTTAACGGGACTCGAATTAGCCGTTGGAATTATTATAGAGTTTATTAGAACTATACAAACACGTATAACACGGGTACAAATATAACCGAACACAACAAATCCAAACGTAATGCAGAAAGTCGTAACAATAAAACGCGCAATGTCTGTCACTATTAGATTCTCGTTATGTACACACGTCAGGCCCGTATCGTAATCGTCGCTTGACTGTCCCCTCTCCCTCAAGCTGTCGTTTTATATCTCACAAATACAAATGTGTCCGTATTCTAGTCGACGTAATCCGAAACACCTGGCTAATGATTCAGCCGCAAGCCATAAACGAGTACAATAAAACAATGGAAACTTTAGAAACATGCCAACAAATAAGTAAACAAAAGAAGACGATCATAAAAGAATTACAGTTAGTTCAAATGCCGTCAGGTAATAAAATGTGTTTTTACAGATATGCAGGTGGAATTAGTTTTTATCGGGGGGCGAAGTTGTAACAATATGGCTTTGGTACGGTATGCTATAATTCCGTGATATAATCAATTTGTTTAGTATATAGAGAGTAGAGATAAGGAGAACAATCTCTGTATATGAAGTGTCCATCGAAATTCATTAAATTAGGGTGCCGCCACTTTGGCATCAGGGTGAATTTGAAAACAAACGCCAAAAGTTATTACTTACTTACTGCTTACTTACTGCTGCGGCTCACCGACCCAAAGTGAGTCTTGGCCTCCGAAACGAGAATACTCCACTCCTTCCTATTCAGCGCTGTCTCTTGCCAGTCATCGGCATGAAGCTCGCGCAGATCAGCCTCCACTGCGTCCCTCCAGCGATACCTGGGCCTACCAACTGGTCGCCGTCCCGCTGGTTTGCCCAGATAGGCTCTTTTCACAGCGCGATCCTCCCCCATTCTGAGTAGATGGCCAAGCCAGCGCAAGCGATGTGCCTTGCTCTCGCCTATTATATTGGGCTCATCCACTAGTTCTTGGATTTCGGCATTTTTACGGATCCGCCAGTTGCCATCGCTTCCCCGTGTCGGACCCAGGATCTTTCTTTCAGTCACTAACAGCTTGTTCTCCTCCTTCAGTGTTAGCGTCCAAGCCTCACAACCGTACATCAATATTGGACGTATGACAGTTTTATATATACGTATCTTGGTCTTACGGCTGAGAAGCCTGGATACCAACACCTTATGAAGCGCCGCGGTACATCGTAAAAAAAGTTATTACAGTAATATATAATATATAGAATAATATAGTTTAATAAATATTACAAAATCACTAAGGGCCACTTGCATAAAAATCGCCTTTTAATAAAATTAGTTAATCATATTAAACTGCCTAATTACGTTTTACACAAAAAGTATTGACAGTTCTTTAAACATATTTCGCGACAAATTTTGCGTTGTGCAAGACGCTAATTGTATTGAAGGGTGTTAAACATGTTTTACGTTTCTTAAATAAATTTAAGCAACCCTGTGCTAGAGGCCCTAAGTCGATTATTCAAAATTCGCGAAACAAAATCGCTATTCACGTTTTCACATAACAATTCTTTGAGGTTATATTTAGTAAATTACTTTGTGCGGCGTAAATATTTGACGTTTTTTAACAGTGTCTGTTACTGTCACCAACTACTTTAATCGCCAAAATTATTTTTTTTTTAACTCGGCATACTTCGATTTATGAGGATAGAGGTAAGGAGGACCATCTAGTATGGGGGATCAGTTGAAAAAGTGTCCACCTGTAAACAGCAAATTATGGTTCGAAAACTCGTCAAAATAGCGCTAGTGTAGGAAAAGGAAATGATATGAATTTAGCAATTATAAACGAAGTGAAGTGTGCTGAGAAAACGCGGGGTGACAAAGAGGAAAGTCTTTCTTTCCTTCTTAAATCTAGTATCCTACTCAAATTAATTGTGGCGCTATTTTTAAATACTTTCCACTTGCTATTATGGCGCCATCTTAATTTGCTGCCCTTCAGTGGAAACTTTAATTAAATGAGATGGTTCTCCCTATCCTCTAGCCTCTATGGTATACTGTCACCAACTACTTTAGTTGCCAAAGTTATTTTTTTTAACTCGGCATACTTCGATTTGTCTACAACAGCTACATTCATACCATACCCTTTGTCTACATCAGCGCCATTGTTGTTGTTTGTTGAACTGTTATTTACAGCTTACAACTGGACACTTCAAGTATTTTCCTATACGAGATGATTCTTCTTACCTCTACCCTCCATAGTTTAGTGCTCAAAATTGTCTAAAATATAGATTATTAAGATAAATTTTGCACTAACCTAGATAACACTACGCTGCACTGCGCAATTGCGCTAGCTCAGTTCACTACGCCAGTATGTTATCGCCCTTAATCCAAACATAACTCATTTCAGCACAACTTAATTCAAAATATTATTAAAATACACTATTGGCGATTTAATCGGTGCTTACTAGTTTGCTGTAACCTAAATTTTGAGTTAACTCAAAGTGCTGGCATATAGGGCAGCGCTTTAGTGACTGAGTTAACGCACGCCGAGTTGAACTTAAGATAGAAATGAGTGGAACTTAAGATAAAAGCGACAAATCGAGAAAATTGTAAAGCCTGTTTAGGCATATATTTTTGCCTATTATTTTATTACCATCAGTTAAATATACATATATATATATATATTGTAGATAAATTAGGATCGACAGTAATCCGTTTTCATTATTGAAAAAAGCAAACAAGGATATTTATGTACTATAATGTATTGGGAAAAAACACGAATGAAAAAAAAAGTGACATAAGAGGACAGAAGAATATATCAAAATACATGGTGTCAAAAAATTCAAATATAACATGGACTTCTGAGGTGCCAGTGCCAAGTTACACGACCTCATTTTAACACCCTCCTTTAACTTGCGTACTCGCAGCCAAGTCCTTTCACACAGCACTCAAGCTTCTCTCTCGAAAGACCTTTTGTTAACATGTCAGCCATCATCTTTTGGGTAGCCACATACCTTAACACTACTGCGCCGCAGTTCACTTTTTCTCTTATGAAGTGATGTTTGACATCTATATGCTTTGTCCTCTGATGATGCACCGGATTCTCTGCAATCCTTATTGCTGATTGACTATCACTCAGCAAGACCATACTGCTCATGTCCTGTTCCGTTAGCTCAATAAATAACCTTTTAAGGAATACCGACTCTTTACATGCTTCTGTCAAAGCCATATATTCTGCCTCTGCACTTGAAAGTGCAACAGTTTTTTGTTTCTTACACTCCCAGGAAACTGGCCCACCTGCGAATATAAATGCCACTATATGACCTTCTATCGCATATATCTCCCGCGTGATCTGCATCCACATAACCAAACAAAGGTTTGCCAGTTTTTTTATACACTAACTGAAAGTTTTTGGTTCCATTTAAGTACCTCAATACCCTCTTTGCTACAACCCAGTGTGTATGATCATAGCAGTTATTAAATTGGCTCAAATAACTTGTCGCATATGCTATATCTGGTCTCGTACAAACAACTAAATACATTAATGAACCAATTAACTCACGGTATGGTAACTCACTTGGTGGAACGTAATCTTCTCTTTCTGGTTTTACTAGCTTCAGTTTAGTGTCTAATGGTGTTTTCACAGTCTTGCAATCAGTCATTCCAAATTTTTCAAGAATCTTCTCTAAATACTCAGTTTGATTAATTTTTACAACTCCATTATCTTGTTTTATTTTCAAACCTAAGAAGACATCTGCTTTTCCTAAATCTTTCATATCAAAATTGTTCTGTAATTCTTGTTTAATGAGTTTTAACTCCTTCTCATCATTCCAAAATATCAAAAGATCATCTACATATACAGCAATAATCATTAAACTGCTTATTGTCTTCCGAATATAGACACAAGGTTCATTCTCTGATCTTTTAAAACTCAAGTTCAGTAAAGCCTCATTTAGCTTCTCATTCCATGCTCTTGGAGCTTGCTTTAGACCATAGAGTGCTTTGTTTAAAAGACACACGTAACTCTCTTTTCCTTTTTCTTCGAAACCTTTAGGCTGCTTCATATAGACTTTTTCGTTAAGATCACCGTTTAAGAATGCAGTTACGACATCCATGTGATCAATTTTTAAATTATGCTCTACAGCAAGGGCTAGCAGTAATCTGAGTGTGCTATGTCTTACAACTGGTGAGAAAACTTCATTGTAATTTACACCTCTCACTTGTGTGAAACCTCGTGCTACTAACCTAGCTTTATATCGTATATTCCCTGCCTCTTTCTTGATTCTAAAAATCCATTTTGAATCAACGAGGTGACCATATGCAGTATCTACTAAGCTCCAAGTGTTGTTCTTTTTAAGAGAATTCAATTCTGACTCTATAGCTCTTTTCCATTCTTCTTTGTCGTCACAAGATAAAGCCTCTTCTACAGTCATAGGTTCATTCATCACTTCGTTTGCTGCGTGATACAGTATGTAGTCTTTGTACTCTTTAGGCTGTCTTTCTCTAAGTGGGTATCTTCTTTCTGAAGTCTCTACTTCCCCTTCAGTATACGTAGGTGGTGGTATAGGGACATTTCTTGTCATCACATCTTCAAGAAGATCCCCTCTTTCTTCTCTAGCACATTCTATATCTATAATTGCATCACGATTAGGAACAACTTCTTCAGGTCTACCTAGAACATCTGCCGTTTGCACTTCTCGAACCGAATCTGTCTCTACAGTCGGTATATTCCCTACAGGTGGTGCGTCTTCTTCAAAATTAGCTTGTATTTTGTCCGTCTGAACCTTTATGTTTACCTTCTGGTTTTCGAAGAATACAACATCCCTCGCTTTATACAGCTTTAATGTTTTAGGATGAATCAGACGATACCCTTTCGTTGCTTCACAGTACCCTACAAAAACTAATTCCACACTCTTCGGATCAAGTTTCTTTCTTTTCTGATCGGGAATGTGCATAAAAGCTCGACTTCCAAACGTTCTTAAGTGACTTAAGTCTACTTTCCTGTTAGTCCAGGCCTCTTCAGGTGTCATGTCCTTAACAGCTATAGTAGGTGACCTATTCTTTAGATATACTGCAGTACTGACAGCTTCTGCCCAATAAATCTTCGGTAAGTGTGCCTCTTCAAGCATACTTCTGGCTCGTTCAACAATGGTTCTGTTCGCTCTCTCACAGACTCCATTTTGTTGCGGTGTATAGTCCACAGTTAGTTGGTGAACAATACCATTTTCTTTTAAAAACTCGTCAACCTTTTTATTTACGTATTCCTTACCGTTATCACTACGAAGTGTTTTTAAACGTTTTCCAGTTTGAGTTTCGACAAAATTTTTAAACTCTACTAGTTTACAATAAAGTTCACTCTTTTCACGTAAAATATAAACAAAAGTTTTTCTCGTTTTGTCATCAATAAAGGTTACAAAATATCGTGAACCAGAGAATGATGAGGTTTCCATCGGTCCACAGATATCACTGTGTACTAATTCAAGAATTTCAGTAGCTCGTTTGGCTTTCTTTTTTGGAAAAGGTAATGCAGTCTGCTTACCTTTAAGACACGAAACACATTCTACTCTCTCAGGTTCCTTGAATTTAATACCTTCAGCCATTTTATCTCGAAGTATTTTCATGTTGTGAGGACTAATATGACCAAGCCGCCGGTGCCAAACATCAAAGTCGATTTCTATTGTATTTACAACTGAAACATCAAAACAGAGATTAGAACCTGTGCGCTTTAGTTTATAGACCCCTTTTTCTTCCTTACATGCATGTTTCACTACACCTTTCACTTCACAGTCATTATCCTCATAAATCTCACAACCTCGCTTTGAAAATACCACTACTTGGTTCCTTTCAATTATCTTACTTACACTCAGCAAGTTCACAGTTAACTCAGGCACATACATTACTCCACTCACATTGAAGCCTATCTCTCTACTCGTACATACGTCTCCACGACCTACGCCTCTTACTCTACCACCATTCGCACATGTCACTGGCACTGGCTCCTCAAAAGCCCTATAATCAGCAAACCAGTCATTGTGACATGTCATATGTGTGGACGCTCCTGAGTCCACTATCCAATCTCTACTGGATTGACATTTTGGAGTCGAGTACGAAAAAGCGATACTGTTAGCTACCTTTTCATTACTACTATTGTTAATTGTCGAGTTGTGTGGACAACTAATTGCTTTGTGCTCTTTACCACATATAAAGCATTTAAGTTTTTTCTTCTGAAACTTCCGTTTTTCGCTGTTTTTAATGACAGAAAAGTTATTTTTCATTGAAACAAGTGCACTTGTTGAGGGCAACTCTTGTTCTCTATTACCACTTGTTGGGTCCTGTATCTGCAATATTTTCGTTTTGACATAATCCGTGGTAATAGCTATATTACTGTTTTCTATAGCCATTCTCATTGGCATATACTCCTCTCCTAATCCTTGAAGCATGAGAGCAGCTAATAACTCGTCATCCACCTCTTTACCTACGTCTTCAAGTTGTTGGGCGATACTCATTATCTCAGTAATGTAGTGACGCGGCGAGTCGAAATTGGAGAGTTTTTGATTTACTAAACGGCCTAGGAGACGACATCTATTGTTTACACCCTTATCTTCGAAAGTGGTGCGAATCGCTTCCCAGCACTCTTTTGCAGATTTAGATTTTTTTGCGTGTATCAAACAGTGCGGTTTGACCATTAAGAGTATCTTGGCACGCGCTATGCTATCTCTTTTGCATGCTGTTGCATTCGTGTCCGGTGGCGTTCTTTCTACATACTCCCATAGGTCTTCAGTTATTAAAAATAACTCCATTTGTACCTTCCATGTGAAGTAGTTCGCCGAACCATCTAATTTCTCAAAATTAGGAATACTGCTGCTAGTACCTGCCATCCTTGTGTAGGTTTCGTGGTTACCTCCGTCACCAGAAACTTCCGTGCTCATTTACACTTAATGAAGATATTTTTATTTATTTATTATATATATGTAATTATATACTACAGTTTTCGTAGCAATAATTAATGGAATTAAACGCTCTGCTACCATGTAGATAAATTAGGATCGACAGTAATCCGTTTTCATTATTGAAAAAAGCAAACAAGGATATTTATGTACTATAATGTATTGGGAAAAAACACGAATAAAAAAAAAGTGACATAAGAGGACAGAAGAATATATCAAAATACATGGTGTCAAAAAATTCAAATATAACATGGACTTCTGAGGTGCCAGTGCCAAGTTACACGACCTCATTTTAACATATATATATATATATATATATATATATATATATATATATATATATATATATATATATATATATATATATATATATATATATATATATATATATATATATATATACATACCAGCCTCAGTCAAGTACGGTTTAGGTTTTTGTTTTTAACGAGTATAATAATATACGCTACACAAATTACACTACGCTTGTACTATTTGAGAAGTATTCAGTAATGGAACTATATCGTTGACCAAATAAATATGTTTTCCTAAAATTGTGCTCTTCATTTATTTATATTGCTATTCCATAAATAATATAAGGCATTAAAACACGACCTATGTCTATGGAGGAATTATTAGCAAAGTGGGTCGTGAATCAGAAAGAAAGAAAGAAGAAAGAAAAAACGTTTATTTAGAACTACAACATAAATTAAAATACAATATACAAGCATAAATAAATAAATGTACAATATAAAACAATGTAATAGAAAAAAAAAATAATAAAGTGTAGCTCTAAATTGGTCCTAGCTCAGCATGTTGCTGGTTAACTTAACCAGCGCTGATCTTCCGCTAGGGCCATTTAAGTGACATACACAGACACTGAAGCAATTAAAATACAAAGTGAAACAAAAAAGAGAAAAAGAAGGAAAAATGTCCACAACAATTGTAAAAAGAAAAAAAAAAAAGTAAAGTTTGAGATAGTTAGAACAGATAAGAGTTCAAAAGAAGCAATGTTAAAAAAACACACACGACATAACAAATACAGGATAGGTGAGGCACAACCTCCAAATGGGCGCCATTATATAGCACTGGTATCATGAACCAGATCAGATTGGAACGTTTGGTGGGCATATAAGAACTTTTTTAATTTAACTCTAAATCCATGAATACTATAATCAATTGGTCAGATCGTACCTACATAGATGCATACCATTTACTTTGTTAATACATATATAAAAAAATGTGGATTAAAAACCGACTTCAAAAACTAAAATGTATAAAATAACTCATTTCTAAAGCTATTATTATTAATATATACTATCTAAAACATCTTGAAGTCGGTGCAAAGTAAAACATAAAAATTACTAAGCACCCACTTTAAGATGTTTTAGATAATATATATTAATAATAATAGCTTTATAAATAAGTTATTTTATACATTTTAGTTTTTGAAGCCGGTTTTTTTAAACGAAGTTTTTTCTTTTATTTATTACTTTTTTAGTGTCTAGCTATGTATGGTCCACACCTACGAATGGTGCCACGCTTCTTAAAAAATATAGGTCCCAAGAAACCGGAACAAAAGAATGTTCGTAAAATAAAAACCACTGCGCCAAACTATGTCAAATTTTTAGGTGACCACATGGCAGCTATTCCGCGTCGAACAAAAAAAGAATCACGTAAATCGAATCATAAATCTCAGAGTAATCGGTGTATATATGGAACGAAAAGGTAATATTTTTCATAAAAAATGTTGATAAAATAAAAACTACTGGGTCAAACCATGTAAAATTTTTAGGGGACCAATCGGAAGCTATTCCGCGTCGAACAAAAAAGAATCACATAAATCACAGAGTAATCGTCGAACATATATAAAAAGATCCCGACGAATTAAGAACCTCCTCCTTTTTTGAAGTCGGTTAAAAATAGAAACGGCCTTTAATTAAAAAAAATATTAAACTAACTAAAAACTGTTTAAGTGACTATGACTAAGATCAGTATACAAATTAGATAACAGTCTTAATGTATTCTATTCTTTCTTTCGATATGTAACAAAAAAAATTACCAGTTTCTCTTTTTTTTAAATTATTTTATGAAATTTAATGGCTGTTGTAATTTTCTTATTTAAAAGAACAGTCAAGATAATTTCAGTAAATATATTTATTATGCCATATTTTTGATAATAATATAAGGTATTTAATAAATAAGGTTAATAATAATTGATAAGGCTAAGAATGTAATAACATTATGTTCTAATACCACTCTCACAAATATAGCTTTATGAATTACACTTACATGACATGTGTGATTATAAGATAATTTATTAAACATTGTCAATAATTATGATGCGAGTCTCGTACATGTTAATGTACTGCCTCTCTTGCTCTTAAGTAATAGCGTGATGTTCTACAGTTGTAAATTTCTCAATTTTTTATTTATTACAAGGGTTTAGCAGCCAGGCAGACAGCCAACTTGATGGAAAGCGGTTACCATCGCCTATGGACATTTGCAATACCAAAGGGTGGTACAAATGCGTTGTTGCTGTCTTAAGGGAGTCTGGGACCTGCCCACTAATCCCGGAACACAACTCAAGGTTGTTATGGTGACATACTTTAGACCAGGGGTGGTAGCCATCCAGTCGAGCAAATACCACCTGGCTGTGGGTTGTTTTGTCGTCTCTTACGACAGGCCGCCAAAACGCAGGAAATTGTATTCTTCTCAATAAACAGTCCATCTAGAAAAGCTTTCTTTATTATTTCAACTTAATATTGCATCGCATTTTATTGCACTCTAGAAAAATCGCGAAAGGTAGTTCATTCCACAGTTTTAACATGTACTGCGGAATAAGAATAGAAAAAACTTTTACATTGTGTGGTTTACCTGTAAATTCCTAGAAAACGTGATATGGTGTAGGCGGATTAAAAAAAATTAAGTTTCTATTCCATATGATTCACAATATTCAAAATTTTAACATAAACGATGCATTAGTTTCATTAGTTACCCGAAGCTAAATGATGCCGAATCATTTTGTAAATTAAGTTGTTTCACCATGTCATATTAAGCTTAAATCCATTAAAAAGGTAATAATTTTCACTTAAATATCAGCACTATAATATTCCACAAATTATAAATTGCGAATTTTTGGCGGGAACTTAAAGAAGATGTGGTGCTGTGCAGTTTTATTTTCTAAAAATGTGTAAAATTACTTTACAATGAACAATAATTGCAGGGTATTGATAGTTTTTGAGTAATTATGTCTTTTGTGAGAAAGGTGAGCTGTATAATCAAATGTGGCCTTTTGAGTTGTCACAAGAACTCCGTTGAATGGCACTAGCTGATCACCTACAGTTCAGCTGTGCTACACATAGGCTTAAGTAAATTAAGAAAAGTTTACAATATAGGTAAACTAAGATCTGGCTTAAAGCCTAGTTGCCAAGCCATAAACCTAAATAATAATAATAATAAATTGCATAAAAGTTCTCCCGATCACATCGAATATTACAGGTATTCATAAAATCTAGCTGGGTAAATGTTACAACCAAAAGCAGCCCTATGGTGGACTGAAACAAATGTGACGTTTTTGGACTTTTATTATTTTTGTTTAAAGATTTCACCGCATACAAAAAGAAGTATACTGAACTCCATTAAATCTTAGGTAACTCAGTAATTCAAGCGCAAACCACTACACTAACACACTGAGTTAACTCAAAATTGCGCTATATCGCAGCAGAGTCGTAAGACCTACCAACCACGGTAGACGTGAGACGCCTGCTTTTAGCACGGTATCGTGGGCAGAACATTGTCAAATTTAACGATTCATTTGAGATTCACTGAAATTAGTTATGCGCCATACATTCGGAACAAATGTATTGATATACCGGCAGTGTTATCCAGGCCTACTCTTCATTAGCTTGTAACAGTTAAATGAATGCTAGGACATCAGGAAGAAAGTTTTTGAAGTATCTGAGTGGAATCGAGAGTAGATTTTCGAAATCTTTTTACATTAAAATCTATCTAAAATTTAATACTGGTTTTAAAGTCTCCTCAAAAATAACGCCTAACGGCCTGGCCACGACCTTGTCGTTGCGAGCGATAGCTAAATGCGACTTCACGAGCGACAAAAAGAAAAGTAAGTTGTATAAAGCATTTCATGGGCTGTCGTAACGTCTAAATCATGGCGGGTAGAGGTAAGAAAGAGCATATCTCTGTATGATTTGAAAGATTTCTGTCAAAAGCCATTCAGTGAGGCGCTACTATAGCTAGAGGGCGAATTTTAAAGAAAAAGTTAATTATTTAATAACAGTAAATATTGTAAAATTATTTTAAAGTATTTACAACAATTAAACAACTTAGATATTTTTATTTAGCACACTTCGCTCCGTCTACAACAGGGATGCGGACACGTATTACAATATATTCTGTTTTATATATAAGTGTATTAAACAGGCGCTAAAAGAATATCTTGCCATAATTTTTCGAATTATGGATAGCAATTATTTTCCAAAAAAGTAATTTATGTGCTATTTGTGAATGCTATTTGGCGCTTGTATAAAATCTTTGAGTTTAGTTTATTTGACTGTCCGCTACCCTATTGCCGAGTACATATCGTACTCTTTGCGTACGTTAACTCTTTCATCTATTTAGTTTTTAGTTTGACCCCCATATAGTAATCCTCTTTATCTCTACCCTCCATAGACTAGTCTTTATTCGCCTGCGCCAGTTTAATACGTCACAAACATCATAAAAGCACAGCAGTGCATAATTAAAGTTAAAAATACTTACTTATTCATGTTTGTACTTGTTTGTGATTAAATGTGTAAATAGTACACGAAAAATTTCATTTCCAGTGCAAGCAAATAAATCTTAGTTCAAATGCTATTTAAAGGGCCGCTTGTATAAGGTTGCTTAAGTTTATTTAAAACACACAAAACGTATTTAACACTTTTAAATACAATTAGCGTCTTGCACAATGCGAAATTTGCCGCTAAATATGTTTACAGAACTGTCAACACGTTTTGTGTAAAACGTATTTTGGCAGTTTAATATGATATTATTAACTAATTTTATTCAAAGGCGATCGTTATGCAAGCGGCCCTAAGTCTAATATTGCAGTATATACGTATACTTTAAACATTTTAAAAATAATTATATAGCAGGAACGACTAGTGTTTTGGTGATGGATACAAAAGAAAACAACCATTAAGTTATCGAATAAATTTTAATGCTTAAAATATATTGCAATATACAGACATTCAAAATGCAATTATACATTTTAATAAGAACGCGGTTTACTTCGGCTTCTATTCGAAAATAGTCTCAGTACGTGAGCTGGTACTAACAATCCGTTAAAATTAGGTAGTCAATAATTAAGAAGCGCTTTTATGTAGATACGCAACATTTTAATTTAGTTAAATTACGCTTCAAAACTGAGACACTTCCGAAAAAGCCTTAGTTTTATTCGTGGTGCTCTATTTAGTTCGTCACTCATCCTTTTCGCTACAGATAAAAAAGAAAGAGACGCAACTACGGCACAATTGACATTTTACAGTCCGGTTTTATTCGAAATATCTTTTGTTGTTAGCATCCTGTTTATAGACCTTATATAATCAATGCAGATTTTGCTTCATATACCACTAATAATGACGCAGTATTGGCAAGTTTACCGGCAGATAGACTAGTGATGGAATGAGCTCGTTTACCTAAACCATAGATAATAAATACACTATAACCTAATAACCTATCGGACGCAAATCGGACGCGCTCCGACAGAAGCTCACAACGCCCAAAATGCTTCGACAGCCGTTCCACATGGCGACCACGATCGTTATAGTCGTGGTGAAAACGTCACTAAGAACGTCATTATTTTCGATCACACTGCGCTCACAACTACCCATGTCAAGAGACATGCATACACACACACAGCATTAATTGTCTTTATCGAATGACATTGAAAGAGGCGCGATTTTCAAATCAACCAAAATGATGTTTGTGTATTTTGTCGTTTATGACATCAACGCTCAATAATCCGTTCCACTAGAGTAGTAGTAGAGTAACTAGAGTTTATGATTGTAACGTCCGCAAGCAAGTGGAACAGAAAAAATGGCGATCGTGAACGTAGTCGTTGTGAGCTTCCTGTGGAACGTCACCATTGTTAAATGACGGCGATTTTACCGAGATTCCCGATATTGCTACTACATAATAGCTAAGGGTAATCAACCAAAATTTCAAAAACTTAGCCATATGACTAACGGTTATCAATAGCTGTCTAAAAATCATGTGATGGACAATTAGTAAATACTCCCTAACCGGCAGCCGGCGGCTGACAGCTAAGCCGTAAACTTTTTAGTTGTGAGTTTTCTCTTTTATTTGACAACCATTAGCCGTCTGGCGAATTGACAGCGACAGCTAACAGCAAAACCGTAAACTTTTTTAGTTTTATTTGATTTAATTCCACAACCATTAGCCCACTCGCGAATTGATGAACTACTTAGCCGCTTCTACTTTGAGAAATACAGCTATTTAATGGTTTTTGTCATAGTTACCCATCTCTACCAGATAGTAGCAACACTAACAACAATCATTGGCTCATAGAGACGTAGGCGTTCAGTAAAACTTCCACCCGGATTTATACCCGATTGGACCGTACCTAAATGTAATGTTGGACTACTTTTATGGCGGGGCGTCATCTGCTTTAGTGTTAAAGATTTAGGCTGTGGCCGAATGCGACTTACTTGAAACATTAAAAATAATGTCTTTTAATGTATATCAGTGGTGCGGGGTGGAAATTTGTCTAGGGTTCTGTTGAAAAAACATACCGTATGATGCAAGCGCCGACTACACCGCTGTTCAAAAAACGTCTAACTTGCAATTTATTTTCTTATTACAATTTGTATTTTTACAATCTTACTGCATATTTTGATACAGAAGCCGGTGCCCGATCGGGTTATAAGTTGCTATTACATCAAGTACGTATGGAAAACTACCAAATGTAAGAGATAGTAATACAGTGATAATATATGCACGAATAAAAAATGTAAGCGTGAATAAAGTCATAGCAATTTTAACTTTTTCAAGAATATGTTTGTACTTTTGGTCGCTAATTGTTAGTTTCTTAAAGGTAGGCTATGTGGAATCGACTTGTATGAAGTCCACGCCACTGATGTATATACATACTTCATCTGTCATTTAACGTCATTAACAATGTCGTATCTCAAATTGCGCATTACTCGCATCGCCACATCTGCAAGACCTATAGCTTTAACTTTAACCCAGATGAAGCCGCACAATGAGAAGTAAATCGCCACCTCCACGGAATACTACGCCAACTTAATTTTAGGTATTTTCTGTTTTAAGGGAAAAGCACTAATTATGTCAGCCATAAATGTCCCACTGCTGGCTCGGCCACGCTTGTCCAAGGCAGCTTGCAGGTTTGACACATCGGTTATCTCGATGTGCAGGTTGCATCACGATGTTTTCCTTCACCGTCTAACGTGGAATTGTAACAATAGCACGAGATCAAAAACTGACTAAGAGTGCATGCTTCCGGTCAGATCGACCCGCGCCTAATAAATGTCTTAATATTATATATTTATTTAGATTATTTTGCATATACGTATATATACTACTATTGTATTTATATATTTATATATACTAGCTGTCCGGCAGACGTCGTCCTGCCGGTAAAAACAGGGTTGATCGTAGAGGGTTGAAATCTAGGTTGTATGTATTTTCTATTTGTATCATAAAAAATTGAAATTAAAAATTTGTCTAAAAAATAAATAAAAAAATTTAGGGTGGACTACCCTAACATTTAGGGGATGAAAAATAGATGTGGCCGATTCTCATAGATACCGGATAAGCACAAAAAATTCATCAAAATCGGTCAAGCTTTTCGGAGGAGTATGGCAACGAAAACTGTGACACGAGAATTTATATATTAGATATGTATTAAATTTATAAATAATTAGTTAAGTATATTTAATTTGTACATTCCTATATTTTGTCTGCTCCACCTACATCGTCAGATTAGTTAAGAATTTCTTTCAAGCTGGGTTGCCTGGAAGAGATCGCTTTAAGCGATAAGGCCACCTGTTGTTGTTTTTTTGTTTGGGGGGCTAACAGCTATCATTAACAATAACTAAAAATAAGATAAATTTAGAGAAGCTATTAATAAGCCTCCAAGTTTTGCCAAGATGTATTGTAATTATGCATTTTGTATTTGTTTGTTTTGGTGAGCAATAAAGTGTTATCTATATATCTATTAATTTCTAAAATTTAATAAAAAATATTAAGAACCAAAAACCTTTTAAGTTTTTCAATATTTTTTTAAGAAGTTTTAGAAACGGTATTACAATATTAATTAGTGCTTTTCTCTTAAGACAGGAAATACCTAAAATGAAGTTGGCGTAGTATCCCTTGGAGGTGTCGAAATGATTTCTGATAATTAGTAGTTGCAAATTAAAAACAAATCGCAACTCTCAATTACAAGAGCAATCAATATGCCTTTTTAAATTATATTTCTTGTCAAAAGGTCACGTCCATATTTTTCTGGTGGTATTAGCAAATTCTGAATTGATTTAGATTTCTAGCTGTCATATTCGTATGATGTACTTCTTAACTTATAATAGTGTTGCTAGTTTTGACTGGATTTTGTAAATAGGTATTGCCTATTTGTAAATCGAATATATTATAGCCATTGATGTAATGATCATAATTTAAGCTGACATGAAATATGTAAATATTAAAATAACAAGATTATGTTCTGTTAATTACCAAGATCTTATCACAAAATACACAGAACTACTTCCCGTTGACCTTAAAGATCTTCTGTAAATCTGAATGCTTCTGTATTTCTATTGTTCTGGTTTTTTATTCATCAGATAGAACTGATAAACTTACATCGATAATTAACAAAATTACAATCCTGCTTAAAGATGAACTTCATAAGCGGAACAATAGTTATGATACTAGAATGTAATCATGGGAAATGCTATCTGTTGTTTCGTTTACAGGCCGGGCAGAATTATTCTATTCTGACGAATTGAATTTCAGTTTGAACAGCTGCGAATAATAAATATATACTGTTGATTGCTAGAGCTAAGACTCAAGCTCCAGGGGTGGAAGTGATAAATGGCATCATGTCAGAAATAGCCTCGGTGAACCTGCAGCCCACCTCTCCACACCCCATAGCCACGCACACCCATGTTTCCCCTGTCTTCTATGGCATTTTTTTGAGGCCCATGCAGGGAGTGGCGAGTCAGCGTCTGCCCTTCTTTCTATGTCCCCAGAACATTGCGACGGCCAGACGCCATAGTCCCTATATTCCGAGACCCCTAGTACCACTAGACTTCACCCCAATAGCCCGGTACTTTCTGTTCTCATTCCTACAATACTCCTACACTGCCCGGAGCTTGAGTGCATTATTATATGGTGTAGACAGGGATAATCGCCGGTCAGTGTCGCGCCACATTTAGATTTAACCTGACAAGGGGCCTCTACGTGTTGGCCTCCCCACGGCCCCACGCAAGCCCCCCAAAAGTCCGGGCCATTTTTATGGCCCATGGTTCTTAAAGACATTATATACTGGAGCACACTTAATAACAAACACAATCGATTACCGATAATGTCAACTAATAATCGATATTGATTTCTGACATCGTCATACGAACATGTCTATTTATATATGCTGGTTTAACATTACTGTACAAAATATATAGCTTGTATTCAAGAACACATAAAAACTTGATCAAATAAAAACAGGTGTTTTTTTTTATTTGTTAGGATTTTAGTTTTTATTTTAACTTGAATAATGTTAACTCTTGATTTAAATTCGAAAACAAATTATTATTCAAAATCTAAAGTCATTTTGAGTCATAAATGACACAAAACAACACAACACTTAGGGCGCTTGAATTTATTTGAGAAACAAAACGTATTTAACATCCTTAAATACAATTATCGTCTTGGACAACGCAAAATTTGCCGCTAAATATGTTTAAAGAACTATAAATACGTTTTGTGTAAAACCTATTTAGGCAGTTTAATATGATTAACTAATTTTATTTAAAGGCGATCGTTATGCAAGCGGCCCTTAAATTTTATTATGCATGCATTAAAGCATTGATTCAAAACTAATGCCCGTTCTTCAATACGGACTTAACTAAGTGAGTCTGAGCTTCTGCATATTTTGTGATCATAGAGGTAAAATAAAATATATTTTCACGTTTGAGCTGATTTTGTCTGAGTAAATAATCATAATACTTTTAATTTTATTTATCTACAAGATCAATTGGACCTGTTATACGTTGATAAAATCTAGTTTCTCCAAAGTCCCACCAGTCGATCATTACATCAAAAGCCATATGTCAAAAAGGATTAACATACGTAGTATGATCTACTAGATTTGTGAGAGAGTAATCACTTGTCACCGTAACGCTGGCGTGAGTTACGTGTGCTCCGGCGCATGCTTGCGGTGATGATGGCGTCGAGCTCGCGGACGACCTGCTTCCACCTGTTGCCCGTTTGATACTGGAATAGGAGCAAATTGATAGTTCATTACCAAATCTATGTAGTCTTATAAATACTCTAAGAAACGCGTTTACTTTTTTCGGCAGTAGAGATGTAGTGGAACACTGACAAGCCAATAGATGGGGCTGTTTGGTATTTGAGGTCACAAACGTTTCCCGAAACGTATAATACAAAGAATATATGCAAATCTTCCATATTAACGTTGGGCATAGGCCTGCAGGAACTACAATAGCCTCGCTGGAAGATCTTTCTTTGAGACAGAGGAGCATTTAATCTCGCTCCTCCCACAGTTAGGGCCAATCCCCTCGGAGAAACTTGGACTTGGAAGTCGGCCACTATGCATGGCGCAGGTTCCTTCATCCATACTATACGTAACCAAACTATCGAAACAGGTATAGTTTTTTTAGAAATGTTACGATTCCAAATTTTGTAGATAATTCTGATGATCTGGATATTTGTATGTAAATACCAAATTATTGACACTTCAAGCAAAACTTGATGAGATTTCATCAAATTTACTACATTCAATAGACCCTCGGAAACATTTTGACATAGACGTGTCTTACAGCCTTAATTACTGGGTTTTATTTTACGTTAAAGATGAAAAAAAAATTTTGAAGAAATAGCGACGTACATACATTATTGACATATATCTGAAAAATAAAAAAAAATTTAAACTGCATTTTCAGCAAACGAGGTGTTCAGTTCAAATTGCATTATTTGTATTTTATGAGGTATAAGTAAGTAACATCAGACAGTTGGTCAATAATTATTGAGGAATACACACGTCACCGTTTTCTTTAAATTTAAACCAAATTACAGTCCGCAGTAAATTTAACGCTATCGAACCCAACACGACGTTGCACTCAGCATATTGTTGTGCCGGGATAATATCCGACGCAACGCTGATTTTCAGTGAAAACCTCCATTTTACCATAATACTAAAACGACCCGAATATTTTATGAATTTAATTGAAACATAGAACGTAAACATTAGAACGTTGGTTTAGTTATGTTAGTCATTAGCATGCACAACAACACTGTTAATTTTTAGTACTCTAGCATAATAATAAACAAACCAATTCTGCCAATATATACTCCATTATTCTCACCGTGTCCATGGTGTATCATTTTTGTAACGACAACTTTCAGTTCTGGATAAACAGACGTGGTGTTTGATTTACACCAACTTTTTAATTCAGGTAACAAATTTAATCGGCTTTCTGAAATATAAGGACAGATGAACAAAACATAACAGATTTGTTGCACATACTATGAATTAAATACGATTGCATTGGTCTGGAAACCTCTTTTATACTGCACTCTTTAAAGATTTATATGCTTTTTTTTTTCTTTTACTTTGCAACACGAAGAAATTTAATTATGTAATTCTTTAAGGCTCCTGTTGCCGCAAACAGTTGAAAGTGGGATGCAAACGAAACAACTTTTCGCTGGTATTTATTGATCAATACTTTATCAAAAAAATATCACTAAAATTCGCGATATAAGACGTAACTTGGTTGTTTTTTAATTTTTCTATAGTTGTTTTAAGTTAAGAAAGAAATTCACCAAATCGCCTCAAAATTATCGACATGAAACCATTTTACTCCTTCAGTTCATCAAAACAGGATAATAAGATCATGATAAAATAACATTTTAAAAACGACTGTGTGTATGGTATCCCTGCTATCGCTCAAAAAGTCCTCAAGGATGTTAGCGTTGCTACAAGCCTTAAAGACCCCTTATCGTAGAGCAGAGGGCAATACTAGGCTGAAAATTCCCTTCAGATTGTTATTGATAGTAGAATTAACTTTATACAGAACTGTCCTGATGGTTGTAGGAAGATTGAATGAGGGGAGAATCCTACCGACGACAAGCTGTACATTTGTAGAAGTATGGTACTAGCATCATATTATTATCAAGCACTTCCTCGATTCCTCGTTACGGGCTACAGAACAGAAGATAGGTTTGTCCTAAGATATACAATGACATACCCAAAGATATGTTAACGTAAAATATGTCAGCACAGTGTTTAAAATATAGTAAAAAGCCCATCTCTCGGCACCCCTTAGCCACTCACACCCATGTTGCCCCTCGCCAATCTTGTACGGCATTTCTAGGGGCCCATGCAGTGAGTGGCGAGGCACCGTCTGCCCATTTTCCCATGTTCTCCGAACATTGCGACAGGCAGATGGCATAGTCCCCATAGACACCATAGTTTATACGAAGTAATTTTGTATAAGTATACAACAAAAATATTTCATGCGTCTTCGTTCCGAATCTTTTATTGCTAAAAGTATTCGGTTTTCTGATTTAGCGGTATCTAAATTATAATAATTAACGATAGCTAGATTGATTATTTGATGAAATTTGTCAAGGGGCTCCTACGTGTTGGCCTCCCCGTAGCCCCAGGGAAGCCTTCCAAAAGTCCGGGCCATTTATATGGCCCGTGGTCTCTAGATACAAAAATCTAAACAGTATCTTATATTCAAAGTATCAAAAGTATAGTATATATATATATACTGATTTTCAGGATGATCTATTCAATGATTCAGTCTCACTTGAGTACACAAAACTATCCTATTCTCCGAAAGCAGACTTGTTAGGTTAATGATAGAACAAATAGAACAAACCTGTCGCTGTTTCTTCTGGAGATTTCGGTGCTACGTTCTCACCGTTTGTCGGCAAAGTCTTTTTGTTCTTGTGCTCGTATCCATTTGCTCTACCTCTCGCATGATCTTTAATAGCATTTTTAATAAATTCATTATTAAGAAGATTATGAAAGACATTGAAACTAAAATACACTATGTAGCAGATCTCTGCCAACGGCGAGCGTGCCCAGAAGGCTGGCTGCATTACCACGCTGTATGGCAATACTTATTTGTTGTGCGAAATGTGAGCCAGCCCTCTAAACACGGGTAGCGTCAAAGAGTTCCTTACATCTGTCTTTAAAGAAACTCTTTGCCAAAGGACCTCAAGGGCCTAAGTTTCAAGCCCAAACGGTACAAATATGTAATTTTTTGTTTTGTTTCTTATATCTCCATGTCTCCATATTTGCGCCGTTTGACGTCTTCAGCTGACGGCGTTGCCAGCCCCTGACTCGGTCATTGGAGGATGTGACGGAGCAAGTGTCAACACAGGTCGCGTCTTCTAAGGGACAAGTGACATTCCGCCTGGTCTCTTGCAATCGTCACGTACCAGGCCAGTCGATTCTAGAATAGCCGGAACGCCGAAGCTGACAAGAGCTCGGCGGATAATGTCGTTGAGGCTATCATGACGAGATCTTCTTCTTGCGCTTTTTAAACATGACAACCCCTGGTGTCTAAATCGGTCTACTATAATTCAATACAGTGATGTTGTACGCAGCACAGTGACCCCAGGCGTAAACTCGCGGCTAAGCGGGATGTAGTATTGTTCAGAAAATAAGAGAATATATATTTAGTACCTATGTGCAATGCATATATTGATTACTCCTTCTGTATGATCTAGAGAACAATTCCTATATAATCAATAGGGTCTTACAATAACAGGGATAAATATAGGATATCCGAAAATAGTATAAAGGCTTGTTTGTACGAAGCCAGCACTGGCTGGATAAACAGTTTTTCAAGCTAAGCCAGCGCTGGCGATAATGGAGCGCCCGTCTATTTATCAAGGCAATGATCTCCGCTCGCATATCCCTTAATCCCCGCGCCAGTGTTGCGGACACGTGTAGACGTATCTTGCTAGTGATGGCAAATACAGTTAGTTCAATATATCTATCACTACCGTGAAATCATTTCATATGATCACCGGTGAAAAATCACCATCGCAATATTTTAGAAGTGACAATAAAATAACAATACCACAATGACGATAAGAACTGCAAGTGATTATTGGAACTATGAAATTAAATAATACATTGCACTCTCAACATTACTTCGCGGCGTTATAAATAACTTATGCCTAAGTTTTTTAAGAAGAAGGTTTAATTTTACACAAATACCCTCTTTTATCATTATCACTATCTATTTTAAATATATTGTACTATGCTCTGGCGACATTTAACAGTTGTTTCCATTCTTGTAACCGGAGTGAAACGTGATTTATTTTATATCATCGTTATTTAACCGATGATCAGTGAAATGTGCTATCGCTACTCGCCAATCGCTGGCGGATATCCATAAGAATCATAGGATGCATGTGCGTTTGTTATTTTTAGATTTCAATCAATATGTACTCAAAAGGACTTTCTAATCTTAGTTGTCATAACAGCAAAGCAGAAGCTCCACCAATTGGTCTATCACTTAGCCATTTTCTTGTCCAAAGGCTTTTTTCTTCACGATTTCGTTCTCTAACATATGTATCGACTCTTGTAATAATAGTGCAGGATGTTCTTTGAAAATTTCTTTTTCAACAGACGGGTTGAAAAAGAAATCACAGCACAAGAAAAATCCAGGCTGACTTGACTAAACAACACGCGCCAAGCCAGAAGTAGCTTGACTGTAGGACTGGCGCCAGTGCACTGGCTTCGTATAAACCGTACTTAATATCAACGGGGTACTGGTTAGTTAAATTCACATAATTTATACGCGTCTAAGGTAAGTTGTCTACTTGTTAAAATTGTTTACATAAATAGATGGTCATTCTTTTTGTTACTATCACCTCACTAGCCTGCTGGAAAGCAAATTTTTGACTCTCTTTTTTGTTGCAGGAGTGCAGCAAACCTGATGGTAAATGGTTATATACGCCTATGAACATTTGCAACACGAAAGTTTCTACCAATGTGCTGCCATTCTCGAAAGCGGTAGTAGAAACTGGCTGAAGTGTTCCCGAACACAACCCAAGGTTGTTACGGTAGCATACTCTAGACTAAGGGTGGTAGCTAGCTATCCTTTTGCAAATAGCCTACCACTAGGTTTTGGGTTATTTTATCGCCTTTTACCGCAGGCATCTTTCTCCATTCGTACACGGATAAAAATCTCTTCTGATTTGTTTTACTTGTATGCCTTTATACGTAAAAGTTTCCTTCGTCCTTATCATACTTAATTACTAAGGTTTAACAATAAATAGTCTATCATCACCGCAGCTTTATCAAGTCCACTGCTGGACATAAATTATCGATTAGTGATTTAATAATTATACATACTATTGGCATAGACGGAAGAGCGGTGTAAGGGTTGACCAGTTAGCTCTGGCAGTGTTAGCGGCCGGCGGGTGCTGCGACCGCGGGAACCCATTAAGTTGTAATCCCTGAAAATGGAAAAGCGTTTCGAAAATTACTCTCGTGTACTTTTCATTTTCAAAAATAACCTTTGTGTAATACCTACAGATTTGTTGTATGTTAATTCTATAAATTTAATAAATATTTTATTTATAATGAATGAATGAAAACTCTTTACTGTTCAGCATAAACTTAATAAATATGGATTAGAAAAATAGGCGATTTTATCGCTTATAGAGACCTCTTCCAGTCAACCCGGTATCTAAAGAGACTATAAAGAAAAAATATATTATAATTATTGGTGGTGTATTAAACAAAATTAAAATTAATACAATCATCAATTATCATTAAAAATAAATATAAGTAAATAAATAAGACATATATAAATAATATATAATTAGTTACATGTTGGGACGTGCTTTGCAACGTTTTTCTATAAATTAATCGAATATGCGTTGCACCAAACTTATTCTTTAATTCTTCAGAAATATGATGAATTAATTTATTTTAATATTACATAAAATTATTAGAGCTAGGCAAGTTTGCTGAAGAGTTTCTTGCGCCGCTTCTTCTCTTCAAGTCACAACATGTTGCGAAGCGGTGGAAAATTAATTACCAGTAGTATGGATATTACCAAGAAGTATTCAAAATTCCATCAATACTCACTCCCTTAGTGGTTCTCTCCAAAAGTCCGGAGTGTGTACTGGTGGAAAGTGGTAATTGTTCTGGTACCCATAGCCTCCGTCGAGACCACTCGCACGCAGACTAGCGTGCAGGGAATTCTTCATACACTGCAACTATATAATTATAGTCGATTATGCCACAAGTAAAAAGAAATTATAGTAGACTACTTACAATTTTTCACGAGGCAAATGTCATTCCTATTTTTTTTTTATCTGTGCAAGAATTGAGAAAAAATACAATTTCATGCGGTCGGGCGACCTGTCGTAAAAGGCAACTAAACAACCAACAGATGGTAAGGTATTTGCCCATCTGGATGGCTATGACTACCATCTAGAATATGCCGCCATAGCAACCTTGAGTTGTGTACCGGCATCAGTTTCAGGTTTCAGTCTCTCTTTAGAGAGCCGCAGCACTTGGTAGCACCTTTGTTGTTACAAATGTCTACTGAACTCGTGCAATAAAAAAAAATATGTCAATATTTGTTTTTTTTTTTATTACTGGAGTGCAGCAGATGGGCTGACGGCCCAACTGTGTTGGACAGTGGTTACCGTCGCGTGTTGACATTTGCAGCACTAAAGGTGCTACCAATGTGCTGCCGGACTCGTAGATAGGAGTGGAACCTGGCTACTACACTAACACCGGAACGCAACGGGAGGTTCTTATGGCGGCATGCCGTAGACCAGGAGTGGTAACCAATCAGTTTGGTAAATGCTCTACCACCTGGCTGTGGGTGGGTTGTCTTGTGGCCTCTGGCAACAGACCACCTGGTTTCGGGAATTAGTATTCTTTCTCAGTTCCTGAATGGATAAGGATAAGAACATATTACATATCTGACTGATTGTAAACGTCTTAAATATGGTTTTCATTAATCCAGCTGTTGACTACAAATTCGAAGGAAGTCAGTGCTGACTTCATACTGGCATCGTGTAAATTGATTTAAAGCAAGAAATAAAATAACTTAGCATAGTTAAACTAATATAAACAGTGTTAACAAAAATGGACTGACAAAAAATTGTGTGTGCATTTCACACGCCGTAGAAGTGAAACTTCAGAATACTCAGTGGTAAAAGTAATAGTTGGATAAACGCAGTTAAAATGACACCTTTGAGAAGTATATGTGCGGTTAGCTTGAATGATAAGGAAACGATGTGGATTGAAAGGAGATGTAATAACAAGATTTTAAAAAGAAATATTAAGGTGGTTTTTACATGTAGAGAGAATAGATAAAAACATAATCACAAAACAGGTGTATGGCAGTATTGTAATTGAGCGCCGCTGCCGGTAGACCGAGACGAACACACCATGATCGAATATCAGAGGTGTTAAAGAGTCTGGCAAAAAACATCTCAAATAAACATGCATGTATGTAGAGTTTAATGAAAGTAGATAAAATGAAAGTTTGTGGCTCCCTTACTCGCCACTATATTTTTCGATGTGACTATTTGTACGGGTACTGGACGAATAAATTATATTTATTCGTACAGTCATTCAATTATTTTTTTAAAATTAAGAATGAATTGGATGATTAGCTTGTTTTTTAATTAGGTTAGGTTAGGTTTTTTTTTTAATGACATGTTTTAAAGAATTATTGAAAACATGAAAATAAAAATAAATAAATAAATTCTAAAATGAGGGTGGGGTATAGATCCACGGCACATTTATTTATTATGAACAAATCGGAACATTTTTAATATAGGTTAGATGTTATTTTTTTTATAACCACCCAAAAATAACTTTGCGACACATACACGATTAGTCCCTATATGTACTGGCGCTGTACATTATGGAACAAGATCTGCTTATATGTTACTACAAAGTATACGCGAGTATTTGCGTACTGCTCTTGTATGGATTGGAAGAACTTCGTAAAACACTTATTTTCAATCTTTAATTAGGTTAGGTTAGATTTTTTTTTGGCCGAGCCTTTTTAAGAACATTTTCAGTACCCGTATTAATAATTTTAAATTGTTCGTACAGTACCCGTATTAATAGACTCAGCCTATATTTTTTTGTTTAGTGTGGCAACACTAGTTGAAGGTTTTAATTATCTATGATCCATGTTTCATTATTACTTCATATATATTTACAATGTCATGTTTTTGTTACGCGCCTCAGTCAATATAGATGTTTTCTTTCTGTAGATGCGAACTTGATAATATAATAACAGGACATGCCTCTTCACTTCCGAAGTGGTGTACCCTAATCCCTAAAGTGAGGATCCCTACGTGAAGTGGTGTGGCGGTCTTACTCGCCACTACTTGTTTGTCAGGATCGTCGCAAGTGAAAATCCATAATATCTGCCTGCCCCCATGGGAAACAGGTGCGACATTATTATGTATAAAATGTAATATGTAACTGCGGATATCTAGAAGAAAGAAGGAAACAAAAAGATTTATTTAGAACTACAATAAAACTAAATTAAACTATTAAAATAAAAAAAATAAGTAAATGTAGTCCTAAATTGGTGATAGCTCAGCAAAATTGCCGGTTAAGATGACCATCGCTGATCTTCCACTAGGGCCATTAGTGACATACACTAACAAACAAAAATTCAAACAATTCAAAGAAACAAATCTTATTTGAGGGCAGTAGAACTCTGCCAAGTCTGATTGATTTCAATATTTTGAAGTCAGTCCGCTCTCCAAACGATTAGCTGGATTAATGTATTAACAACGTACAACTGTACAATGTAAATCATCTTTTAGGACCAGTTCCCATATTTTACCATGAATTCACTTGCTTTATCATTGGTAGAGATTTGACATTGTTTGGTGCTTATGTCAATTCTTTAATTACTCGGACTAAAATGACAGCTACTACCGACCTTTTTTATGTTGCTTTGTGACAAATCAAGTCTGTAGTGAGTTGTCGATTCAACTCACACAGCATACGTATGAATTAAAAAAGTAGGTAATTAAAAAATTAGAGTACAGTAAGCAGTTAGGTAAGTGACAGTTAGTAAGATATAAGAACCGGCCGTTAATCAATCTAAAGTTAAAACATAAGTTGTTAGAGAAGCAAATAGAATCATAAATTCACATAAATAATTGAACATAACCCATCAAAAACACCAGCAAAACGGGGACGGGAAATTAGAATCTCTAAGAAACTTTTACAAAACACAAAAGCATACACTCAAAACAATATTAATCTACTAAAAATAGATTTGTTGCGAGCTACTTGTGCCAACCAATTATGAGCTACTTTTTTGAAAAATTTCGAGGGGGAAAATCACGCCATCCCGTCCACGTCGGCCATAGTTTGGCATGTTTCACAGAAGCACAGTCCCACACAGCTCCCTAGTTTACTACTATTGTTTTGAGAAACATTAGAGAGAAAGCCCGAAAAATGAAGCGACCAATATCATCGTCAAGGGAAGCTTTGATTCTGTTTGGAATTCCGATAAAATAAATCCCTTTCGAATAATAATAAAAATAATATTAAATTTTTATGTTCCATTTTTAGACCTATGTTTTTTTGACCTATGTGTTTTGCAGAGAGTCTAGACCCGCCAAACTCAACTTGTGACAGGCCTCCGTCACTCGCTCAATGCCACGCGCTATATACCTACCGCTCGGCGTATCGCCGACGATACAACCGACAGAGGGACGCCAAACGCCCGTCTGAGCACGTTTCCCGCACTTACCCTTCGAACTGCAGAAACCACGTAATTATTGCGCAGTAGATGAGTGTAAAAGTCAAAAAAACAATAAAAAATTTGTCGTTTTTTTCATTGCCGAGAGACGAAGAAAGTTGAGTAGTATATTAAACCTATCTTCATGGATTTTGTCACCATTTATTTCTTTGAATATAAGTAGGTATACGTAAATCAAGAAGTTTTTTTGAGTCAGGTATTATAAAGTGTTGTTTTATAGGTAATTCCTATTGTAGTTACCTCACCTAGTATAGTACTTACACAATGGGCAATGTCAGATAATTTTATATTTCTTAGATATTTTTGCTGTGGGTAGAAATAAGCGTCTGTCTGTATCTCGTTACGTGTAGATAATCAATTAAATAAGGTATAAGTTTGAATCGACGTATATTCACTTTTCACAAGGATTAATAGCAATCAATAGGTATGATGTTTAACACAAAGTGATTTCGAAATGTTTTAATTTTTAACCAACTTTAAAAAAGGAGGAGGTTCTCAATTAGTCATAGGTACGAAGACGCGTTGGCGCGTGTCCCGCGCGGCGGTCAACACGATCTCAACGCTTTGCCCGCGTTGTTATGGTAAATTTCTTCTCGTTCTGAGCGGCAGGTATTATTATTAAGATCTTGTAGGCTATTTTAGCGTAGGTATTTTCACTTTTGTATGGGAGTGAAGTATCTGTTACGTAGTAACTATTTATTAATCTGTGCTTGTGACCCGCCAGACTTTTGTGAGTGGCTCGCCAGACCTTTGTGAGTGGCTCGCCGGACCTTTGTGAGTGGCTCGCCTAATTCACTACACAGTTGTCATGTCTGTTATTATAGATAAAAATAAATTGTACAAGATAATGGGTGTGCATTGGTAACACCTCTGGTATTGCGATATTACGATGTAACCGCTTTTCATCTAACCACCGGACCATTAGCCCATCAATTTTATTAGTAAAAAACACCTTCATGAAACGTCGTAGCGCTGTCGGGAAACCTCGGCTGGGAGCTCATTCCATATCCCCACTGTACGCAAGAGAAATGTTCAACAGAACCGTTGCGTACATAAGCGGAGCGGCTCGAGGAAGTGAGGATGAACTCCGAACCGATGGCGAGCAGTGCGATAGATAGAAAGAGAACGAAGACATCATGCTAAACAGTTCCCCGGAAAACTCTCCGTTATAAAGTCGGTAGAGTATGCAGAGAGACGCGAAGTCTCTCCTAAGGGCAAGCGTATCTGGACCTTCTGTGAGTATAGGCTCGACGTTGAATACAGTCCAGGAGATTAAGCTGGTAGGCAGGTGCTCTAGCAGGGTGTGAGCAATACTGCATATGTGACTTCACCTGGACATCATTTGGATGGTATCCATCCAAACGGAATAATACCTAACCACCTGGCTGTGGGCTATTTGCCTGTTACGGACAGGCCGCCCGGCCGCAGGAAATTGTATTCTATCTCCGTTCTTGCACGGATAGAACGTTATTTTCAAGCAGATTATGTATGGCATGTGTAAATATGGATAAAGTGATCGATTTTCGGACCCAAATGCCTTGCGCCCGAGTGCCACTCATTCCTTGCACCCAAGGGTGAAAACGACCCTCGTGCTACCCATATTGTACCATCATTAAGATACTACATAGTAAAAAAATCATTGTTTATGATTATTTAGATTCTAGAACCTTGCATTTGCGAGTCATATTTGGGTTTAACAAAAAAATTAGCTTTCTCTATTTAAAGAATTAATTTGATGAGTTTTTACCGCTAGCTGCTCTACTTACCACTGGTAAACGCAACATGTTACGCCTCCAACAACTTTTTACATGACGTAATTTTGTTAAAGTGACCGCCTGCCATTATATTTCGTAATCTCCATTTAGTATTTCGCTTATTTATGTTTGCTTTTTTTAAAATATTGTATGGGCATGCGTTTGAACGATATTGCCTGATGTCTGATGGAAACGGAGTGTAACGTGTAACACGCCTATCTAGAAGATACCTGTTCACGCGAGACTTGAAAACATTATAATTTTTATATTTTATTTCGATCGAATTTAAGATGTTATAGAAAACTAGCTGTCCCGGCAGACGTAGTCCTGCCCGGTAAAAATAGGGGTTTGTCGCAGAGGGTTGATAAATTAGGGTTGTATGTATTTTTGTATGTTGTATCATAAAAAAATAGAAATTAAAAATTTTGTATAAAAAATAAATAAAAAAAATTACGGGTGGACTACCCTTAACATTTAGGGGGATGAAAAATAGATGTTGGCCGATTCTCAGACCTACCCGATATGCATACAAAATTTAATGAAAATCGGTCAAGCCGTTTCGGAGGAGTATGGCAACGAAAACTGTGACACGAGAATTTTATATATTAGATATTCATTTTATGCGGTTTCTTCATTGGCTAGATTTTTTATAGTATATTCTTTTGAAGACTCGAAATAAGGAGGGGGTTCTCAATTCGTCCGAATCTTTTTTTTATGTATGTTCACCGATTACTCCAAGATTTGTGATCCGATTTACGTAATTCTTTTTTGTTCGACGCGTAATAGTTGCCATTTGCTACCCTAAAAATGTAACATAGTTTGGCCAAGTAGTTTACCTTTTACGAACATTTTTATGTTCCCGTTACTTGGGACCTATATTTTTTAAGAAGCGCGGCACCTCGTAGGTCTACCCATACATAGCTAGGCACTAAAAAGTAACAAATAAAAAAAATCGTTTAAAAAAACCGACTTCAAAAACTAAAATGTATAAAATAACTTATTTCTAAAGCTATGTATTATTATTAATATAAATTATCTAAAACATATTAAAGTCGGTGCAAAGTAAAACATGAAAATGACTATATTTTGAAAATTACTAAGCACCGACTTTAAGATGTAGATAATTTATAAGTTATATTATACATTTTAGTTTTTGAAGTCGGTTTTTTTAAACGAAGTTTTTGTAAAAAATAACTACTTTTTAGTTAGTACGCAAATATTTGAAAAGTTCTCGAAAAAAATATTTAAAACACGTACGTGCTTATAATTTTCGTGGGTTGCTCTCGAGTTCCCTATGATCCACTCATCACATCTTGACTAGATGACGATGGGGCCACCCTCGGAGTAAAACTCTTTCAAATGAAAAAAAATATCCGTCCACAAAACAAACACGATTTCGAAGTGGCTTAAAAAGAACACGAGAACCCGTTCCACACTCAGCGTTGGCGGTGTTCTCGCGGGAATGTGGATCGCCTATATGAATGAGAATGGTTGAATTATTTTTTATATATTCCATCTTGGCCGCAATATAGATCCTACATAAAAAGATTAATGAAATTTAAAACTGACTCACTCAAATCACGACGTGAATGTTATGAGCTACTTTGTTTATTTAAGCTCCTAAATGGCTCAATTGACTGTCCAGAGTTACTTTCCTTTATTAATTTTAACACTAGATACAAAGCTTGTAATTCTTCACCTAGACTCTTTTCACTTCAAGTTTAAAAAATAAATAACACATCTTTTTATAATCCCGTCACAATAATGTTCCGGTAATATAGTGAGATTGCAAGTACAAATTGATCCATTGATATTTTTAATTCTTTTTCTTTAAATTTAAACGGGAAATTCAAATTCAAATTCAAAAGTTTTCCACTGGAGAACACTTTTTGAAGGTCATACATATAGGTTAAAATTTAATTTTACTTCCTAGTCTATGTACACCGCTTCGCAACGTGTTATTGCTGTTAAGGAGAAGAAGCGGCAACAAACTCCCCAGCAACACGTCTAGCTAAAAATTGTTTTTCTTTATATTTGTTGTTCTATTTTTTATATTTAAGTACTTTTTTTTTAAAGATTTTATACAGAATTATGTTACACAATAACTTTTGAAAAATTAATGGAGTTGTAGCAAACAGTGCATATTCAATAAGTCAAAAGCGCAATAAAAGAATAGAAATAAATAGCAATAAATTCGGGGTATTATTTGCACCAATATTTCTGGCATAATAATTTTGTTACCTAACCACGGTTTATTATAGTAAGTCATACTAATAATATTTACCCCTAAATATCTCGTCAATGTATGGTACATTGTGTGCTCACATGTTTAGAGTTACAGCTTAAACCTAATAATTTATACATAATATGATAGATGTGACATTTAGCTGTTTCTTGTTTAGTGTGCCATATAAATGTATGGAACTGTGCGGGCAATGCCTCCGTCAGCCGACGGGCATGAATGCACCGCGTTCGTTCGCGCGACGTACGTGAGCGTGCCGGGCGTGGTGTCCGTCAAAGAGGAGGTTAGTGACGGCGCCTCCGTTCGCGAGTACCTCTCTGCGCTGGCGGTCGGCGTCGCCGCGCAGCCGCCGCACGAGCCGCTCGGCCTCCGCGAGCCGCGCGCGCAGCTCGCCGCGCGTCTCCTCGCACCCGTCCGACGCCTCCGCCCGCGCTTCGGCGCACGCGCACTTCGGCCTCACTTCCAATTCGCGCACTTTTCTGAAAGCAAATATAGTAATACACAACTAATCATTCCTCCCGTTGAACCTGCGTAGTAAACCAATTTCAATATATGCGACAATGTACGAAATCTATGTTGAATAAATGATTATTCATGGAGGTATATATTATTATTTTTAAATTAAATTCATAAAATATTCGGGTCATTTTAGAATTACACCAAATGAAAGATTTGTAATTAAAGTACATACTCAGTTTGAGAATCGAGCAGTCGCTGCAGCTGCAGCGCCTTCGCTTCGGCTGCTCGCGCTTCGCTACGCGCCGCAGCGGCTTCTTTCTCCAGGCGGTTCACTTCTCGCTTGAGGTTTGCCTCCTGTCGTCATAAACAAATAGCAATTACATGTCTTTAAACTTTATTTTCAATAACTTGTGAGCTTATATATATTCAAATTCAAATGTTTTTATTCAAAATAAAATCCACTGGAGAACAATATTTCTTAAGGTCATAAATATAACCGAGTCATAATTAAACCGATATCAAGGGTTTACAAGTTTAAGTATCTGGGGCACTGGGTAACCCAAGACTTAAAAGATAATTTTAATATAGACCGAGAACGTAGGTCGCTGGCAGTCCGATGTAACATGCTGGCCCGCAGGTTCGCACGTTGTACACAAGAGGTAAAGAAGTCGCTTTTCCGAGCGTACTGTCAGTCCTTCTACACGTGCAGCCTATGGGTCAGCTATACGCAGCGGACATACAGCGACCTACGTGTCCAGTATAATAATGGGCTGAGGGTGTTGCTGGGGCTGCCGTGGCGGTGTAGTGCGTCGGGGATGTTCGCATTAGAAAGAGGTGCGCATCCCTACTGGCCCGCGTCCGCGCCAGCCCCAACAGCATGCTCAGTCTTTTTGTAGATCGATGGGACTCGCTACTGCTACGTAAATGGGTGCAACTGCACACCCAGTTAAATGTATGAGTGAGTTTGTTTGTTTGTCTGCCGCCTCGCGGCCCAGTGGTGGAGTCCATAATAGACCATAATTGGAATCATTTGGAGTACATGTCCCTTCGTGCCGTGGAGTAGGAACATTTGTAATTATTATTGTGACGCGGGTGTAATAATGTATTTATTTCATTAATTAATAGAAATTAGTAATAATCATTGTAAACTAATTTGATGTTTTTAAAATTGTTAAATTAAATTATTATTAATATAAAACTGTATAATATGGAAATAATTTCTGAAATAAATGAATTATTATTATTATAACTTCAAATTTAATTTTACTTCCGATTCTATGTACACCTCTTCGCAATGTGCTATTGATGTTAAGGAGAAGAAGCGGCAAGAAACTCCCCAGCAACACGTCTAGCTAACACTTGTTTTTCTTTATAGTTTATTTATATCTCAAGTTCTTTTTTTTATAAGTCTTATACAGAATTACTTTTTAAAGAATGAATGGAGTTGAAGCAAACTGCATTCTCATTCACTCTCACTCATTTGTCCCGTGTAAAATTTCTAGTTCGGAAATGTTCGTTAAGAATCGGTTGTGATCGGTCTCGGCCACCTTTTAATAGCAGTCCTATAATATGGCCGGCGTAACTTGGCGAATGTGAACATAGGCTCTGCGAACTTTAGCGCATGTTAATTCGTGAAGAAAATACAGTGACTTACTAGTACAAAGCAATGAAAAAAATACAGGGATAAAGGGCGACCAATTGTATTCACTGACGAGTCGTTTGCCCACTCATCACACGAGTGTACATGCTCTAAAGTTCGCAGGGCCTATGTTCACATTGGCCAAGTTACGCCGGCCGTATTATACATGTCATGTGAATATCTGTAGAAGCGTTATTGTCTTCGTTCCGTTCTTCCTCTCACATGTGACGCGTGTAGCGTGACAAAATTTTTGAAGTAGTACTTTAAATTTTGAATCGTGTCAGTACAAATCTATTTTGTACGGTACAAATTTACTGCCTCACCCGTGTACTACTCATTACTAACCGAGTCGTATGACTTGAATCAACAACTCACCACTGTGAGTTTTTTCCAAGGTTGCAATTTATAAGAAAGGTGTTTCGCAAATGTCATTCAAGTCCAGGTAATTAAAAATCAGAGTACACAAGAGAATTTGTAATGTCTATAGACTAAAGACCGATACAGCGGTTTCTATCACCATAATAGAACTGATCAAAATCTTCCATGAGCAAAAACACCAAAACAAGAAACTGTTTTGACTATAGTTACGTTCTTTGGCCGTCGGAGGATGTTTTAAAAAATAAGATATATTTTAATACATTTATTAATTAATTACAATTAGGTACTTAATTATAACTTAATATTAACGTCTGGACTTCTCCGCGATGGAGCACCAAAAGACGACGCTGGTATGTCCCGAGGGCCCTTTATTGGTTTGTGCAATATTACGACATCGTATGATCTTCGTGGAAGATCGATGAGTCGCATCGTGTGAAGCAAACGATGTGAGTTAAGGGTTCGCCCACACGAACACGTAACATCTCCCCTCCTAGATGAGCAACTATTTGTGGAACATGAATGTTGCTCTATGCTCCTGCATATTTTCCTCAATTCTGCTTGTATTTGGTAATTCAATATCTTCTGAAGGAGTTTCTTTGTTAACATCCAACGCCCGCTTCTTTGAATATAGGTGAAAGTAAAGAAACATAGCGAGTACAGCTGCACTTGATACCAAAAGGTAGGTAGGTATTGTTGTATGATATAAGCTTGAGAAATCATTTGTCGACAATTTCGTGGGACTTTCCATTTGCACCTGATGTTGAATATTGTGCAATACGTTTAAGTCAATTGTTGTCAGATTATATTGAATCGATGATTCATTTGATATTGATGGCGACATTTCTCTTGGGAACGTCATTATTTCGACAGCTTGTCCTCGAATTCTGTCGTCAGTATTGATGATAGTGAATTCCGATGTATGAATGCTGCACTTCCTTGGAATTGTTGCCAAGAAGCTTCCTTCCAATATGCGATGTTCTTCTTGTTTGCAGGAGATTTGTATTTTAGTTTTTCTAGGTAATGATATGATGTAATGTTGGCTATCCAATTCTAGTAGAGCTTCTTTTGCCAAGTTTACAGATGTTGGCTGACATGATGATGTTAGTTTCTGTTCTTGTATTAGGTTGGTAATGCAGTCACGTTGGGTGTGTTTCTGATGAATAGTTTGCTCTTTGCAGACATACCAGGTTTCTACCTTCGGGCATTCTGCCTCCATGTACACAAATTCCCTGGAATTGATTGCCAGATAGGGAAAAGGAGGGATGATAGTTTCTGATCTTTTATTAGGGACGGGACACAGTCTGTAAAGGTTATAAATTATAGGTGACATGATAGGAAGTTTGATTACTATAACTACTTTTTTGTCTACAAAATATGAACCTAAGCTAATTATATCATAGTAATATCTTATTTCTACATCTAAAACTGAGCTTTAGTCCAAAAAAAAAAAATCTTTAATTTGATAAATCATTTTACTCAGATCATTAATAGTTAATAATGAACGGTGCATGGTATTTGTGCGACTAAAAGCTATCAAATTTTCTATCCTACTTATTTCTACAGAAATTTCTTAAAAAATTCCGATATTATATTAAGAGCTTGTGCAAATAGAATGTATTGATTAATTTGAATTTTGACAAAGTTGGTTGAATTTATAAGACTTGATATAATTTTATTTTATTTATTCTGATTGTCTGTTAGCCTATCTAGGGTATGAATTTGATGGAAATTCTAAAAACTAAACTAATATGCTTGTTAAAATTAGCTGATAATTTTTGATTATTATTTTGTAAAATTTTAAGTGCATTTTCGTATTTCAGAGCATCCTCGTTATCGAGATTGCCTGTTATGCTTATAATAATAATAATATATAATAATCTTTATTTGCCAGAATGTAGTACAAGAGTTTTTACAATGATAAGATAATGTCCTATACATTCTATCATTTTCATGGTGTGCAAAAACTAATCATAATATAATTGTAAATTAATTTAATATTTCTCGTTTATATTAATTGAAAAAAAAAGAACGTCTTCCTTAACACGGCTATTTTTAAAATCGCTTAACGAAATTATTTATTAAAATGCTTCTACTAAAGATTAATATAATAAGACCACGTTTTATTCGTTTTGGTTCGAGCTATTCTAAATGCAGTAGTGATTTTTATTTAACTTCCTAAACAGATAGATAGCTTGGTGTTTGAAAGTGCCAAATGTGGTGTTTGAATTTTTTTTTTTTTGCTATGTCAGTCAATTGTATAAAGGTAATGTCAGTTTTGCCTTGTATACTGTTAAGGTCAAATTCAATCAAAAAGGAGTGGTCACGTGAAGTAAATTTTGGGGAGCCAAGTTTCAAAGGTAAAATGCCGAGTCCGTCGTCTAGGTTATCAAGTCGGATGTTCTGAGCTGATTCCTGGTTGTGGTGAGCATGGCCCAAACTCGTTATTAAGAGAAATATTAGCCGGTAACAACGTATTGTCTTTAATTTTCTTATTTCTTATTAATCTGGTTTTGGCTACTAAGCCTCGTTTTCGGGAGGTGTATATGTAAATGGGCAGGTTTTGAATTACGTTATCATTTGTGTAACGAGCCGCTAATTTTTTCCTACTTGCCAATGCATTCTTTACGAAGACTTCATGATTTTCTTCATAAGTCATTTCAGGTTCCCTATCTATATTATGTCTAGTCACTATAGCGTCACGAGTCGAAAGGGATTCTTCATGGATATATATAATATGGTAAACAGTTTGCATTTTGCGTTTTTGTTGCTCAAGATATAGTTGTAGTAATCTTTCTAACAAATTTATGTCTGTGGGATTCCGTGGGTCCAAGTGTCCGGTAATTACGTCAAAGGGTCTGCATTTAGTAAGACTTTGTATGTACATAGTAAATAATTATATAATTATCATAGGCGATTAATGCGTAAAGAACTAAATCCCGTATTGTTTCATTTGGGGATTTAATTTTTAATAATTGTAGATGTTCTAATAGTGTACTGTGAAATCTTTCGATGTTACCATTTTCGTTGAGTGGAAAATCTTTTCGGTTTTATTATAACTATCTAAAATAAATTGTTTCTATTTTTTCCTACAAATATAGCTTAAAATCCTAAAATTAATATTAATTTTTACCTAACCTTTCGATCAAGGATAATTTAAATTTAGGAAAATTCCGGTTTTATTTTAACTATCTAAAATAAATTATCTCTATTTTGCCCTACAAATATAGCTTAAAACCCTAACATTTATATTAGTAGTAGTATTATTTAAACCTTTCGATCAAGGCTAATTTAAATTTAATTTATAAAGGGGTTGGATTTGGCAACCAATAGGAATTATTAGTGTACTTATAACTATTACTCACATTTGCATGGTAGTCTGCAAATGACGAATTACGTGACTCATCGATATCCGGATGATCTCTTGAAGGCGATTCTTCAACAGCAATTCGGTGGTTCCGACAGCCAAGCGTAGGTTTATTCTAGGATAGCCGACGCGCCGTCGATTCGGCTATTGCGCGGTCTCGATATTAGAAATCGCGCACCGTTACAGCTATCCTACCGACTGCGCCAGTTACGTTCTTTGGCCGTCGGAGGACGTTTTAAAAAATAAGATATATTTTAATACATTTATTAATTAATTACAATTAGGTACTTAATTATAACTTAATATTAACGTCTGGACTTCTCCGCGATGGAGCACCAAAAGACGACGCTGGTATGTCCCGAGGGCCCTTTATTGGTTTGTGCAATATTACGACATCGTATGATCTTCGTGGAAGATCGATGAGTCGCATCGTGTGAAGCAAACGATGTGAGTTAAGGGTTCGCCCACACGAACACGTAACACTATAGAATAATCAAGTAGTTTTCTTGTTAATTCAATGTTTTGTTTTATAAACAATTACCTCATTGTTATCGTTTGTAGCAGTTTCGTCATTTGCAGACGATGTGATTTTCGGCGATGACTCCTTGTTGAATATCAGCTGGAATTGCAAATCTGTGGAAGAGTTTTTAAAAACATATCAGATACATAATGTTGTCATTGAATCAAGAAAGAAAGTAAATAATAATAAAACTACGTTTTAAACGGTTTTGGCCACTTCAACAGCCATGATCATGGAAGACAAAGATGTCAAGTGTCAATGAGTATTGGTAAAGTTTTATTTCGCCTACCGCCAACTTATTCATTTTAATTTTGTTTATGGTTATTATTTACTCTATGGGCCTAATCTAATTTACCACCGCTCCGCAACATGTGGCTTGAAGAGAAGAAGCGGCGCGAGAAACTCTTCATCAAACAAGCCTAGCTTGAATAATTTTATACTAGTGGTCGCCTAGTGGGCGAAATTCAACCATAATTAATTTTAAATTATAAGTTTGAACATTAATAAGGTTCTGTTGTCAAAGATTAAATACTTCTATAATCACAGATTTTGCTGCAGCTACAGCTGCACTGTTAATTTGACTTTAACAATAAACAAAAGAGTTTATATGCGTGTGTACCAAATACAAATAGTGTGTAATGTTATTTTTTTATTGATTTAATGTATTTTTTATACATAATTTAAAAAAGATATTAGCATTTTGCACTCCTCTATATAAATTATAAGTGTGCGAAAGTGTGTAAGAATAAGCCTAAATGGCGCTCTGTTGTTCGTGCCTACCCCGCAAGGGACCTGGCGTGAAGTTATGTATGTATGTATGTGCGAAATTTCATATTCCTCCGTCCGCACAATTTTCATAAAAAAGGGTACAAAGTTTTTGCTTCACGTATTTATATATATATATATATATATATATATATATATAACTTACGTATTTTGAAATATATTATTGTATATATATGATTTGAGGACCGTAGGCCGCGCGAGAGGGAAAGGTCGCGGCCCGCGTGTGGGATTCGCCGGGTTGGGTTGGCACTAGCAGCCCACTTTGAGATGTAGGGAACTATTTCCACGCCGCGGTTAGGGATACCCACTAAAACCCCTGAGCGATCACGAGAGTCCTTTGTCCAGGCTGTAGGCTCGCTCGCGCATTCACCACCAGCCTTCTCTACCTCACCACGAGGTGAGAGAAGGCCTCGCGGATCGGCGCGCGTCCCTCCTCTCCGGCTTTTATGTGCGGGCGGGTCCGGTTTCCCCGCCGGTCGCTCGCACGGCCGTAGCCTACGGCGGCTGGAGGTCGTCATGGACGACTCACAGACGCCGCCGCCGACTCTGACGGGCATCGCCTGATTCATATTTCTTTGATGTAGATTGCCCGGAATAGATCGCTTTGAGCGCCTATAAGGCCGCCTATTGTATTGCCTATAAAGTATTGTAAATATGATCTGTTTGTGTAATTGTTTATTTTGGTGTGCAATTGTGTCATCTCTCTCGCTCTCTCTCTCTCTCTCTAATTTTTATGCACAAATATTTCTGTACAATCCAGCTTTGTCTATTTATGTGAGTGTTTGTTTAAATTGCACGTTAGATAAATGCATGGCCGTTGCTAGCGAGAGCAACACGACTGTGAATCACCATTACGCAATGTGAATTTATGCGCATGTTTTAACTAAGATGGCTGTAAATATGTCCGCTGAATTCATACTTCATACCTAATCTTCAACTTCATAAGTAGTGTGTTACATACCGACGTGTGTTACATTAGACATATTTCTTCCGTTGTAACTTATATCGGTGAAGGGATGGAGAAAGTATACTAATTACTGCGGACGAGCGAGGAAATAATTTATAGACCATGTGTTCTAGACACTTTTACAGATTGAAAAAATTTGGCGAACCTCTTGGGTCAAACACAAAAAGTTAGTAATTGAAAAAAAATCGTTTGTTTTTCTCTATTTTATTACCTATATTCATCATTAGGAAATATATTCTACAAAAAGCTGAACGTAGAAAGTACCAAAGTGAGAGGTATAAATTTAAATAGCCTTTTTCCTTTTTCCGAAGACCTTCGAACAAGGCTCTGCGATTCCCCTCAGGGTCGCGACCCACAGATTGAAAAACACTGGTCTAGAGTAAGCCGACATAATAGCCTTGTGTCCCAGTATTTGTAGGCACTGTAGGTAGTTTGTAGGTAACCATCCAGGTGGGTCAAGCTTGAGACGAGGAGCCCCTTGATCTCGTTGCGGTCATCGAGGAAGGTTAGTAGTACCTTCTAGCTATGGTGAAGGCCAGGTGTGGGAGTAGCCGACTCGTTCTGCGAGACTGTAATGCCCGCAAAAGAGGCGGTGGAGCGGGACAGGGAGCAAACCAACACGCTCCCCTCCTACCAGAGGCTGCGGCGGCGACAGAGAGTCGTCCATCGTCGGACAAGTTGCAGTCACCCTTAGGCTGGCGGAACCCGGATTCGCCCGGACATAAAGGACGCAGAGGAGGGACGTGCACCGATCCGCGCTCCCCCTCTTACCTCGAGGTGAGATCCGAGGTAGTCTCATAAGCTTATTTATTCGTAACTATGTTACACGTCAGGCTTATTATACATGTATTATAAATATTTATAATCCATGAACTCCTTCAAGCTATAGAAGGTGTGCCCGACTAGTCACTTTTCAAGCCGGCAAGTAAATGCATTTATCTGCCGGAAAGTGTGAATTTGTTCGGTAGTTTATATATAGCCGGACCTATAACATGCGTTGGAGCGTTGCCGTGTTAGATTTTTGCAATTACCTCGGCAACAGTGCAATCCTATCTCTGTACCGAGTCCGATATGAATGTATGTCGCTATGCTTTGCATAAATGTACTTTTTGACACTGACGTATAGGGGGTGAAGTACTAATAAAAAATTTAGGGTGAGCATTCGTAACGTTTTGTAATGGGGTCTGGCCGATTCGAAGTAACTCCAGAATAGCACGCACGCAAAAGGCGCGTTGCTGGTACCTACGCTCACGTATGGAAGCGAGAGTTGGGTATGGAACAGAGAGCATGAAAGTAGAGTAAACGCGGTCGAGATGCGAGCACTGCGCAAAATCTGCGGAGTGACACTCGCGGACCGCGTTCGTAATACCGAAGTAAGAAAGAGAGTTGGTCTGAAAGAGAGTGTCGGGGTGAAGGTAAGGAAAGGAATGCTCCGATGGTTCGGGCATGTGGAACGAATGTATGATGAAAGAATGACAAAACAGATATACAATGCAAAAGTGGATGGATGCAGAAGTCGCGGAAGGCCGCGACACACCTTCCATAATCAAATTGATCGTGTACTAGCTGAAGGTGATGTCAGGAGCCTTAAGAACAGACGAGCGTGCATGACAAGAACTATGAATGTCAAAGAAGCAAGTGAGGTGTGTAAGAATAAGCCTAAATGGCGCTCTGTTGTTCGTGCCTACCCCGCAAGGGACCTGGCATGAAGTTATGTATGTATGTATGTATGCAAAAGGCGCACTCTCGGTCGCCAGCGCGCTTATTCACGTATAACCGGAGAGACCCAGTACTCCGGCTAACAAATGGTGGGACCAGCCCGTGAAAGGATCAGCTGTCGTCCGTCGTCGGTGCCAATCCCTCTTCTAAACCGACGGCGTATTAACAACACCTCTCGTACTGACGGTAAGTTTTGATCAACTGAGCCTTTCAACATGTCTATTGAACTCAACATCTCATCTTCTAATTTCAACTCTTCAACTCATCTTCTAAGTTTTAAAAGTTCTTCGAGGCCAGCAATTTGTTGGTAACGCCCTTGACGTTGTATACGGCTATAGCAATGTTCCCCCAACAATTTTGTCTCGTAGACCCCTTGCCAAATTTTCCTGCTTACAGTGAACCCCTATCATTAACCCACTTCAAAATAGAACGATGTTCCCAATTCATCAATATATAATTATTTTTTATATATGTTCAGCCACAACAGTTTCTGAAGCGATTTTGACAATTATTTTGCTTTGGATTCAGTATAGTTTCTAGTTGGTCCTATCATATATTAGGTAAAGGTTATACTAATATATAAAGCTGAAGGGTTTGTTTGTTTGCTTGAACGCGCTAATCTCAGGAACTGCGGGTCCGATTTGAAAAATTCTTTCAGTGTTAGACAGCCTGCTTCTCGAGGAAGGCTATAGGCTATATAATATAGCGCTACTAATAGGAGCGGAGCACCAATGAAGCATGTTTCAAAATCGGGGGTTGTTTTTATTTAACTCTTAAGCGATTGCATAGCTTTTATCGCGGGCTTTGAGCGCGGCGACCGAATCAAGGAATTCCGTATCGAAAATAAAACCTAACACCCCCCACTCCGCCTACCATGTAGTTCGGTCGAGCGTTCGCTTAACGTGTATGTATATGGTACGACTGTACGAAGCTCGCACGGATCGAGACAACTGCTCCGAAATTGGACGAATAAGTAAGCAGCTGTTTGTGAGAAAGTATATAAGTGTATAGATATTTATCATATCTTTGTAATGCCACACTCACCGCATGTGCGCCCCGTAAGTATACATACATGTAGGTATATATATACATTATATATATATATATATATATATATATATATATATATATATATATACATAGGTGTACCTGTGTACAACAGTGAGTAGCAGTTGCTGGTGAATAGCTGTACGCGTTAAATTTATGTATAGTGTTTTAAATATGAATAAACAAAGTGCATTTATTATTTTTATTATTATATTTATAAAAAGTTTGTCATGACATTCTTAACTGGAATTTACTATTGTGGCCCCATATATATATATATATATATATATATATATATATATATATATATATATATATATATATATATATTTGCAGCTCGCAGAGCCCCTGATTTTATTTACACTGATGTGGACGTCTATAAAATTATTATGGACCCCTAGGGGTCCACAAGGGCCACTTTGGGTACCTATGGTCTATAGGCAACTATTGGAACAGGTGTGCTATCTGGCTGTTTATTCCCTTTTGGCAATAAAAAATGGAAAATAATTCTCTGACCTGATATTGGTTAATAATTCATCAGCTCTTGTTTTTTGTGATAATAATTTACATTTACTTCTGTGCTCTTATGTATTCTATTTGTGTTCAGCACAATATATCTTATTCCACACTCCACTTTCTGTCATTTAGGATGTACACCATCATGTCATCCTTCGCACAACACATCCATCTCCTTTGGTATATACCATATTTCGGTTTATGTGGATTATATTAGATTTAGGTATATCTTCACTAACTTTATCATCTACAAGAATAACTGTAGATGATAAAGTTAGTGAAGATGTACAGAAAATTATCACATTACAAAACGGTTATGAAGTAAGTACCTCTATTTCTCTCCCTCAAAGCTTCAATTTCTGCGTGAAGGCCGCTCAACATCAAACGATGCTGCTCCTGCAGAAACCTAACGCTGTGCTCGAGATGAGCCACCCTCGCGGCCGCATCAGGGCTGCCTATTATGAAGCCGCTGCCGGAATCTGGAGGGGTCTTCTTTACCTAGAAACAAAATAACGTCCATTGTTACACATACAGCTGATCGGTGCGGTAGTGCGGCGTTTGTGGCCATAACAAGCTTGAGTTGTGTTCTGACATCAGAGACTAGGTTCTAGCCCCTTCTTCAAGGTCGGCAACACCTACAATTCCATAAGAGTACATTTATTTCAATATCTAAGTGTCAAAGGTAATTTCTTGATCGTTCAGTCAACGCCGTGTTGAAGTCTTCTATTATAAACAATTATAGAACGTCTTTTGACTGTTGGAAAACGTTTTTCGAGTCTATCGCACTATTTGTCCTCATGCGTTGTAGCTACTGTTTTGCCTTCCTTTATGATATTTAGTTTCATAGGGATTATTGGTTACATAGATCCAACTGATAATATTGGAATTAAATATGAAATCAGATCTCCTTCGGCACGACGAATGACTAATATGTAAACCACAATTTTTTATAAAGTAAGCCAAAAATTCAGCCAAGTAAAACTGGGGAATGGTTCTGAAATTAAGATATAATTTACATGTGCAATAAGTACGAAACAAGTTAAGTTGCCAAACTGACGAATTAAGTCTTTATCATCGTTTGAACATAAGTTTTGCAGTAAGTAATAAGTTGTCGAGAAGTTTGTCCAGACAATGAGAAGGACTTATTCTCAAGTAATGCAAATTTCATTCAGGCTTTATTATCTCTTTGACTAATGCGAATATAAATCTGCCCTTAATGTGATAAACACAATATCAATGATTTCTTGGACAATCTTCAAAAAACTCAACCACTTACAGAATTATTAACCGATTGAAAATTAGTCCCGAATATGAACTGAACAAATTATTTCGGCAATTATAAGGTTTAAAACAGGAAACAGGAATTGCCTTTTGTATTTCACTATTTATCCTGTTGAATATTTCTCTATATTGCAATGACTTTCAAAAATTAGAAGAGGCGTTACCCCTGTGCATTCAAAAATAAACCACGCGACATTGAGGTGAACTCTTTCGACACAAATAGAAAGTAACAGGTCAAATGCTATATGTGTCTTTGACACTATGGGTCAAAGTTGCTTTTGCTCTTCCTTTTTCACATACTGTGCTTATATTTATTATTTGTTTATATTGATATGAACGATTGTGTATTTGGGTGTGCAAGTAAGCAAATTAGCATACGAACCACCTGATGGTAGATGCGTAGTGGATGCGTTGTGATTTTAAGAACACGTTTACGCCCTATTTTAAAATCTTCTTATCATTTTGTGTATTTTGAACTATATTAACAGTCTTCAATTCATTCTATATTCTCATTTCATCTCTATTATCGAGATTATTATTGGTGAAACACTTTTCTGGCTAAATTCGTCTATCCCATGGATCGACGTGATTTATCGGTTACACTTTTCTTTATGCTTGCACTTGTTAGAATCATATTTATTATTGTAAAGTAACCATATGACGGAAGTCGTCAATAACCGGATAGAATATTCATTAATGTAGTAATCGGAAGTCGTATAACCGGATGTCAACGTAGAAGCATTTATTATTAAGCCAACGGATATCTAAAATGGAGTAACTGGAATTTAGAAGTTATACGGATGGCGGAAGTTGGTGTTACGACGGAAGTGAAGTGGCGCTAAAGTATTACAGGATGGTGTCGCTGCAGACGCACTACGAGGATCTTATAAATACTCTGTGTTCGGGCAGAGGGGAGTAAGTCTTCAATCAGTCTACACCTAGTCTGCAAACGATATTCAGCTAGTCTACAACAATAGTCTACGGTCATCGGTTGAGCAGAGCGAAAGCTCTGTTGGGCAAGAGGCCCATAATATATTGTGGGTGATAATTACTGTTCGATAATGGCAGTATTCTTTAAGGGCAAATTGATGCTCGACACCTGACAAGCGTGGAGACAACTCTTGGTGTTGTCTTAATATTTCTGTGTATTATTGTGCTGTATTAATATTGTAATAATTCTAGTGTAATAAACTTTTGATTATAATGTTTCAGATATTATTATTCTTTCTGCTAACACACTCAATACCCCTAACAGATTTATCTGTAGATAGATTATATGCAGATATTTAATTATATAGGTAGGTAAGTCTAAAAAAGCTCAATCCGTTAAAAAAAGCTTAATTAAAATTTATATCTGGAGCATGGCTTTACACGGGTGGACAATGAACACAAAAAGATCGCATAGATTAGAAGCATTTGAAGTGTGGTGTTGGAGACGCATGGAGAGAATAAGTTCGAAAGTAAAGAAGACCAATGAAGAAGTAAAATGGAAGCAAGGAGAGGGAAGGGACCAAAGCGAGCATTCATACATACATAAATACATACATACATAACTTCACGCCAGGTCCCTTGCGGGGTAGGCACGAACAACAGAGTGCCATACAGGCTTATTCTTACATACCTCACTTGCTTCTTTGACATTCATAGCTCTTGTCATGCACGCTCGTCTATTCTTAAGGCTCCTGACATCACCTTCTGCTAATACACGATCAATTTGATCATGGAAGGTGTGTCGTGGCCTTCCGCGACTTCTGCATCCATCCACTTTTGCATTGTATATCTGTTTAGTCATTCTTTCATCATACATTCTTTCCACATGCCCGAACCACCGGAGCATTCCTTTCCCCACCTTTACCCGAGCATTCAAGGATGAAATAAAAGAAAAAGTGGGTGTTGTGTGTACTTAGAAGTACGACAACTGTCGCATAATAAAGAAGATTGGAGGAGGCTCCACCGACAAGAGCATAGCTGTTAAATGATAGATAGATATTTAACAGATTTCTTCAAATAAATTCATTCTTATTAATTCTTCTAGATAGTTATATAGATAGGTAGGTTTTTCTCAACACCCCCCACAGACATATCTAGATATAATAAATCTTTATTACGTCTAAATATTTGTTCTAGTTTTATATACTGTGTAATATTTATGTATCCTATTTAAATATATTTAATTTGCACACCACTGTCATAAACTTTCGATTGTTTCGAAGATCTCTCAAGTGAACGACCATCGTACCGATAGGGGTGTGCATTAACGATTTAGTAGCGAAGAGCCTCGACCGACATAGAGAGGCTCTCGCTCGGTAAATGGGTGAAGGACCAGATACAGAAGGCGGTTCTCCTGAGCAAGGCACGCATTGTGAGGAAGTTCTTGTCTCTGCAGCGGGATTTCTGTGGCGAAGCCTTAGGTAAGTAGCGACACCTCGAACCTGACTCCAGACACCAAGGCAAGGCCTTCGTGCTTGCCTTCGCCAGCCGGCACGATGTGGAGATCACAAGACTCAAGCTTCAGGAGTGGAAGTGATAAATTACCTAACTTCAGAAGTAGCCTCGTTGAACCTACAGACCACCTCTCTCCACCCCTTAGTCACTCACACCCCATGTTACCCCTTTCTTTTATGGCATTTTTGGGACCCATGCAAGGAGTGGCGAGTCACCGTATGCACATTTTTCCATGTTCCCCAAACATTGCGACGAGCAGACGCCATAGTCCCTATATTACCAGACCCCTAGTTACCACCAGCAGTTCACCCCAATAGCCCGGTACTTTTTGTTCACATTTCCTACAATAGTCTTACACTGGCTGAGGCTTGATCTAGCATTTTTATTATATGGTCTAGACAGGGATAATCGCCGGTCAGTATCACGCCACATTTACATCAAATTGTCAAGGGGCCTTTATGTGTTGGCATTCCCATAGCCTCACGCAGGTCATTTTTATAACCCGTAGTCTTGAAAGACATACAAGAAGATAAAGATAGTTCATTATTTCATATAAATACAATTTGAAATCCTAAACACACGTAAAATGTAGACCTATAGTTCCTTAAAATATCTATGTGTATTTAAGTCTCTTACATGCTTACTTTATAATGTGTAGCTATTTAAAATTCAATGCCTTACTCTGTAACAAACTAATGCGTGCATAACCTTATAGTATGTTGTCATGATTTTAGTAATATTGCAGTTTTAAATGCTATTATGACGAAAAAATTAACATTCGTATAGTTCTATTGTTTTGAGTATTTGAATTAAAATTAAATTAAGATAGTTAACAAAGTTTGCAATACGTTCTAAAACAATGTTCACATAAATAAGCGGGAAATAAAATATCATATAATAATTATACTTATAAAATACTAGCTGTCCCGGCAGACGTCGTCCTGCCCGGTAAAAAATAGGGGTTGATCGTAGAGGGTTGAAAATCTAGGGTTGTATGTATTTTTGTATGTTGTATCATAAAAAAATAGAAATTAAAAATTTTGTCTAAAAAATAAAAATTTAGGGGTGGACTACCCCTAACATTTAGGGGGATGAAAAATAGATGTTGGCCGATTCTCAGACCTACCCAATATGCATACAAAATTTCATGAGAATCGGTCAAGCCGTTTCGGAGGAGTATGGCAACGAAAACTGTGACACGAGAATTTTATATATTAGATCATGAATGTTTTGAAATTTGAAGTGATAACTTCTTATGGGAGGGTAAACCGCTTCGTTACGTAACGTGTTACGGCGCTAGTCTGTCTGGCTTCCTTTTCTCTCACGCAAGTAATCACTTCTGTCGGGCGTCTCGTGACGCACACGTTTGTTTGGCCCGGGCGAACGTAATATGCCCGAGTATTTACTTCTAGCTTACTATCTAGGTTAATACTTGTGTGTTTATACACGTGGTTATGTTATGCGAGTCAGGGTGTGTTGGTTGTGGAAGTTAGGTTTCGGTTGGGGTAGGTTGGCTGTGGATGGGAATTGTTGGTTGGCGTTGGGCGTTATGGGTTACGTGAATATAATCAATGCTACGCGACTTCTATGTGAATTTTATTCTTTCAAAATAAAATCTGTCTCCTATTTTAATCATAGACTATACCCCTGTGGTTGTCCTATTATCATCAAGGCATGATCTGATGAGTGAAATTCAGGGAAATCCAGAGGTGACCCTCGAACATTACAGGCACGTACAACGTGTATTAACTCTTCAGACTCGAAGTCTGTACCTTTTTTATATACTTATTTAAAATAATTCTTTAGGCACTAAGTTGTTTTTTGTTCTAATATTATATGGGTTAATCTTTGTTTTCATATTCTTAACCGCATAATCATGATTTGAACCGCTATATTGTGGGAACACCCCACCTGGCGGCAACAAAGACTACGATGGCAACGACCAGAAACGGATCCTTTGTTACTAGTCAATTCACTCCTAATTATTGTAATTTTTGGGAAAATCTGATGATAAGGTACTTTCACATGTAAAAAACTCATGTATTATACTAATGTAGCCAATGTTAACGCGTCATTTTTAACGCTATACGTAAGTCGCATTTGGATAAAGTCACTAACGAAGGAGGAGCAGGGGCATAAAACGAAATTGTTATGAATAAAGAAACAATAAGAATTCTAGTTTAAAGAATAATTTGATTCTAGAGAAATATTTTATTTAATAATATTTGAATAACCAAGAATGAATTCCAGCCTCACAATCCGATAATGGTTCATTAGATTTAAATAAAGGCATTTTAATTTGTCGTCTTAAGACTTGTTTGTAGGCTAAATAATATAGTATGGGATTGATATGAGAGTTTTGTCTATAAAACCTTTATTGTGACTTAGAACTAAAGTGGTATTTCAAACAGTACATTTGAATTTTTATTTAAGTTAATCGTTACTTATCTTTTGTGAGTGTAGCATTATTATAATTATATTTAGTGACTAAAAAAGATTTTGATAATTACCATAATCTATTGTTACTTATTTCGGTAGTTAACTAAAGTTTAGGTAAGAATGATTAACCATAATAAATATTTGGTAAAAAATTGTTCGTCATCTAACGTGTGACTTGTGTGTACAAGTCTTTTCTTCTTCAGGCAATAATTTCTAACTTGTGACTTGTTGTACATTGCTCCTTAATAAAGTCAGTAAGAAACATTATATTGGAGACATTCTTAGTTGAAGTTATATCTAGGTATTTTATGATTTATAGATCAGGTTTAAATAGTTCATTAATATTACTTTTTAGATTAGATTGAAATTTTGATTGTGTATCTCTAAGAAATATACTAACTTGAAGTTTGGCGAAGGGTGCAGCTGGAACGAGGACTTTGGAAGCCATAACTGCAACACTGTCACAGAACCTCACGACACTGTCTTTGTGCACCGCTCCGAAGCACACGCGACTGACGAATGAGCAAAACACATTTGTGCCGCGACCTTGCCCAATACGTAATAATTATAAATAAATCACGCCACCAAAAAAACAAACATTATTCCTAATGAGGTAGTTCGGTTATGGGTCGATGACCGTACGACCTTGAACCAATATTGAGCCGGTTAAATACAATCAGCACTGTTTTTATTGTTTTGAGGTTTTGAGAAAATTTCCTATTGATTTTTGAGATGTTTGGGATTTTCTGTGTTGATCGGACGGCGAGCTATGTCGGATTCCGGGCACTGCAGGTGGGAGGAAGTGGGGCGGGAGGGGTGCACTGTCTATCGATCGCGCCGTCGCACAGGTTCCTTGTGTCGCTGACTCACGGCCCGTCACTAGAGCTGGATACTGATATTTTCCGATATTTTAGCTAATATGAATACGTTACTCAAAGCGTATAGTATTCTATAAACTAGTAGCGGCCCCAGCAGACGTTGTCCTGCTCTGAAAAAATATGACCCGATCCCAGCGCCACCTACCGGTTCCAATTGTGGATTTAAACCATCCGGGAACCCACTCAAACACACAAAAACAAAATCGCTCCCCGTTGTTAAGAGGATTCTAGAACCCGATCTCAGCGCCACCTACCGGTTCCAACGGTATAAAAACTATCCTATCTTTCAAGTTGGATCAAACTGGACACGATTAAAATCGGTTGAGTAGTTTAGGAGTCTATCGCGGACAAACATCGTGACACGAGATTTATATATATAAGATATACTTACATTAATAATAATTACTAATGGTCGCCAAGTTGTCGAAATTCGACAATAATAATTAATTTAAATTATAAGTTTAAACATTATTAATGTTCTGTTGGCAAAGACTACTTCTATAATCACAGATTTCGCCAAGGCTACACTGTTAATTTCACTTCAACAATGAACAAAACAGTATAGCATATACCTACTCTTTTGTTGTATGGGTGTCAAGTACATAATATTGTGTGTAATGTTTTTTTGTTGATTAAATGTATTTTAAACATAATTCCGAAACGAAGTTTCTCCGAAGGCCAAGCGTATCTAAACCCTCTGTGAGTATCAGTATAGGATCGTCGAAAATGCGAGTAGCTCGACGTTGAATACTGAATTTACCTTATTGAATTATTAAATTACCGATACATGAATACACTTAATATCACTGATATCGTAACAGATACGAATATGTTGATATCACACTTCACCACGTCACCACTTGCCCAACTGTGGCTCGTTGCCAGCTTTTAGCTTTATGCCGTGTCATCCGATCACCAGATAACAGCTTCAAAATGACACAATAGTCGCAAATTACTCCATCGATCTGTTTACTACTCCCCAAGTAATTAATAACATAGAATTCCAGGCCGATTTTCGGAATCATACTGTTACGACCGACAAAGACAAAGTCACGCCTGCACCTATAGAACCACATTTTTATTACCATTCGGCATTTGGACTTCTTTTGTTTACTTTGTGTTTAAAACGTGTGATAAAAAAACCAGCCCATAGTGTATTGTAATCTTTTACGGCTTATATTTATATTGTGATCACTGCCAGGTATCTCGGATTTAAAATACAAGCTGATTCTAAGAAATTCGGTCCACGCGGCCGGGCAGAAATATTGTATCTGTACAGTATAAAGCAATGCCCCAATTGAGAGATGAGTCAGTTAAGCGATAACCACGAGCGAAGAAAGACTTGTGTACATTCGGTAATCTATTTAGTGACGGATTTTGCGTGTGTTAGTGAATGATACATTACGTATGGACTGGTTGTGTTCAGTTATATTTGTACCTATGTTATACGTGTTTGTATAGTATTAATAAACTCTAAAGTAATTGTAACGGCATTTTAATTCGAGTCTCGCGACTCGTAACAATACAAATGTTGCCTGCTTCTTAGCATTATAGCATTATGTAGTCATCGTGGCAAAAACCTTTATACAATCATTACGTCCATCTCAACTGTGTCAAACAATTTGATCATAGAAGGTGTGCCGTGGGCTTCCGCGACTTCTGAATCCATCCAATTTTGCATTGTATATCTGTTTAGTCATTCTTTCATCATACATTCTTTTCACATCCCCGAAACACCGGAGCATTCCTTTTCTTACCTTCACCCCGACACTCTTTCAGATCAACTCTCTTTCTATATAAAATACATTCCTTAATATTATTTATTCAATACCAATAAGCTCGAGGGTAGCTTCCAATTATTATATAGTAAATAAGTGCCTATTCACTCAAGCAAAGTAGCGGTTAAAGTATTTTACTTAATCAGTTATACTTAATTTATTCATGATCGTATCGAGGGAGGTAATAGCTAGAAAGCAAAAGTTCAGGCTCAAATAAGTGGACTTCCTTTCGATTAAGATAAGCTTAGCAACACAAGTAATTCGTAGTCTTAATGGCTAAATTTGGTTTTATGAGATTTTTGGCGTTCTTAGTATTATTTCACTGTGGTAGCGTAATGGCTAGCACACGCATCCCAAACTCAAAGGGAGCGGGCTCGAATCCTGGCCAGAAGCATGCACCATTTAGGCAGTTTTGTGACTTAATGTGTCAATTGTTACAGATACCACGTGCTAAGAACGGCGAAGGAAGTCCTGTCAAACCTGCCAAGCCGCCTTGGACAACCGTGGCGGGTATAGTGTCCGTTCCCCTATAGTGAGAGGCCTGAGCCCAGCAGTGGGAGAGTTATGGGCTGTTATTATCTTATACTAATATATTAAGATAAAGAGTTTGTTTGTTTGAACGCGCTAATCTCAAAAAATACTTATTTGATTTGAAAAATTCTTTCAGTGTTAGATAGCTCATTTATCTAGGAAAGCTATAGGCTATATATTATTACGCTAAGACCAATAGGAGCGGAGCAACGATGAAGAATGTTTCAAAATCGGGGGTTTTGAAAACAAATTTCTCGCTGACGACGTCGCAAGCACAGCTACTTATAATATAATAGTATTTTTTATAGATATATTAGACTTTATTGCTCACTGTGGCGGTTGCTTTATACGTGTGTGGTTGATTATAATTGAATAATTAACTAACAATGAATTCATTATTAATTCAATAATAACTGCGCGCCCTTTGAGTTTGGGACGCGTGCGCTAGCCATTATGCTATCACGACTTCTAATTTTAAGAGCTGTTTTTCTATTATATTGTATTGAGCTATCAAGTAAATATATACCGTAACCGATGATTCAGTTAATGACAAAGAAATATAGACGTGATTATTCATGCACGCTAATTTTGTCACAATGTTCACGCACCTGCGTAAACAGGCGATGAGGTGCTAATATTAGCAGGAAATTATCTACATGACTTAACATTTAAAAAAGTACAATCACAGAACAAGTCATATCCATGCAGGGACGGAGAAAGAATACTAATTCCTGCGGCCGGGCGGCTTATCGTAAGAGGCGACAAAACAACCCACAGCCAGGTAGTAGGGCATTTGCCCGATTGGATAAATGCCCTACCACCTGGCTATGGGTAGTTTTGTTGCCTGTTACGACAGGCCGCCCGACCGCAGGAAATGATATTCCTAATTTATTCTAAAATAATGATGTCATTACCGACGGTTACGTTTCGACCATAACGACCGTAGTCGCTATGTGGAACGGCTGAGGGAGCATTTTGGGTACTGTAAACTACTAGAGGAACGCACCCTAAGTAGACTGTTTGAACATTGGTCTACAAGCGAAATAAGATAATACAAATAAAAAACAAACTCACGTTCAACAAATCTTTATTTCTTTGGTCACTCTCCCTCCATAACGTTGAATGCGGACTTGTATAGAGTAGCACCCCCATACTGTACACTGGCCTCGGAGTATATAACATTATGACTGGCAATGCAATCTTTCGATCACATGCATATAATTATCTGCGATCATAACTGTATTTAGACTGATTGAAGTTATAAAAGCTTTCATAATAATTCCTGGTACAGTCATTAAACTGTTCAACTGAAATAGTAATAACATATGTATGTACCCGTTTAAAAATGAAACTGTTTCTATGCACTTATAGATCGATTAATAAAATTGTTGGAATCAACCTCTTTAGTTAATTTACTTTTTATATTTTGATACTGTCAACATTATTTTGTTTTTTTCTTTCACTCAAGTTCAACCTTGCTTTGTACAGTATCGTTGTGTATTAAATAAGAAGATTATCGTGTTACTTCACGTCTCATAACAAAAGAATGTTGACAGTGTCAAAATATAAAAAGTAAATTAACTAAAGAGGTTGATTCCAACAAAAATATTCGACAATAAAGCCGCATTCACATGATCCAAGTACGCTTGGACCGAGTGCACTCCTGTGGAATATCATCACAATTCAGCAGGGGAGCGTGTCGAATAACATCGTTGTAATTCAATGGGGGAGCGGTGTATGCATGCATGTCATGTATATTAGTTTTATTTTTTGGATTTTCGTTTTTTGGCGCATCCCCATAATTAGTCTTTATAAAGTCATCCGAGTAGAATCGAGAAGTTGAGGCACAATTCAAGTATACCTACTCGTATTGCCGTGGTACGAGTTACGCGGCCGTTAGTACCTATCCAAGCGCACTCGGTCCAAGCACACTTGTATCATGTAGAATCGCCTTTATTCTTTGTTTATGTAATTTAGCGGTTGCTTAGCAACGCATACTCGTGTTTATATCAGTGTTTTTAAGACCGTTACATACACATTTAATTATTTTTTCTGTAGTTTTAGAACTTACTATCCGAGCCTAAATCAGCTTCTAAATATTTTTTATAAATATTCTATTAAACAAGAAAATTATTTTATTATAAGTAAAGTGATATAAGTAACTATATTGTCATAATAAAAACTTTTTGTTTAAACTAATTTGACCTCTTTATGTCAAAATGTCTATTTTGCCAAAAATGGCAGTTTTGTTTTCTGAAGTTTATGATGGCGGATTATACAATTATAGTTTATTGATTATAAAATATTTGACGTTTTGAAATTATAAATAAAATGGAGACATGCACGAGAGGTTTCTCTTTCATGCCCGAAGCGAAAGTGGAAGTGATAGATTTGCAAGTAAGTTGAAAATCAAAATGTTGTTTGATGAAAAACATACCTAACTGAATCGTTTTACATTACCCAACCTATGTATGTATATTAATGTATGTTTGAACAATATGTTAGCCAGTAACGGGTTATCGACGACCCTCGCGTTGCAAACATCCATTACTTTTTTAAGTTGAGGGGGAGGCTGGGGTTGAAAATTTACCCTTCTGCAACCTCTATGTAAAAAAAAAGTTTTTGAGACATTAATGTTTTGCGCAGCAGCCAGCGAGTGTCAGAACCAATTTGTAAACATCATTTAAATAGTTATAACGAGTAATGGTTATTCTGGCACTCGCCGGCCGCTGCCGCAGTATGTGTGGGGGTTAGGAACACTCGGCGTATCTTCTATCGCCTTAAGCCTTGGCTACGGGAAAAACCCAAGCCTTACTTACACCACGTATCCTTGCAAGTCGATGCCCAAGGTCCAAACCACTGCCGCGGGCAAGCAAAGTGTCCGGTATCGTCCCTCCTTTTACAGCCTCCCTCTATCTAAACTTTTTTATGCCACCTCTCTACTCCATACCTTCTGTTTGATCCGTCTATCTCATCCATTGTCATTGGCCATTGTTTTTGCATATAGGCGGTGGTAACGCACTTTCCATCAGCTTTGCCGCGATAAAAAAGCTGCGGTAACCTTTTTCCGCTATATATCTGCTACTTTTTTGAGGTGAATCCGTTTGTTAAACAGTGAGGTAGTGAGGGACTTTTTGCTGGAGTACACACTAAACACCCCTGCTGACGTCATATACCAGGGTCACCGAAACAGACCGTAGCCGAAGTTGCAGCCCTGGCTGGGGTGAGCTCACTCCTCCATATGGGTGAGCCACTCCTTGAACCGGGGGATGATATGATGATGATGTCTGCTACTGCAATAATAATATTAGGTCATTCACGCAGCATATTGCGGGAAACTGTAGCAAGGTTTCCGTGCATGCTTTGGAAGAGGAACATGGTCCGCAGTCACTCTCACTTCAATAGCCCATTGACGACTTATTACTGTTCAAATAATTATGATGTGATTAGCGCCATCTATTGAGCTATATAACACGCCCCAAACCCAAGTAGGATACTTTTGTTCCCGAAAAATTAAATAGTTCCCGTGGGATAGTAAAAAAACTTTAATTACTTAAACAGCTTATTATACAACTTATGCACCTAAATAAGTATTGTATCATCATAAAATAAAACAATTTATACATTGAAAAGACGAGATTCCGCGAAAAAGTAAAACCTTACATAAACAATATCTAGCGTAATTCATCATCATATTAAATAAACTAGATGGCGCTGATAGTATTCTACGTCGCAATTGTCACGCGGAATAAATCACGGGCATCAGTTAGTAAATATAATAATATAATGTTACCTTTAAATGGGGTAGACCTTTTAGAATTAGTTCGCCGTCTTCCTTCCATCATCGGACAACCAGACGCACTGGCATGCGGCACCGCTATATGGTGGACATACCTCCTATTCGAACAAAAAGCTTTGAGTCCACCTTCATTACGCGCACCGCAAAGGAGTGGAACACACTACCGGAGTCTGTTTTTCCGGAAACCTACAACCTGGGTGTCTTCAAGTCTCGTGTGAATAGGTACCTTCTAGGTAAAAGTGCTCGATCTTAGACCATATCCCGCTCAAATCGAGCGAGATAATGGTCAAACGCGAACCTGTACGTGGTAACAAAAAATAGTTCCATTTTTTGCCACGGGACTTGTTTCGTGAGATGCACCCTAACGGTTCTACCATCATATTTTTTATATTTCGACGGCCTCTGTGGTTGAGCGGGCTAAGCCTTTGCCGGCCTACCTCACTGCAACCCAGAGGCTCCGGGTTCGATTCCCGGTATAGTAAATTTCGGAAACGTATTTTCTCTGTTATTTACCATGGTCTGGGTGTCTGGGATCGGCCCCAGAGTAGTCCATTGTATATTACCCATAACACAAGCGTAACTTGCTTAATTTGGGGATATACAATGTGTGTTTGTCTGCCGATTATTATTATTATATTGAAAATTTTAATGTGTTTATTATATTGCAGTTTATCGAAGGAGGTGAATTAGAAAGAACATGGAAGACGACACGGCGTCAGAGGTTGAAACAGCAAGAACAGAAAATATGGGATGACTTCGTACAGGAGCAGGATGTTGTGAAGACGCTTTGCAATGGTAATTTTAAAACACGTATTTTCTATTTTTATATGTGTTCCTTTGGTAGCCCCTTTGTGGACACAAAGTATTCATACATGTTACAGATTATATTGGAAAGGACTGTTGCATAGTAAAAATACAAATCTGAAAAGTTTTCTATCTCCTATCACTAGATGACATTATAGCTCATTATGGTGTCGCTATTTACGTTTTCTTATCTATACACTTTTTTTATCGTAGGAGTTTAGCAGACAGGCAGACGGCCCACTTGATGGAAAGCGGTTACCATCACCTATGGACATTTGCAACACCAATGGTGCTACAAATGCGCTGCTGCTCTCTTAAGGGAGACTGGAACCTGGTCACTAACGCCGGAACGCAACTCAAGGTTCAAATAAAATTAAAGTGTCTGTTTGTAAGGTCAAAATAACAGATTTTGTCGTGACAACGTCTTATAATTCGGTGGAGCCGGCTGCACGCACGAAAAAACATGACTCATGCGGCGTTACCTCGCTCTGAGGCGTTCCATTTAAGGCTTGAAGTGCAAGTGAGAGCGTGGAACGAGCGACAAAGAGGCACAATCGGCCTCTCTCCTACTTGAGTGAGCGATGCGTCCGCGTAGACAGCTGTTATACAATAATACATTAACATGTTTTCGTCAAGTATGAAGTGCAGTGAAAAGTGAATGTGGTGTCAATTGTTTATAGCAACGATAATCGCGGCGATATTAAACATATGTTCAGTGATATATTGTCGAATATTCGTGCTTTCATCATTAAAATAAATAGCATCGGTCCGCTAGTGCAGCGATTGTAGGTTATGCTATAATTAACAAAACTATAACAATAAGTTAAAAGAACTATTTCACTGCTCGCCGGCGACTGGGAGTTCATCCACACTTCCTTGACACCTGGAAGTTATCCACTGTACGTGGCGCCCGCTCTTTTATGCCATATGTGAGCAAGCTGTGGAATGAGCTCCCTCCTGCGGTTTTCCCAGAGCGCTACAATATGGGGCTCTTCAAAAAGGGCGTAAACAGATTTTTAAAGTCTCAACGAGGTAGGCAACGCATCGGCTCCCTTAGAGTTGCAGATTTCCATGGGCGACGGTAGCCACTTGCCATCAAGTGGACCCGTCTGCCAGTTTGCCTATACGCAAACATAAAAAACAAAACGATGAGTAAAAAATCAATTGCTTTACTATTCGATCGAAATAATTATCGAGCGTAGCTATGATGTCTAAAAATTAAAACATAAATGTTAAAATGTTAAACAAATAAAATTAAAATTTTCTTTTGAAAAATGAAACCCTTCCATCAGTATTTTCTTATGACGTTGTCACGTTCAACTATTGTCAGTAAACCGACTTTACAGACAACCGATTTTTTACTAAATGCTAATGAAAATGTATATATAGTACAAAAGTCAATTAAATTTTTTTGTCTGTCTGTATGTTATACAATGTATGAACCAGCTGGACCAATTTTGACGGGACTCACACTGGCAGATAGCTAATGTCATAAGGAGTAACTTTTTAAGATTCCATGAAAAAAAATCCATGCGGTCAAAGTCGCGGGTACAATTAAACTAGTCTTTATATATAATTAATATCCTAGTACCTGCATAAACCTTGTTATTTAGCCAGCAAGCTGCCACACAGGTTTTGTTGCTTAGCATTTATATCTAGGCGCACATCGACGGCTTGGCTGTAAATTGTTGTTTTTTTTCTTCTTAAATAAACTTAATTAGGTTTCTTGTATACATAATTTTTTAGTGAATATAAAGCTGACTGATGTTGAAAACCGCTTAAGAATCCGTTGCGTGGATATTATACTATGCAAATAGAAGATAAAGATTATATACGTGTATAATGTCACTGAACTCCTCCTAAGTTGCTGAACCGATTTTGTCTTGTTTGAGGGGGTCCAAGGATGAATAAGATTCCCAGTTGAATCCGGTAGATGGCGTTGCGATGAGGTTCCAAGACTTTGATGATTTTTGTGTGTTTGAGTGGGTGTCCTTTGATGGTTAAGATTCACAATTGCACCCGATAGAGGGCTGTGCAATGCGTTCAAGCCTTGACAACTGTCCAATTATACCTTCTAATATTTTTGATAAGTTCGCTATTACACTATATATTTTTAATTATAGATGACCCATATCAATTCTTGGAGCAGCTACCAGAACCTTTGCTGAAGGAACTGATGGAAACTGAATTGCAAAAGATGCAGAAGGAAAACACTGAACTAAAGATTAGCGTAAGTATGCCTTTGAGATTATCATTTTACAATAAATTATTTAACAATGTTCTTTATTATAATATAGCGAATGTTAAAATAACTTGCTGTTGTATTATGTATGGGTTATTTGAAATCAATTAAACTCGTTAAAGTTGTGATGTCGTAAATTGCGTACGCTCGTATTAGGAGGAGCTGATTTTATTGTCAACTAACTACTAAATTATAATCATGACCATTATTTATACCCTAAACATTTTGCTATTCTCAGGATCAAACCCAGCAAGGTGATGGTGATAATGTAACACAAGAAGAAATCCACAACATGGTGGTTGTCGAGGAACGAGAAGGAGATGAAGAAAATGTTATATTCCATATATTCGATGATGAGAAAGATGATGAAAAAGATGAAGTCTCAGGTAACAAATCAGGACACATTTTAAACTACTAGTTACAAGTTTATTCGCGTGCATGTGTTCGTAAATACGCCGTTTTACAAATTGTACTGTCAAAATGATTACATGACGCGTATCAAAATAAAGTGGAACTTAAGCTACACCTTCCAGTATATCTAGATAGGTGCCAATTTTGCTAATCGATTCTCCAAAAGCTGCCCCTTTAGGCCCTCAGGTCATTTTAGACTCACTATCGACCTTTTTAAGACCAAATTAGCCTAAAATAAAAGATCACAGTTTACATATTTGCTCTAAATATACTTTTTAAATAAATACATTACTAAATGCCAGAGTGAAATGACACATGGTACCATATAATCATGTATGATTTAGAAGTCAGACTTACTTCTACGTCTTTACCAAGCTGTTTTGATTCCTCGGAGTCGGTTTTTCCCAAAAAAACCTGGGTGTCTTTAAGTCCTGTCTGAAAAGTTCCCGTCCAGGTAAGCGTACTCCATCGTAGATCATATCTCTTCTCGAAATCGGGCGAGATAATGGTCAAACACGAAGCTATACTATAAAACAATAATCGTCGTCCATGTCACGATTACAAGACATAATGTATTGTTTAACATTATAGGTGCAGAAGTGGAGGTTCTGAATGACTCTCTCTGCAGTCCATGTACAGTACGAGAGAAACCTAATGAAGAATTTTCAGAAGACCACATGTCAAATTCATTGATACATACTGCCACCATTGATAAAGACTCATCTAGTAAGTAAACTGAAACCCTCATGGAAGGTTAAATGCCAGTTCGTTACTCCATCTAACTAGAATGGCGTCGTAGGCACCGTATGAAATACAATTACTTCATTTATCAAGATTCTCTTCGTATAAACGGTAACCACGGAAGAAGGAACTAATCTCTCATCTCATCTCTCAATAAAAACATGTAACTGGTAACTGATCTGATTCTGTTCTGATTTTTAAAGAAAATACTTAGTTTCAATCAACGTCTTATTATTTAATACGCAGTTTTTAACATAAATAACCCAAAAGTTAAAAATCCTAGTGATTTCTTTTCAGTTTCGTGAACTTCATGAAGTCTATTAAATTGGAATAATGTTGATTGAAATTTTAATTCCTTACTGTTAATCTTCCATGGTAGATTTAATTTAAAATTTAAAATTCAAAGTTTTTTATTCAAAATAAATTTCACTGGAGAACACTTTTTGAAGGTCATGTAAGTCAAAATTCAAATCTACTTCCTATTTTATGTACACGGCTTCGCAATTTGTTATTGCTGTTCAAAGGAGAAGAAACGGCAAGAAAATCGCCAGCAAGACGTCTAAAAAAAAAAACTGAAAAATCTGTATCTCTCTATCTTAGGCTCTTTTTTAAGACATTTTTTTTTATTGCAGGAGATCAGCAGACAGGCTGACGGCCCACTTGATGGACAGCGGTTACCATCGCCTATGGACATTTGCTACACCAAAGGTGCTGCGAATGCGCTGCTGCTCTCTTTAGGGAGCCTGGAACCTGGTCACTAATGCCGGAACACAACACAAGGTTGTTATGGCGACATACTCTAAACCAGGGGTGGTAGCCATCCAGTCGGGCAAATGCCCTACCACCTGGCGAAGGCGACATATAGAAGTTGTATTACAATTACTTTTCAAAGCATGAATGGAGCTGTAGTTGTAGTAGAACATACTTAGGCTAGCATCTTAGCTCCCGCGAGTGGCACGTTGGAAAGTTATCTAGGAGGCAAGCTGAATGGTCGAAATGATACGATACGTAGCGGCCACGCTGATGCCTGGGGACCTTAAGTGTTTTTGCAGACGTGTATTTTTTGTGGTAAAATGTTTCTCTCAAAGCTGTCTAGTACATTACTTCTTACAAAACAACACTATCCTTAAATTTCCTTCACTTAACTAAAATTATGAACATGATATTAATATATTAGCCATCTATACTGCACCAGGAGAGTAGTAAAGATGCACACATACTGCCATCTATTATTTCTGGTTCTCAATGTAGTAACAATTCTTGTAGCCAAATCAACAGAGAACGTTTCGAACGTCATCGAAAGCAGCATTTACTGCGCAAAGGTGAAGGACTTAAGAATTAAAATAGATGAACAGATGCTAGCTATATTGTAAGTAATATTTTTATTGCTGTCTGAAATTTTTGCTACGTGTATCTGAAATTTGTGGTCTTTGGAAAGTTCCGGTAGAAGAAAAAGGCTCAAGAAATTGACTTTGTGAAGTATAGCGTTCGTGCTTATGATATTACGATAAGAGATACCGTTGTGGGCGCAATCGCCCTTAAAAGCGACTCACCCTTGAGCGCGCTCGCACCGGACCACGAACGTGCGAGCGAGCGGTCGGGTGTAACAAAAAGGAGTCGCAATGGCCGCCAAGCTACACAACAGCATTTTTAGTGTAACGCCAATCATTCCATAGTGCCTTTAAATATTTATATTTTTACCTTGTATAACACGGTATTAATACAAAGTATAAAATGTAGTGAATGGTTGGTTCAATTTTAAACTAGTCCGAAGGGGAGAAGAAGAATTGGACGCTCAAGACATAATCATTTAACGCTGTATGTAACACTGGTATGAAGATATAGATACTTTTCATTATATTTATTTAATTGGCAGACAAACACTTTGTATATTTCGCAGCAGAACAAGTTACACTTGTATTATATTATTGGTAAAAAACAATGTGAAGGGTTAGGGCAAATATAAGTAAAAAAAGACTTGACTAAATTAGATTCAATCACAACCACAAAAACAAGCACCATTATCGTATACACCGAGGGCCAGGGGAAAAAAAATAATGTTACCAGTACAATATAACAAGAGTTACCCGTGACAAATAATTAGATATTTTGTTTATTTAAAAACCGCAAACCCTAACACAATCGACCAAGAATAGCGCCTAGTTAAAATTTAAGGCATTTTTATGCATGAATTCAGCTGACAGACAGACGGCCCACCTGATGGAAAGCGGTTTCCATCGTCTATGGACATTTGTAACACCAGAAGTTTTAGCAATGTTCTATCGCTCTCTAAAGGGAGCCTAGAACCTCACCACTAATGCCAGAACACAATTCAAGGCGGCATACTTTAGAGCAGGGGTGGTAACCATCCAGACGGTCAAATATCCTACCAACTGGCTGTGACTTTTTTTGTCGCCTCTTACGAGTACAATAGGCCACCCGGCCCTATGAAAATGTATTATTTCTCTGTTACTGTACATATATTTCTTTTATTTAACTTGTGTTGCTCGCTTGCTCTCAGAATAAGCCATGGTCTAGTAAGATTTACTGAGCAAAGCCATCTTATAAATAAAGAAGTCAATCATAATGTTTCTCCGCCTTTGGCTCTTGCAGAACCTGGTTGGAGCGTCGCGACATCTTGAATGCTGAGGCGGAAGACGTGCTACGTATGTGCAAACGGTCTGCGGAATTCTCCAATAGATTCAACAGGATATATATGTATCAACTGCAAAGGCAGGTCAGTTTGTTATGGAAAAAGAATATGGAGAATGAAAATTAGCAAATAGAAGACGGAACTCTGAAACACACGCAAAAGTTTTTGATGTGGTAGTCATGCCGGAATCGTTATCTTGATTATTATAGCTCATAGGGCCGGCTTGATCGGTGTACCGCGATCAGGATACCACGTTCTCACAATTTTAGCCTTGAGGTAGTCCTTAGTTCGTGGTTCGTATGATGAATGACAAATCCGACGGCTAATTTCCTCTTCTCCGTATCCTATTCTACTTACCCTATTTTATATATATTACTCCATGCAGGAACGGAGAAAGAATACAATTTCCAGAAGCCGGGCGGCGTGTCGTATGATACAACAAAATAATCCACAGCCTGGTGGCAAAGGCATTTACCCGCCTGGATGGCTTCCACCTCCAGTCTAGAGTATGCCGCCATAACAGCCTAGAGCTGTGTTCCGGCATTCAGTTAGAATCTCCCTTTAGAGAGCGACAGTCGCATCTTTAGTATTACCGATGTCCATAGGCGATGGTAAGCGCTTTCCGTCAAGTGGGTTGTCTGCCTGTTTTCCAAACTCACGCAATAAAAACGACCCTAAAAGCTGACAATGCGTTGGCTTCGCGCCTGGTATTGCAAAACACTGTACAAATAGAAGGCGATGCAGGTAATTCTTCTTTTACTTTTACACGTTATAATATTTAAAAAACTATAATCATAGCCCGAAGCAGGCAAACAGACAGACGGTTTACTAAGTGGAGGAAGAATACATACTAACACCTTATTTTGACATTTGCAACTTCTCAATTTATTTCTTTACACGACATAAATTAAACTTCAAAAATAATAAGTTTTCGTTTAATTTTGTCTCGTCTATTCTCGAATATATCAATTCATGTTCAGAACAGAACATATTCTCCTGTGGTACTTAATTTGAATAAAAACTTGGATTTACGAGACAATCAATGGTCCTACTTAGTGGTGTTCTTTGATGACTAAAACTACTTCTCATAAAGAGCATCATTCTTTCATAGCTAATCTAATTTCATAATCAAAACCATTATCTCTCAATTTGTCCGCCTATACCATAGACTTTAAATAATACACTTGTGTTTTTCAGATGCATGACTTGAAACGGCACAGCACCAATGTACTCCCGTTCGCCAAACACACACAGTTCCAATCGCAGATGGTCAGGGTTGTGTCTCTCCATCAGAACATGTACCAAGCTTATCAGGTGTTTTATTTGTAATTATAGCAACTAATAAAAAATCCTCACTAGATACGGGGATGTTTAATTCGGGGATATAAAACTGTGACCTCGATCTCTTTGTATGTATAAAGTTAGAATGGAAGAGAATTATCTTGGAGGAAGAAAGAAGAGTATAGTAAACAGCTCTTAAAGATCCCACTATTGGTCTCGGGTCTTCGTGTTTTTAAGGGAACGGACACTACACCTGCCACGCTGGTCTAAAGTGTGTTGGCTTTGTTGTGTTGGTGGTTGATTTGACACGTTTTCCAATATCAGCCATCAGTATGTCAGTCATGAGTAATCAATGTAAAAGACAATATAATTAAATTGGCATAACCAGGTGCTGTATAAATCATTGGAACAAACGTCGTGTCTTCGCGAAAGTGCGGACTGCCTTCGTTGTCTGGTGCAGGTGACCCGTGACGCAGCAGCTCTCTGCAGATCTGCACCGACGCCCAAGGATTTTGCAGCTGCTGCCAATTTGTATAACGATGTGAGTCAACAAAAGTTATCAATTAAAAAATGTATACTTTATGTCATTAAAGATCATGGGCCATAAGAGTTGCCCAGACTTTAGAAAAGTTGCTTAAGTAGATCTTTGACTGACGCCGAACAATTCAAACTAGATATATTTAAAACCAAGAATATGAATGGTTATAACTGATCTTTCGACTATTCCAGGCAGTCCTGGTGTCGTGTGATAAACTGGACGAAGTGCTGAACGAATATTCGACGAGAATGGCAGACCTTCTTAATACCACCGGAAACAATGTTAGTATGCTCTCTGTACGTTCATATCCTTCTTAGGATTCAACTACCTGAAGGTATAAAAAGAATATTTATGGTCTCGTGTGGTGTCAGTCTTTATGTCATAATCGATTATTTCGGGAACTACTAAGGTTCTACGTTTAAAATTTGGCACTTGAGGTCATACCTCAATACAACTACCTGATTGCCAGCACTGCTTCGGCTCGTGCGATTAGTATTCCTGATATTTATGGCCGTCTATAGACATGCACTCACTCATCAACTCCGTACCATTCCTTATCAGAACGGGATCACCCCACTATCAAACCAGTCCTGTCCCTCTCAGTGACAAACCATTCGCACACTTTATCTTGCTTTGATATATTGATGACGAGCTAGAAAATACTACTCAATAATTAGTGGATTATGAGACATTCACTTGTTGACCATACGTAGTTTACTGGTTAAACTCGCGATGTTAAAATTAAAAACGATTGCACACCAAATTACAAGGCGGTACTGGATAGGTTCCGGGTGGTTCTAATAAGATTGAACCTTATATAGTATTTATAGTTGCCACGGATGTTAGGCAAGGATGTAAAAATACCTTAAAATAGACTCTAGTGATAGGTAAGGAATACAGCAAAACCACCCATCTACATAGATAACAACACATTACTTAGTATTCTTCTTTCATATCAAAAACATAAGTCTGAAGACTGATTCTAATTTAGAGCGTGTCAACGTCACGTAAAAGTAAGAGCAGTGGAAAGAAGAGATCTTTAAGAAAATGGAAAAATTCCAACACAAAGTCGGGTAAGTTTAAAGTTAAACATAATTATTTATCGTAGTCACACAGTTGACTGAAAAATTGTGAGGAAGATAAAGAGTATGGTAAACTGAAAGATTGGAGCATATGAGAGTAAAGATACACCAGCAAAGAGTTGGATGAGTCCATCCGAGTATAGTATGAAGGATGACATGATGATTTGTGGTGTGATAGAGGATATATGCCAGAATAGACGAATATGGAAGAAGATAATTATATTGTGCTGATTCCAAATGATGTAAAGAAAAAAAAGAGGAAGAAGATCATGTAGGTAATTATGTAGTTTTAAGGCAGTCTACAAATTGTTATTCTACAAATTCGGGTACAAACAAATATGTCAAAGAATTTGATGTCTTGACGGTTGATATACATAAAAAGTTCAAGAGAAATTACTCGTGATGCGTGGCTGTGAGTTGTTTTGTCTTCTTTTACGACAGGCCACCCAGCACCAAGAATTAGTATTCTTTTTCTATTCCTACACAGAGCTTTCACAATTCAGTTTTTTACTATGCGATTGTCATCACTCTTTAATTCTGTTACCAGTACTAACCTCTCCTGGACATTATGCCTACTTCTACGGCAGAAATTACTAAAGTGGCCAGAGAAGTGGATATCGCGAGTATTTCATGTTCGACAGATGTTGTGTTTATGTACTCGCGCTGCCCATTTTCCTGGCTGATTTCCTGCTTGCTGAATGGAAAGGAGGCATAAATAAATAAATAACACTGAACATTTATAACTGAGAGTTCTTTCATGTATTAAAGGCACTGAGACGGATGCTCGTCTGTCAATGTATTCTCTGGAGACGTTACGTTCGAATCTGAACGCGAAGTCGACCAGCTCAAAGGACAATCAGTCCAGGTAATTGAAAAACAATATAAACTTTATTGCAGAACATTAAGACCTGATTTACTTTTGCATTAGTTAGGAAGCAAGTTAATTTGCGAAACGGGAGAGTTTAGCTATTATCATCCTTTGGACGGAAAGCCAGCTAAGTAGTAAGTTGCTGACTAAGCAGATGTACGTGGAAATGATAACAAGGACTTATATGAAAGTAAATTATTTAACTAATGCAAATGTAATTCAGGTTTTAAGAAGGAAGTTCATTTTTGTATCTGCCGATTAAAGCATTGAGTAGATGTCTGATGAACCTTCAAATCTGTAATACATAGTAAATCCTTTCGGGGTGTTCGATTTGTGCAATGCGTATCATACATGCAATGTGTGTTTGTGTGCCGTTTTAAATATTAAAACAAGAACTGTGCTTTTTAAAAATATTACTGGTTATAGTGGTACTTCGAGGGTGCGTGCAAATTTGAGCAGCGTATATAGCGTTCAAAAGAAGAATCCAGACAAGAATGAACAAGCGCCCAAGAGCCATGGGAAATCGCCTAGGTGGGTGTTTTAAATGATACTGATGCTTGTATTAAACGATTTCGGTTGTAATCTAATCTTACCAAGAAAATATTCAAAATGGAGGCCAATAAAGACGAAATTATAAATTGTGTATAAATAATAAATAAAAATTTACCGGTCGGTTGTGACACGGCCCTTTGGTCTAAAGGTAATCTAACCTGACCGACTGTTCGTGTGTATAAAAACCTAGTAAATGGTTACAGTTGGTTCTAGCTATCGCTGACCGCTGTCGCGGCGCTTTGGCCTGAAGGTAGCCTAAGTTAAATCACTGTTCTACACTCGACACTGGTCTCGACTTTTCACCACCCACAATAATGTTAATGAAAAATTTGTGAGGCTATGTTTACCAAAAATAAATATTTCAAGAACTTCGGACTCTAGCAGTTGCAGAAAGGGTAGGGGGGAAGGTATACTAACCTTCCACCCTACCCATTGCCTAAAATTTGTGCACCGGAGAGCTGAGTAGCAGCCTTTTTTTAAATAGATGTCGCCGTCCTTTGATGAGGGACCCCCACGCTGGGAAACCACGAGCACCGAAACCACTGAAAGAGACGGATATAATAACTATGGTGGAAGCAGTTGAAACCGTAAGCGAAAGACCTTTTAAGATCAATTATATATATAATTTAAGTTTTATTTGAGATTTTTTTATGAGTTTTATTTGAGATGGTAGCAAACTCGAACGGACTTACTTACTGTATTTGAGCTACACCTGGACATTAAAATATTGGTGTGCACGGCAGTCTCAAAAAAATAAAAATAAAAATTTGTAAATACAATTTCATTAATAATTTATAATATTACAACATTCTAAACATGCCATGTTTGTATGAATTATTACCATACACTTAAAGGGAAAACACTGCTGGTATTCCACATCGATATATATTATTATCGATAACATTATATTATTATCGATAACTTTATCCGTGCAGGAACGGAGAAAGAATACAATTTCCTGCGGCCCGGCGGCCTGTCGTAAGAGGCGACAAAACAACCCACAGCCAGGTGGTAGGGCATTTGCCCGACTGGATGGCTACCACCCCTGGTCTAGAGTATGTCGCCATAACAATCTTGTGTTGTGTTCCGGCATTAGTGACCAGGTTCCAGGCTCCCTAAAGAGAGCAGCAGCGCATTCGTAGCACCTTTGGTGTTGCAAATGTCCATAGGCGATGGTAACCGCAGTCCATCAAGTGGGCCGTCTGCCTGTCTGCTGATCTCCTGCAATAAAAAAAAATAAAAAAATAACAGTATTGATGTTAAGTAAAGAAATGAAAGAGGTTAATGTAAGTCATATGATAAGAAACAGTGTGATAAGGGAAAATTGTGGATTGCAAGAAGATGTAGTGACAAGAGTTGCAAACTATTAAACTTTGATCGAGTTACTGTAATTATACCACTGCTTAAAACTGTATCGAGGAATAAATTCATGTAACGATGTTATAATTAAAACTGAAATAAAAGCAAAATTACGGTATTTTAAATATAAATAAATAGCATATTCGATTTTTTATTAATTGAATCATATTCATTTCAAAATGATTAAATTCAATTAAATCTAGGTACGATGACGAAATTTATAATCTGTGCATTAGATGACTTACAGAACGAATGAGGTACTATGTCAATTGTGACGCAACTTGACAGCCGCAAACGTCAAAAATTGAAAAAATGGACAAAGTTTGTATAGACAATGGTATTTTATTGTAGTGTACATCGAGTCACATGAGTCGCGAGGGGTCTCCACGTGGATCTCCCAAAGAACAGACTCCAAAAAGAAGGAACAGGGAGGTCACGCCCAGGAACAAACCTAGTGACACCACGCAAAGGTTGTTTTATTTCATTAGTGACAGAGTGACATTAGTTCCAATGTTTATATCTTAAATTGCTTATATTTAAGACCCCACACAGAAAAAACACTACTTTTACTTAAATAATTATGGCTAATTCTTGTACGGTTAATTAATCTATGTTAATATATAAAGCTGAAGAGTTTGTTTGCTTGAACGCGCTAATCTCAGGAATTACTGGTTTGATTTGAAAAATGCTTTCAGTGTTAGATAGCTTATTTATCGAGAAAGGCTATAGGCTCTATATCATTACGCTAAGACCAATAGGGGGGAGCACCAATCAAGAACGTTTCAAAATCGGGGGGGGGTTTGAAAACAAAATCCACACGGACGACGTCGCGGGCACTGGTAGTTAAGTATAAATCTACTTATACAATTTTGTGTGACACTAAATGAGCATTGTACAGTGTACTTATGGGAGCTGCATACGTCTACCCATCGCTGTGGACAACGAACTACCGGCTAGCGCATTTTTTTTTTTTGAGCTGACTCCGCTGAATAGCCGCAGGTGGCTGTTTCAGCGATACCGGGCTTTGGGGGCTTCCCGACTCCGTGGGAGCGGAGGCGTTCAGCCCGGATGCAGCACGCTCGAGGAGGCACCTCCTGTGAGGTTCGACCTCGGCTCGACCGCTACGGAGGATTGACTCTATATTGGGAACAAGCCGTAAAAGGCTGAAAGAGCTAAGCCAACAGGCTGAAGTGATTATTTGGGGACTCGATTATCGACTCCGCCAGCGGAGCCGATCCTAGTCTATCATTACTACCGGTTCGCAACGTGTTATAGCTGGAGGAGAAGAAGCGGCGGAAGAAACTCTCCAGCAACACGCCTAAGCTAGTCTTGTGTGGCTACTTGTGTCTGTACTGAGTGATTTGTATTGGTGGGTCGTACGAACGCCATAGCGCACATATTAATAGTTGCTCTATCTCGCTCGCACATCATCCGTCCCGCTCAGACATTGCGCTACATATTGTACTAGCTGTACGACTTGTACTTAAGGTTACGTCTCCAAAATAAATTAGTTCTCATCAGCCCTCGACAGTGAATATTAGTCCCTGCCATCTGAAGTAACATCTACCTCTTGCTGCCACATACTTTACCTTACCACGAATTGAACTCGGATTGATTGCTTCCGTATGTTATAGGAAGTCGCAGACGAGTACACCACGTCCTCGAGTTCGAGTGCGAAGTCCTTCAAAGACGGGGAAAATCCGACAATCTTCACCTACGCTTAAACCCGCACTTAGCAGCGTCAGAAGCGATTCAAATAATACGGAGTGCTCACAAGTAAGTAAGTTCGGACATATCAGGTATATCTTATGACCGGTTCCTAATTCCATTCATTCATGCAACCGTTCCTAAGGCAATGCGGAAGGTCGACCGGGTGCTCTAGCAGGCGAGGGCCCCTAGAGACATGTTCTCTGCTATCCTCGACATCATCCCTCTTTACTCTACTTTGTCTAACTCAACAGATGCCAATAACACCGATATCTAAAGTACAATGCGCTAAGAAAGAAGTAAGTGTAGCGTCACCACAGAACAGACCCAAAGAGAGACTTGAGGAGCTTAAACCAGAATCAGCGAAGCCTTCGCCTAGACTTGAAAGTGGTGCTGTCGGAACTACCAACGTAGAGAAAAAGATCGAGCGAGAAAACGATAAGGTAAGTGTTTGTAGATGACATTATTTACATATTGTTACGAGTTGCAGGACTCGAATTAAAATGCCGTTGGAATTATTATAGAATTTATTAGAACTATACAAACAAGTATAACACAGGTACAAATATAACTGAACACAACCAGTACAAATGTAATGCACGATTCAATAACACGTGCAAATTCCGTCACTTTATAGATTATCGAATGTGCACACGTCTTACCTCGCTTATGGTTATCGCTTAACTGCCAATCTCTCTATAGGGGGCATTGCTTCATACTGCACAATTGCAATATGTCTCTCGGACGCGCAGACTGAATTTCTTAAAATCACACCTGGCCTATAATGACTACCATAAAAGATTACAATACACAATGGGCTGTTTTTCTAATTACAAATTGTAAGCACAAAGCAAACAATAGAAGTCCAAATGCCGAAAGGTAATAAACTGCAGGTGTTATTGGTCTTTGTCGGTCGTAACAATATTATTGTAGTGTCTATGGTTAAGTATGTCATATCCTTGGTTAGATTGTCGATGGGTAATTGTCATGTACCTTCTGTCAAGTCTGTCACATAAATGTGTCCTTAAATCCAGCTAGTTTTAATAATAAATTATAGAAACATTATCCTGCACAATCCGACCCACCACTCGGTTAAACACCATAATTGTCACACGTGTTTCCCATAGGGGTAAGCAGAGATGATGAATCTCCACTTGCTATGATCCAAAAATACTGACTCAGATTAAATAGTTAATTACTTATTATTTTTAACGCGATATTACATAGAAAAATTAATTACCTAATACTACTCTCAAAGTCGAATAAACAGCCATGTTTTTTAATTGTGTGATACGAGTAAATAGACACGCGGTCTCCCTGGTGGAAAGCCCCACCTAATAGTGACACGACAGACAAACACACACTTTGTATATTTTCAAGCTAAACGAGTTACGCTTGTTTTGTCAGTATATATGTCAATATTGTATAAGGGGCAACACCGGAACGAATCCCAAGCGCCCAGACCAGAGTCAACAACGGAAAGTTAATTTAAGATATTTAACGAACGTAAACCATTTACGTATTTTTGACGCGCAAATAAAACTACCGGTATTAAAAACAAAAAAAATATTATAATTTATTTTCAAAAACTGTAATAAAGCGTACGTAATAAATTCTAGCATTTTAATTCACCGTGTGAATGATTAAATTTTAAAACGAATACATATTATTTAAAATACTTTTCAAAGCCAAATAAGCATCACAGCAACGTTAAATATAAAATTATTTACAACTTTATTTTTATATATAAATCGTATATAATTAAAACTACTAATTGTGCATTGTTCTTAAATCACTTTTACGGCAGAAGTAAAAACGACAATTCAAAATAGACATACACCTCAAAATTTATTATAATAGTACTGTTGCGGACAGAGAGCAAGCCGAAGCACATCTCTCAACGCCCAAAGCTCGCACAGTTAGCGGCTAGATGTCGGACGAAACGTGCGATACAGAAGCGGCCTTGAAGGCCGGAAACGCGCACTCACTTGCTCATTCGCTTCACATACAAAAATACGCACTCTCTGTATTTCTTTTATGTATAGTTTAATTGTAAATAACTCCAGTAATAAGTCATCAGTCCCATCGAATTTTATTTGAAAGAAGCAACTGTCACCAATAAGTACTATCATAATCGCTGTAAGGTAGTAGTAGTAAATTTAAATAAAAAAATACATAAACACGTTTAAATGATTTAAAAAGTAGTTATAATTATATACAATAGTCGTAAAGACGAAGTTTAAAAAATACTTTAATATTTTTAAATATAATTTTTAAGACACATTTTTAATGGAATTTTTCTCGATGTTCATTGTAAAATATCAAGAAAATTCTTTATTGAACCCTTAGCTATGTATTCACTGAATGAATATTTGTAGTGATACCTAACACATTCTAAATGTCATGTCGTTTTACAATCTCAAAAATACTTAAACTTTGTGAGTACAACACTCATTATGACATACTTTGTAAGTATTAATAAATATATTTTCAATTTTAATTTACATGTATTCATCTTTTCATTATAAAAAGGAATATATGTATCCATTACTTTCAGAATTATAATGTGCTAACAATCAAACTTTTCTTAGAAAACAATAAAAACATTAAAGTCTTACTATCTGCAAGAGTTAACTTGAGGCGTGAGCGGAATGCGCGCTCCTCTCTCGACACCCGCCTTCTTACCGCTCTCGCCGACGCGTTAGTACCTCGTGCTTACGTCATCCGAGCGAAGTCTCGAGTTAACTCTTGCGGATTTTACTTTAGAGTCAACAATTTTAATTTCAAATCACGACTCTTTAACATAACGAGCAAAAATTCTACCAAATATATAAGTAACTATAATCTTGTGCAATAACTAGTATATTCTAAACATTGGACGACAATATAAGTATTTTTTCTTAGATAGGAGTTTAACATTTAAGATATTACTATAGAGTTGAAATTTGTAATGTTAGAGCATGACTTTGTACCAAATATAAGCTATATTTGTGGTGTGTATCCTACTCTTTACGTACCTACGTAGTTATATCAAAATGTGTGTGATTGTGTGCGTGTGATTTTATTGTGTGTATGTGTGTGAGCATGTTTTGGTTTGGTGCTTAAGCGCATTTTCCGCACAGGGGTTTGTTGTCCATCACCGAGAACGTGGAGTCTGTCACAGGGTTTCTGCATTTCTGTAATGGAAAGATAGATAAATTTTATTAATTGATGAGACTTGGTTATGAGAACTAGCCTGTTCTACATAACGAATCGAACCCAGCACGCAACTTGGCCAAAGTGAGGTTTTTGAGGTCTCTTTGTTTGTCAAGCGGGACGCGGGGAATGAGTCTACTCAACTGTCTCCTTCATACTCATAAGCATGAGCGCGCGCGAGAGAGACACAGACTTTTCATGATGCGAATGCAGTGCGACGACACACCACACCGTTATTCACAGACATTTCACAAACGGAACGTGTATACGTGTGCTAAACGTGCCAATTTTTTTTAGCCAGGAGAAGTCCGTTTGAGGACTAAGCCGTGACAGGCACAGAAAGCCTGGGGGATAATTCGCGACCCGTGTGCGGGTTTCAGCAGATCGGGGGTGGCAGTAACGTACCCAGTCAGAACTGGTGCCACGCTATTGCCACTCTCCAGTTAGGGATACCCACTTAAGCCCCTGGGTGTTCCGTCCAGCGCCTTATGCTAGGGCTACGAGTAAACGGGGGAAACGGTCCCAACTCCGCGCGCCCTAGCACGCGTGAGCCTAACACACCGGCCTCATCCACTTCCGGGGGACTTTCTTTTATCGCCCGGAATCATCATAGGTCTAATCCAGAGTACGGTTTTTTTTTTTTTTTTTATTGCAGGAGGTCAGCAGACAGGCAGACGGTCCACTTGGTGGAGAGCGGTTACCATCGCCTATGGACATTTGCAACACCAATGATGCTACAAATGCGCTGCTGCCCTCTTAAAGGAGATTGGAACCTGGTCCACTAATGCCGGAACACAACTCAAGGTTGTTATGGCGACATACTTTAGACCAGGGGTGGTAGCCATCCAGTCGGGCAAATGCCCTACCACCTGGCTGTGGGTTGTTTTGTCGCCTCTTACGACAGGCCGCCCGGCCGCAGGAAATTGTATTCTTTCTCCGTTCCTGCACGGAGAAAAAATACAATTGTTTGTAATGCGCACCATCTGAGGACAGGTATATATCTGTTTAAAATTTATTTTAAAAATGAACTTCAGACAGATAAGTAAGAAGAAAATCAATTTTTAGCTAGACGTGTTGCTGGGGAGTTTCTTGCCGCTTCTTTTCCTTAAGAGCTTGCAAAGCGTTGCAAAGCGGTGTATATACAATAGAAAGTAAATTTAAATTTTACCATATCTATGACTTTGAAACAGTGTTCTCTAGTGGAACTAGGGAGATTTTCGATGCGGCCAGTGAGCAGTAGTTCAAAAAATGTTACGGGCGATGATAGTTACCATGCAAGTGAAGCAATCACGGTGCCACTTGGCGTCGAGGGCGATGATTGCCTTGTCAACAATGGGCCTGTTGCAGCCCTGGCAGCGCGCAGCGAACTTGTCAGCGTAACACGCTGAGCAGTATGGCCTGCCAGCCTGAAAACATAATATTACGTGATCAATACGTATGTACATATTATGAGAGATTATAATCCACCATCACAATAGATGTTAGATTTAAAGTTGAGGCTTTTTTATTGATGTTATCTTACGTTGATATGACTGTGGATTTCATCTTCACTTTAAGCAAAATATAAGGTCGGAAAGATCAATACGGGTGTACTCATTCCATGTCTGCAATTTATAATGTTTATAATCACTCCGTGATATAGTATTGTTGAGATAGTGTAAGGAGTTGTCTAAAGAGCAGTATCGTCATGCTAGCTGCTATATGATTTCTATTAATTTATTTTTATGTTTTTGTTTGGTATATATTTTGCTTTTCATCTATTACATTCTCATTGATACTATTGTTAAGTTTCGTTATTTCCAAAATCACGGCCCTCTTCTTGGGTACATACATGTACAAAAATACATACAATCCTCAATTTTCACCCTTCTACGATAAATCCCTATATTTTACCGGGCAGGACGACGTCTGCCGGGACAGCTAGTATTATATATATATATATATATATATATATATATATATATATATATATATATATATATATATATATATATATATATATATAATACTATATAATGTAGGCCTTCCCAACGGTGCGGAGCAAATTCCAGTCCTCTGTCTCTGTTCTCACCCAACCACCACGGTTTGTATTTCGTAGATAATCCTTCTATCAGGCTGAAGAATGTTCTACATTACATCGCAATTCCAAGACTACGATATGGGATTTTTCGAAAATTCTTTCTCGAATAGCAGTACGTTGGTAATGCTTTTAGCATTTCAAATGTCCATAGACGATAACCATTTTACACCAGGAGGACCGTTAACCGGCCTGCTTTCTACGACTATAAAAAAATCTTGTCTATTACACCAACTTTTGGCAAAGAATATGGACTGTCAATACATGGATTCATAATTACCTGTTCCATAAATCCACCGCCACCCAGCTCTTTCTTGCAGCCTCCGCAGACGAAGTGGTGAGCGTGCCATGCCACACCAAGAGCTTGAATCACGCGCTGGAATCAAACGTACCAGACTACATTTGTTGTTGTAGCAGTTTTCAATGTAAAATACTGATATTATAAAGAGGAAAGATTTTTGTATGTTTGTAACGAATAAACTCAAAAACTGCTGGACAGGATTCAAGAATTCTTTCACCATTCGAATGCTACATTACCCGTCAAAAATTAAGAATGTAACCAATCAATCTAAGCAAAGTACTTGGCGCTGGAGTCGGATTCTACGATTTTGATGAAATTTTATTTGTGTTTGGGTCCCGGGGTGGTTTAGATTTACAATAAGACCCGGTAGGTGGCGCTGGAGTCAAGTTATAGATTTTTCTTTTTTCAGGGCAAGCCAACGTCGTACGTAAATAAAACATAAAATATTAATATAGACAAAGAATGAATGAATGTTTCATATTCCTACATACGTCACATATTCTCAATTTGGGCTCCACTAATAATCTCCTGTTAATGGCACCTACACACTCTTCAACATTTTAATAATAATTTTAATTATAAATATTGATCTTACAGTTTCGGGAGTTGAGACTTTTTTTAGCAAATTTCCTCCTCTTTTCGAATCTTTTTTCAAATTTGAAAAATCTTTATTACTTTTTTGCAAAAAACTAAACCCTCCCTTTTTTTTAGTTAATTGTTAATAACTTTTACAATTTTTGCAAGCGGAACTTAATTTTTTTCAAAAATCATCTAGATGCCATTCCGAATCGAATGACACCTCATTTATAATTTTCGGAGACTGCTGAAAAAAGTTGGTCCAAAAGGCACTTGTTTACCAATCTATATCTGATTACATAGAAACTATTAAAAATTATGACTTTGTAGAAACTTCTTCCTGTTACGCGTAATGAAACTAATGTAGTCAATCGATTTTGATAAAAAAACATATAAAAGGTGAGGTCATTGATAATGAAAGATAAATGTTTCAATAGGTTGAAATGAGATGGTTATTTTATTTCTTATAGTAAGTACTTGGTTGTGCCAACGCAACTTCATCGGCGTTAGCACGTAGATGTGTTTGTTATAACGCGACGGCTGCTCCATCTTTTTGGTTATATTCGTCTCATCATCATCATCATCCGAGCGTTAAACCCCAGTTGCGTTCGGAGCGTTCACTCCCACGCCCAGGGTCCGCTTGCCTACTTTTTCTACTCCACTTCGCGCGATCTTTGGCATCCCCCATTTTGAGACCATTGGCACGCATGTCATCCTTTACGACGTCAAGCCAACATTTCTTGGGCCTTCCCCTTCGACCGGGACCTGGCGGAGGTGGCATGCTAGCCATGCCATTTTTGTTCCCCACATAATTAGACGGTCTCCGTAAAACGTGGCCGTACCAACGTAAGCGACACTCTTGCAAATTGGTAATATTCATCTATCAATAACAATGTCATCTAGAGATAGAGAGTATGCTAAGAATGGAGCTAGCTCTTTTCTCGTTTTTTTTTGAGGCAGAGGGAAATTCCATTCGTACATTACCGGGTCCTTTACTGGCATAAGACTAAAGCAATGAGAATAATCCACTGAAGATAGCGCAGATAATAGAGTCGATTGCCAGTTTGTGTGGAGACTCAGCAAGAAACTGGTTACCGTCGCCTATGGACATTTGCAAAACGATAACTGTTATCAACGCGCTACGTCTCAACAAACACCTTCATATATGACCTAAATATGCCCTTAAGCACATACGATGTTTACATCATCGTCTGTTCATTCCCTACGGCTATATTTATCCAGCGCTATATCTATTCTCTCCATAAATACATAAACAATCGTACGATGAGTCGTCCGAAGTGTTTTTTTCACGACGCCTTGCCTATGATGTCATCTGTGGAACAATGGTGGGTAAACAACGGGACTGTCGTGCCGCCCATTGTCTTCATTCAACAGTGATTCGGAATGGATTTGTTGAAACAAGGCTACGTTTTAACCGTTTTCAGCGCGGTGGTTTATTCAATTTTTATTATTCCGATATTTCGGACAGGTTTTATCCGTGCAGGAACGGAGAAAGAATACAATTTCCTGCGGCCCGGCGGCCTGTCGTAAGAGGCGACAAAACAACCCACAGCCAGGTGGTAGGGCATTTGCCCGACTGGATGGCTACCACCCCTGGTCTAGAGTATGTCGCCATAACAACCTTGTGTTGTGTTCCGGCATTAGTGACCAGGTTCCAGGCTCCCTAAAGAGAGCAGCAGCGCATTCGTAGCACCTTTGGTGTTGCAAATGTCCATAGGCGATGGTAACCGCTGTCCATCAAGTGGGCCGTCTGCCTGTCTGCTGATCTCCTGCAATAAAAAAAAAAAAAAAAAAAAAAAGGTTTTAGTAGCCGTTTTCGCAGACGACGGAGATTTCAAGTGTCAATGGGTGTTGTTAAAGTTTTGTTGCAGGAGTTCAGCAGACAGGTAGACGGCCCACTTAATGGAAAGCGGTTACCATCACCTATGGATATTTCCAACACCAAAGCTGCTACAAATGCGCCTCTGCTCTCTTATGGGATACTGGAACCTGGTCACTAATGCCGGAACACAGCTCAAGGTTGTTATGGCGACATACTCTAGACCAGGGGTAGTCGCCATCCAGTCGAGCAAATAGCCTACCAACTAGCTGTGGGTTGTTTTGTCGCCTCTTACGACAGGCCGCCCCAAGACAGGAAATTGTATTCTTTCTCCGTTCCTGGACGGATAGTATTATGGAACTAATCGCAAAAGCATGAAAAAAATATTATGGATGTTGAATGTTCAAGAAAAAACTTAACTTTTTGTTAAGAAATTGTGTTGTATATAACACACCCTATATATGAATTTGTTTATACCTTAAAGCTTGTAGCAACGTCAACGCCCTTGGGATTTTTCATTACTAATTTTTCGGGCGATAGCCGGGATTCCAAAACTCAGATGTTTTTGAGTTGCCAAGGCGGTCTGAGCTGTGATTCACGTTTGTTGCTGCGAACCTATCCATTTATAGGCAATTTCCGAGAGTACGTGGGGACGAAAGCTCGTTAATGGGGATTACGGTTCTCTCCGTCAATAATGACGTCAGAGGCAACGTTATTCACGTCCCTGTACTATAGGTGTAGATATGTATACGAGTGTACTTGATAGCTTTAATCTCAGTTAGTTCTTGGGTCTATGATGCTTTTGAATAAGAGAGAGAGCGAGAGAGAATTTATTGCACGCCAAAAATATACAATAACAAATACAGACCATAGTTACAATATTTTCTAGGCAATACAATAGGCGGCCTTATCGCTCAAAGCAATCTCTTCCAGGCAATCTAAATCGAAGGAACTTCAATCAGGCGATTTAGGTGCTGCAGGAAAAAGAGCAATAGATACATAAATACTCAAACTAATTTAAAAAATAAATATAAGGTAAAAAAGTTAAGTAGTATTTAGTTAAGGAATGTAAGAAATTTTTAAATAATGTTTAAAGCTTAATCAGTTGCTTAGTTAACCAATGTTTAAAGCGTTATTTAACATTTTTTTTATGAAGTTTTTATAGTTTTTTTTATCCATCCAAAGGTTGTCTGGAGGAAGTTGCTAATAGCGATAAGATCGCCTATTGTATTGTAAAATTTTGTTTCTGCTAACTGTATCATTATAACACAATAAAGCATATTCATTCATTCAGTATGTAGCTACAGAACACTAATTTCACAAAGTCCGATACTGACCTGGTCACGTGTTGTTTTAATAATAAAAATATTTTTATGGCGTGTCGTTATTGAATCACCAGTAATTAATATTGGTTATTGCCAAATTAGGCGCCATGTGAACCGAAAGCGCCTTGGGTGAGTCAAGGTGGCACACGGTTGTCATGGCGTGAACGCCCTATATATGTATTAATATCGGTACATTAATGTGCCTACTGGGTGGACATTACATTCCGAAGTTAATCAATATTATGGATTTCGTCATACGTTTTGCAATTAAATTTTTATGAGGTTATCTATTAATACGTGAAGCAAAAACATTGTACCCCTTTTACGAAAATTGCGCGGACGGAGGAGTATGAAATTTCGCACACTTATCTATGCTAAAGAAAGAAAGAAAAGAAAGATAGAAAAGAAAGAAAGAAAGAAAGAAAAGAAAGATAGAAAGAACTTTATTTGAGAAAAAATAGCGACGTAGTTTGTGTAATAATGTGTAAAGAATACATTCTTTACACATTATTACACAAAACATTATTTAAGAATTTGTAGGCCGCATTTTCAGCAAACAAGGTTTCCACTCAGCATATTGTTGTGCCGGACTTATATCCGACACAACGCTGATTTTCAGTGCAAACCTTCCTTTTGGCGTAAGACCATAACGACCCAATTTTGTTAATATAAAAAATAAAAAGTAAAAATATTACAAAAAGGAAAGTTTTTATTGTTTGTTTGTTTGCATTGAATAGGCTCCAAAAGTACTGAAACGATTTGAAAATTCTTTCACTGTTGGCAAGCTACACTATCCTCGGGTGAAATTGGCTACATTATATTTTCAAAAAAATTAGGGATCCTTACTAAATTCCAGCAAAAATGGTTCAGTAGTTCTTCTCCTAAAGCGTTACAGATAGACAGATGGTTTTCTCTTTACTGATAGCAAAAGGTACTTTAGCAAAATGCATATTAGCCCCAAAACTTCCTAAGCTGTAAATAGTATCCTCCATGTGACAAACTCATAAAAATTTGCTAAGCGGTCCATACTACTACATTCCATAGAACAATTTTAAAAAATGTTGTCAAACGGTCCATACTATCTTCCATGAAACGAACTCAAAAAAAACTGATAAACGGTCCATGTACTATCTTCCATGAAACGAATTTAAAAAACATGTTAAACGACCTATAATACTATCTTCTATGAAACGAACTCAAAGAAAATGTTAAGCTGTCCATACTATCTTCCATAAAACGAATTCGTATCGTTGTCATCAGATGCGGGGGCCATAACCACTACACTGCAGATATTATGACTAATAACTATTAACAATACTAATTGAACAATGAGGAAGACAAATATACATAATTACTTTACGTATAGGTATTCTAGATTGTTTACCTACTACAGTTGAATATAAATAGGCCAATAGGTATTTAATGTATTTTTATTGCAATGTTGGCTAAACTGGGCCACGCTTCGCTCCGGCTAAGTCCGTCCATTATCATATTAAGAACCTAAAGAAATAAATGCGGCCGAAGTCACGAGTAATATCGCGAGAATAATACTCTAACCTATACTAACTATTATAAGAGTTGTTGATAGGCAGTTGTTCGTGCCTACCCCGCAAGGGACCTGGCGTGAAGTTATGTATGTATGTATATATAAGAGGTAAAGTTTGTGAGTTTGTAGGAAGTAATCTCTTGAACGAATGAACCGATTTTGACGATTCTTTCGCCAGTAGAAAGCTACGTTGTTCTAGAGTGACATCGGCTGTATTTGATTGTGATTTATTATATTTTCTAAATGTAGAATATCGATTCCGAGAAAAACGGGTTCGATGATTTTTTTACGATTTCAAGTGTCCTCTCAAACCGGACGAATCGTGCGATAGACTTCAAATGGCATTCAAGAATGAACGCTCTTCTAAGGCAAACGTGTATCGGTGGTACAACGAATTGAAGCGTGGTAAACTAACCTTGAGGGATGAAGAAAGGAGTGGTCGCCCTTTGACCGTTACTTGGCTGTTAAGGGAGAAAATTTGCTAGGAGTGAAAAATTTAATCCAAGACAATAGGCGAGTTACGTATCAAGAGATTCAGCACGTACTGCACAGATTTGATCGGGAAGCGTTCACGAGATTCTACTGACCTTTTAACCTTACCGATGCTCAGAAACAGGCCCAGGTGGAATGGTGCCGTGACATGATAAACAAATTTAAGCGGGCTCATTACACGTGAGAAGTCCTGGATATATCAATATGATCCAGAAACAAAGCGCCAGTCAACGGTTTGGGTGTTTCGAAAAGAATTAACGCCTACCAAAGTGAAGCGATCTAGACGCGAAGATTTTGATCGGGAGTTTTTCAATTTGACCGGCTACTTGGTGCCAATTTCTTATGGAACCAAAGAAGCATCAACGCCGAATGGTATGATTGGCAAAAGATTTCTCTGTTGTGAGCAACAAGAGACCAAACAAGACTCCGCGGGTTCTGCTTCATCAGCCACACGCCCGCCCATACCGCGCTCAAAACGAAGTTCCTGGACAACACGCCGGTCAAACTCCTGTATATACCTCCTTATATCCCTGACTTAGCTCCGTGTGACTTGTTTTTATTCCCGAAAATAAAAAATCAACTCAAAGGGATACAATTTTCATCGCCGGAAGATTCGCTGTCAGCGCTCGAGCAAGCTGTAAACGAGGTGTCTGCGGCGGACTGGAAAAAGTGTTTCGAAAACTGATTCAGACGCATCAAACTTTGTACAGAGCCTAATGGAGAGCACTTTGAAAAGATTTAATATACGAACAGTTGTATATACAAAACCCATCGAACCTGTTTTTTGGTTTTCGCAAAACTTTCTGAGTGGCCCACGTATGTTGGCTTTTTTTTTTTTTTTGAGGCGAGGGAAAATGACTAACCGATTTACGCACTCTCTGGGCCGTCACTAGGAAACGGCACGAATCCACAGGGGGCGGTAACGCTAGCAATTGTATGCTTTATTTGCGCTCCGTCCGCTATGGACTACACAGAGGAGTGTGGAGACTCCGAGCGATGCCGCACGGGCGAGCAACCTCAATACCCACTAAAAACCCCCTCCTCCCTTCGCGGCCCTGCGCTTTGATGTGAAGGAAAGACTGAGATGTAGAACATAGTTACGCAGCAGTCGATCCAGCGCATAAAGACCTCGAGTAGCGCTCAGCGAAGTACAAGAAGACACGGGTTAGATCTGCTATATATATATATATATATATATATACTAGCTGTCCCGGCAGACGTCGTCCTGCCCGGTAAAAAATAGGGGTTGATCGTAGAGGGTTGAAAATTTAGGGTTGTATGTATTTTTGTATGTTGTGTCATAAAAAAATAGAAATTAAAAATTTTGTCTAAAAAATAAATAAAAAAATTTAGGGGTGGACTACCCCTAACATTTAGGGGAATGAAAAATAGATGTTGGCCGATTCTCATAGATACCGGATAAGCACAAAAAATTTCATCAAAATCGGTCCAGCCGTTTCGGAGGAGTATGGCAACGAAAACTGTGACACGAGAATGTTATATATTAGATATTAGGTGATCCAAAAAAAAAATATTTATTTTTTCCAAACAGGCTCAAAAGTTTCTTTTGGGTGTATAAAAATTTCTGTGAAAAGAGGGGCCAGAAAATCAAAAAATGTTATCAGACCTTTTTTGTAGAAAGTTCAATTCTCTATAAAGATTGGAACAGCGATTTATCAGTCAACCAGTCGTTTGAACGGTACAAAAATAAGAAGCAAAAAAATTTTTTCCTGTTATTCTTATGGGAATTAAAAAAATGCGATGAGGACAATCTTAATATTAATATTAAGGGCCCATCTTTTCACAGAATTTTTTTACACCCAAAATAAAGTTTTGAGCCTGTTTGGAAAAAAAAATTTTTTTTTTTTTTTTGATCACCCTAATATATATATGTACATATAATTACTTGATCTCACTGACTGACATCGAATCATAGCTGGAACTACCGGGACTCTAGGATCGCGAAAACTTGCATGCGGATTCTTTGAGAAGAGTGGATGCAGGATACAGGAGATGATCTCCGTGATATCGGCGACGGTATTGTAAATAAACTACTCATCGCCGGGACTGTGTGTCGTTATTCATGAAGGGGCAAACCTGCAGGAAAGAATAACGTACAACTTTGTAAGACAATGAAAGTGTTTAGCTGGAAAAACCTTCTGGTGTGTTCTTCCAATCCAATCCTAATCACGCTTAACTATATCACTAAAAAAAATGTGTTTCTCGCTTAGCGATTCATAGCAACTATCACTTCGTTAGGTGTCCCAAGGTGACGGATTAACTTTGTGTTGACACAAAGATTAACTATATTCAACATGTTGTTAATTTTATCGCATTTCCCCACCGTGCTCAACCTAATAGTTTTGTGGATGATTTAGATATGGTTTTTAGTACTTGTTTCACTACGCAATATGTTTGGGTTTGCGTTGTTAGAGTTTCGATACGTCTTTGTTTTTTAATCCTGTTTCATAGGTTTTTCGCTATTGAAACTCTATTGTCAGTCGCTTCTATTGTTACTGGGTAATTACGTCACATGCATAATTACGTCACATGTTAGGGGGGGGGTCCTAAATTTCGTGACGTAACGTTTTAAAATTTAATATATTTAAGCTAATTACGAAATTGGTGGTTTAAATTAATAAATTATTGGTGTCATATTGTAAAAATGTACTATCACACAAGGGAAGGGAGGAGTCTCACGAATGTGACTAGCTATGCAGGACAATGGGGGTTAAAAATCATGAAATTCATGCGACGTATTTTGTGGACGGCCCCTTATTGTTGTTATGCTTATTAAACTTGAATTATATGTACAACGGCACGGCCACGACCTTGTCGCTATTAGCGATACTTAAAACGACGCGACTAAAGTAAAAAATAAAAGTATTGTAGAGGAAAATTTACAAAGCCAATATATGGCGCTATGCAAAAAGTAACTTGTACACGACGGAAGCAACTTCAGACCCATACAAAGAATACTAGTATATACAGATTCCCAACAATTAATGTTAGGACTAGGTCTGCCGGGCAAGACATACAGTGCCTCGGCTGGAAGATCTTTCCTTCATAATGATTTACTCAACACAAATCGTCCGCGTTGCCACTACCCCGATAACCCGTAATGTGTTTTATATATAATCTCTTAATCTTAATATTTAATGCGCGTGTACTTGATGATCCCTCCGGGTGAGATGGAATGGTTTCCAATGGGGAATATATAAAAAATCCAACAATTAATGTTGGCACTAAGTCTGCCCGGCAATACACTACACACTAGCCCCGGCTGGAAGATTGTTCCTTCATAATCAATAATTAATTAATGGAACCTGGACGAATCATCGAGTACACGTCCATAAAATATTAAGATTATATGTAAAACACATTACGAGTCCTCGAGGCAGTTGCCAAAAAAATGGCGGTAGTAGTTGCGGCCACTGACTTTACTAAGGATTACCTAGCATGTGCAGCATTCAACCGCCATGCCTGTCGCGTCGCCCGTCGCCAAGTCGAAAGACGTGGTCGTGCTGTAATGCTTCATTCGACTCGCACATGACTTGTACCAAAGATATTCGTAATCTTAACTTCATTATAAGAGACTAAAATACCTACCTAAAATGATTCATTCGACCATTTAAAACACTTACGCCTAAACAATTTTTTACTAATAAAAATTAGACCACTTTATTATAGTTTTTCATTCCGATTTCCAAATACGTATATACAGGTGGGTGTAGATTTTAATATAAATGGTTACTGTGGCGAATATATTTAGTAAAGGTGATATTTTGTATTTCTATACAGGTATATACAGTGAAACTTGGTTAAGTGGGACCTGGATAAGTGAGAAACCTCCATAGCTCGAACTCATGCTGAGGTCCCAACACTTTGGCACTGAATCACCCCTGTTAGTGGGACGCCTCTATATTTGGGATTCGTTCTTTCGATTTATCATCATAGTTACCTCTATAACTGAGACAGCGAGTGAATTTTATTTGCATAGACCTCTGTTAATATTGTTTTGTTTGTTTACTTACTTATTCTTATTCTACCCTAAAATCCCGCACTTAACTACGTAAGTAATTTTGAGCCTAAATGACCTCCAGTTTTAGTTTCGCTATACTATCATACGGATGTTTATTTGAAAAATGTCTTAAACGAAATTTTTATCCATACGTGAAAAACTGAAGTTAATATCCGTTTATGAAAGTGGTAAACCACGCGATGAAGTCTGTATCGATTTTAATGTGTGCCTAAATATAATGTTTACATAACCCGTTATATTATTTAATAATCGCACCTTTATAACTGAAATAACCTGTATTCTGTCCTCTATTAATGGAACCCTCTGTAAATTAGATACTTATTTATTATACCTGCATATCTGAGACACTGGGTGAGTGGAATACCTCTATAAGTTGCAGGTCCCTAGATGTCTCACTTAACCAGGTTTCACTGTATTTATATATGACGTCACATGCAAGAATTTATTTGATATTTGGTTTTCCTCTTAAAATAATTAGATTGCAATTTGTTTCGTGTTTATTTCAGTATGACATATAATTTGGATGATTTAATTCATTCAAAGAATTTCGTAAAGGAATATAATTAGCGTGATTGGATGTTGTTTTTCTTATTATTGTGTTATTAGGAGATTTTCCTCTTGGATTCGTTTGATTTGTTTTAAGAAATAATATTTTACACAAAATTAAAGTTATGGTTATAGATGTTTAATTTTTAATATCTAAGCCTATCGACACACCTAAGAAATGTATGACGCTGAAAGATCTGCGAGTGCCCATCCTTATGGGCGCTAATCCGACCGCTAATTGTATGTTTTTTTTTATAACAGGAGTTCAGCAGACAGGTCGACGACACACTTGATGGAAAGCGGTTACTATCGCCTATGGACATTTGCAATACCAAAGGTGCTTCAAATGCGCTGCTGCTCCTTTAACAGTTGTTTGGACTATATGGCTTTATCCGTGCAGGAACGGAGAAAGAATACTTCCTGAATAAAATATTTCCTGCGGCCGGGCGGTCTGTCCTACGAGGCGATAAAAGAACCACAGCCAGGTGGTAGGGAATTTGCCCGACTGCATGGCTACCACCCTTGGTCTAGATTATGTCGCCATAATAACCTTGAGTTGTGTTCCAGCATTAGAGGTCAGGTTCCATCTCCCTTTAGAGAGCGGCCTAGGAAGCATTCCTGGTGTTACAAATGGCGATGGTTGCCGCTTTCTGTCAAGTGGGCCGTCTGCCTGTCAGCTCCACTCGTGCAATAAAAAGTAAAGAATAGTTAAATGATGAGGTACTCACATCAGTGATGGGCTCACCGCAGCCGTGGCACCTGGGGCTGTGGTGCTGGGCAAAGCATGGCACGCAATGGATTCCGCCGTTGTGCTGGTGGAACTTGGCCCCGTCGATGGGCTTGCGGCATGTGTTGCAAGCGAAGTGCTCTGGGTGCCATTTCTTGTTCAGTGCTGTCACGATCTGTGAAAGAGATGACATGTTCAGATTCTTGGTAACTCTTTGGCAATAAGCACCAAAATTTACTCGTCATACAAAGATTTAAGTTTATAGACCAAACACGTAACTACATTCTAAAACGAGTCTTACTCATTTTAAGCTCGATTCTATGGAATAACCATTCTGCTGAATTATTTTATTCTATGCAGTCTAATGAGAAATATGTTACGGGAATTTTAAGGATACCTGTCCATTCAAGCGAAACGAGGCTGTGGATCGGAGAAAGGAAGTGTAGTGGGACACTCAATAAGCCAGTAAATGGCCCTGTGCAATAATTGAGGTCGCAAACGATTCCCGAAACGAACAAAGAATATATATAATTTGTCAACAGTACCAAATGGACTCTGCATTCGATTATAAGCCTCGACGACAGGCACTCGTGCGATGAGCGGGTAACGTCCTCACGGACAGGGTCAATGTTATTACAAAGTAGCTGGCCCGGATCAGCTCGCCCGCGGTTAGGACAGTAGGCTGGCAGGCACACAGACGGCGGCGTCTCAGACGTCGCCAATCACGATCTGTCCACGTCCCCGCAAGCACTAGGCGTGCTGCTGGGAAGTTTCGCCGTTTCTTCTTTCCAAACCATAACACGTAGCGAAATGACAGTAAGATAGTTTAGGCCGCCTCGATCTTTCCGCTCGGGCTTTATATTACCTGTCACTTAGTACATTGTGTCGCCCTCTAGTCAGCATTGTTAGATTCTTCCCCCTCTCATGGAAACAGTCCAGCCGAGGTAAAGGGGACTTTACCTCCGTCGCTCCGTCGAGCAAACTGCTCTCCGGGCTCCTTCGCGTCGCGAAAGCGTTCCAAGCTATCTATGGATGCTTGCAATACAAATAAGCATTGCCAGCCTCGAAGAGATGATATGACGTCCTTGTCAAACAAACCCGTGTAACAGTGCAGAGCGAAAACCTCGATTACTTTCTTTTTACTTCTTTTGGTTTTATTGGTTTTTCAATAAATGTAAATAATGAAGAAACATCGTTATCTGTTCTTTAATATCTGTCATCTATGTCACGTGTTTTGAGTACTCCCACTTTAAAATCCACTGACTCAAACTTTTCTTCCTCCCCATGACCAATGTAGGAGATATGATATTGTCTGTTTTAAAATAGATTTTTCCACTCATTAGCGACATTGCTAATTACCGCATCATCCCGCTCGCCTTGACATCAACTTGACCGAGTGTAAACGCAAGGTGTTTGAGTTTACCTGCATTTACTGTCCTAATGAATTCAGACAAGCGTGTGCAGTTTGTAATTGACTCGGTGGTGTTAGAATGAAGAATTTGTATCAGATATTAAACGCTGGCAGATTGTTGTTGTCCATAAATTAAGGTGTATATAAGATATTTTTTACTTTCAAGATTAAATTTTAGTCAGATGGTTAATTTAAAACGTTTACTACTTTGATATTTAACTTTAGACTTTATACTTACGATGGATAGAAATTTTACATTACTTGTATGAATCTTATGTCAAAGAGTATAGCAGAGTTTCTAAGTAAAAATGTTCCAGCGGCGTATTCTACTTTTACTATTGGGATCGGTTTGTTATTAAATATCCCAATTTTCCGATTTTTATCTAAATTATTTATCGAGTTTTTTTGAATGACCTATTTTCCGTTTTTCAATAGTGAAATTAAAAATTAAGTAAATGCGAATTTTTCACTAATACTTGGGAGCAAAAGGTATAAAACAATATTTTCGTTGTAATTCGCGAATTAAAAGCCGATTTTAAATATAAATTAAAACACTATTTTAACTAAATTTTTTCTGGAGGTTTGGAAAATTATCTATCACCATTTTTTTCAGAATATGTGTTTTATAATCTTTTCTACTCACGAATTTTAAACATTTCTTGGAGGGATTGAACAGTGTCAATAAAAATAAACTCATTTTTTTATAACCTTGTGTTCTATCGAACTGATGTTCTTTTAATTTTCGACTCAAAACACGTATCTTTTGGAACGACGTTAAAATAATAACTTTCTTTACTTTTGTTCAAAAAATAATACATTATAAATTATATATTTTTTCTTTACGGTTAAGAATAATTACTTGGTGTCAATTCCAAGCTCCGATCCTGAGCATTGGGCTTATTTAAGACAACATAGTATAAAACTTACAAAAAAACAGAACTTGAGAAATAGATAGAATAAGAAATAGACAGATAAACAATTTTTAGCTAGACGTGTTGCTGGGAATTTCTTGCCATTTCTTCTCTCCTAATAGTATATTTCAAAGCGGTGTACATAGAATATGTTTTTATAAGTTGTGTGACCTTCAAAGTGTTCCCCGGTGGAACTTATTTTTCAATTGAATTTGTAAAAAAATATAAATACAATGACCAAAATAGAAAATATGCAAGGGTTAGAGGTAGAGGTTAGCAAGCACTGAAGGCAGATTGAGCAGTCAATAAAAGCAGATCAGGCAGAACATATACAAGACAGCAAAGCCATCACATAGCGCTGGTGTCATGTACAAGATCAGCCTGGCTAAAGCGCCAGCAACAGAAAAGAATCATGAAATATTTTTTTCTAAAATCGAAATTTGTAAAAGCTAGATAGCACAAATCGCGTCGAAAGTGCTGAGAGCCGTTCGCGACAGGGTATTTCGGTTGTTCGGTGGACACCGATAAAAATAACTCCGGGACACACGTGGCGCGCTTGTTTAATGTTTACTCGGGGCCTAATGTTTTCATCGGAGGTGTTTATATCGTGAATTCCGACACTAATCCGCTTTTATTCAAGTGTTACGATGTTTCATCAGTCAGGCATGTACCTATATAGTTAGGGTAGTAACCATCCTTGCACTTCGTCTCTTGTGAGCGAGTATTGCTCGCCAAGGAGGAGGCAGAGCGTGCGAGCCTTGGAGGACTCACAGGTGCTGGAGGGCGGATTCTTTTTTTTGTGATAAACTATATCTGACCGCAACGTCAACCGCGTAGAATTTTTTTGCGGAGCCCTAAGTTACTTACTCCTTATAACATCAGCTATCTGCCAGTGAAAGGCCCGTCAAAATCGGTCGAGCCGTTTCAGAGATTAGTCGGGACATTCAGACAGACAGATCTCAGATACATTTAGTAAAAAGCAGTTATTTTGACATTACAAAAGACACTTCAATTTCATTTATTTGTATAGATAAGTTCCCTTGACCACGATCATGCCTAATATTAGACGATGATGTGGTCTAAGATGGAGCACGCTTACCTAAAAGATACCTATTCAGGCGAGACTTCAAGACACCCGGATTGTAGTTTTTGGGAGACAAGGTACTCTGGTAGCGCTTTCCACAGCTCTACCGTATGTAGAAAAAACGTGGAGCCAAAACGTTTCGTTAGCACTGGTGGTGTTTCCACTGTGAAACGATTGCGTAGATCAGATTGGTTTGCCGTCCGAAGATGGAACGGTGTGGGGGCATTAGGCATAAGGCACACCTTCCGAAATGAACCCTGAAGAATAGTGATAGACAACCCAGCTTAGATGCTCTAGGCATTGAAGCCTTGTATTGACGAGCTGGATTTGAACCTTCGGGAACTCCGTTCCGTCAATAATGCCGTTGAGAGGAGAGCGCGTCATCTTCTACGCGCGCTCATCTCTCCTCCCGTGGTGCATGACATTTAGTCGTCCCACATTGGATTTGACAGGGACGATGTCGGAGGCTCTGATTTCCCCAGACGTAGTCATGGCCCTTGGAGCTCTCGCTTGCCAGGGCACGCGGAGTTCATCTAGCTTCCGCTTGTCCCGAAGCCCTGGCATAAAGCGGAGGACGTAACACCGACGGGATTTTGTGGGTGTCCATTTCACGTTTCGTTACTTCCACGTTAGAGGTGGTAATAGCAATCCATAGGGATGCACTAGGACCCCAACTTCGCGAATTCTACACGCCCTTGCGATTTTTTTCTTAATTGGATTTTCCCAACTTATAAATAGTAATCATTAAAATAAAATTCTTATTTATTTATTTCATATCCACTGCTCTGGAAATTTACGAAATGTGTAGGTATTGATTTATATATATAAATAAATAAACAAATTATGTTTTTATGTTAGAAAAATAAAGTTACTGCCTACTATGGAATTATGTTACTACGGCTTCCATCAATGGATATTTGCCACTGCATTGTGAATTGAATCAATTAACTTCGTGTTTCTTTAGCTAAATTTAGAGGTACATAATAAATCAATGAAACAATGTTTGCACTTGATAAACGCGTAGAGCCATATATGGAAGATAGTGAGCATTTATTTCAATTCAAACTATGTATCACTGATTCCTTAATCCACAGAGGTAAATGTAACATTATTATGTACGAGAGTAGATCATTTTATTTCTGATACAATCCACATAAAGTTGGATACGACTTGATTTTAAAATGAGTTTATGAGAGTTTATGAGAGTGACTTTTTGTACTGAACCACTACAATGTACCACTTTTAATGAGGAGAGGACATTTGTATGGTTATGGCGAAACTTAAAGGCGAGTCATAGCCAACCCGATTTGAAGTAATACTCTGAATGAGATGTTATTTATGACAAACGTGATATTGAATATGGTCAGTGATCCGTGCAGCAGTTTTCACGTGTTGCTCTGACAGACAGAAAGACAAGCAGAAAAAATTCGAAATTAATTTTCCGAATCTCCTGGTCCCAATTATCCCCCCTGATTTTTTCTATATTTTTAAACGCATTGTACAAACTCGAACCATTTACAGATGTACTAAAGCTTTTCCCTGCGACTTTGTCCAGATAGAATAGTTTAAAAAACCTCTGATTTTTAAACACTCTTCATTGGTGCTCCGCTCCTGTTGGTTTTAGCGTGATTATATATAGCCTATATCTTTCTTAGATAAATGGATTATCTAACGTTGAAAGAATTTTTCAAATCAGACCAGTAGTTCCTGGGATTAGCGCGTTCAAGTAAACAAACTCTTCAGTTTTATATATTAGTATAAGATACATTAGATAGGTACTAAAGTTATAAAGAGGATAGATTTGTATTTTTGTATGTTTGTAACGAATAAACTCAAAAACTACAGGACCGATTGCAAAATTTCCTTCACCATTCGAATGATTTAGTTGACAATCTATTATCAGCTAAATCATTGTCCTTTTAAACGCTGTCGTCATTGCAAAACAACAAGTGACAATTTTATGATACCCCAAATCTGCGGATATCCTTAATGATAATGAATTATTTATGCACCATTGTAATGATGCTAATTGAAATGCATTTTGAGTTTAAGCGGATTTTTATATCCTGTTTTTGGTTAGTGTTTTGTAACTAAGCATGGAAGAGATCGGAGAAAGAATAATAATTCCTGCGGCCAGATGGACATTCGTAAGAGGCGACAAACTATTTTTTTTTTTTTTATAACCAGGGGAAATCCGTTTGAGGACTAAGCCGCGACAGGCACAAAAACCTGGGAGGATGTTCGCGACCCGTGTGAGTGTGGGATTCGCCAGATCGGGGGTGGCACTAGCGTGCCCAGTCAAAACTGGTGCCACGCTATTGCCACTCCCCAGTTAGGGATACCCACTAAAACCCCTGGGTGTTCCGTCCTGCGCCTTATGCCAGGGCTACGTGAATGCGGGCTTCCCTCACTGGGCCTCTTCCAATGCCAGGGGAAAAGTCCCCCGGCCACAACTAGGTCTATTCCGAGCGTGGCGCCCCACGGGAAGAGAGATGAGCGCGCGCGGAACACTCGCGCTCTCATCTCGACGGCATGTGCGGGTGAGTGAGAACCCCTATACCCCAAGGGGCCCCACCCGCGCCGCCCGCTTACGGCGGCCGAAGGTCATTGTCCGACCTTCGGCGTCGGCGCGTCCTCCTTTGGCGGGAGCGGAGCAGGGAATTACGCTCACGCTCCCGTTCTGCCTCCTCCTTCGCAAACATGACTTGCTCGCAGAAGGAGGAGACGGCGTCCCATCCGGCAGAGCTCCCGACCATGGTGCGTACTACGGCCGAAAGCGAGGTGTCAAGTCCGGTGTGGGCGACGAGCTCCCGGCGCTGCTCTGTCCAGGCTGGACACTCCTGGAGTGTGTGCAGCGCCGTGTCCTCGTCGCCCCTGTCACAATGGTGGCACCCTGACGTGGCCTCACGGCCGAGGCGACACAGATACCTTCCGAAGCAACCATGCCCCGTGAGGACCTGTGTCAGCCTGAACGTGAGGGTGCCGTGACGTCGTCCTAGCCATTCGTGCAGGACGGGCCTCACCGCCTCAATGGTGGCGGGGCCCGCGCTGGGGCGTCTTAGGCGATCTTCCCAGACCCCCACGGCAACCTGGCAGAGCTCCGACCGGCACGCCTCGATCTCCCGAGGCGCGGGTCTGGTGCCCCTGGTCAGGGCCTCTTTGCGCCACGTGTACAGCAACGCTAGGACCCTGGCTTCCAAGTCCCATGGGGGGGATCCGGCGAGTAGCGAGGCCGCTTCGAAGGACAACGTACGGTATCCTCTTATAAGAGGCGACAAACCAAACCTAAGGTAGTAGTAGCTGATGGCCAACGAACGCCAATGGATGGCCAACCAAGCCGCAGAAGTAGCCAACGCAAAGCTCACCGAGGCCATCCGATGTCGCAAATTGGCCAACGTGAGCTGCAGCAAAGCCATCGTCATGCGAAGAAGGCTCCGTCAGCTCCAAACCCAGTAACTGTTGGATAGTTGCCCTTTGAGTTGCAACGGGGATAAAGAGGTACAAAACCAAAGGCCCCAAACTCCTCATTCCGGTAAAAAGGAAGAAGACCTTGGAGAGTAGTCAGGCAATAGGGATCGGACCGCATAAGATTCTAAGTATAATATTACAGACATTAAAATGACATTATTTTTATTGCATGAGTTCAGCACTCAGTTAGACAGCCCACTCTTGGAAAGCGGATACCATTGCCTATGGACATTTTCAACACCAAAGGTGCTACAAATGCGCTGCTGCTGTCTTAAAGGGGACTGGAACCTGGTCACTAATGCCGGAACACACCACAAGGTTGTTATGACGTCATACTCTAGACCAGAGATGGTCGCCATCCAGTCTACCAAATACCCTACCACTTGGCTGTGGGTTGTTTTGTCGCCTTTTGCCGCCGAAAATTGTATTCTTTCTCCATTCCTGCACGGATAGACTGTGTTAGTACAAAATGTCTTAAACTTCTTAATTTTGTATCAGAGTATTAATATATACCTAAGCCATAATTCTAAATCCAGTATCTTATTAACTATTGTTTAAACAATTATTAAATGCTAATCGTTATATTATAAAATATAAGATATTTTAATATTCCATCTTGATGTATACAATAATAAAAGATGGCAGCTGGAGGGTCCAAACCAATTCCGAAAAGACCTCATGACCGAGCCTAACATGATTTGGGAGATAAAATCTCACCGTCTCTCCGAGCTCCGTTATTTAGAGCGGATGGAGGAGGATCGCGGTGTGAAGAAAAGGGGCGACCAGTCGGTCGGTGACCGGTTGGTCGCCCCAAGTATCGCTGGAAGGATAGAGTGAAAGCTGACCTGACCGCACTGCAAGCCCACAATTGTCAAGACACTGCACAGGACAGAGGCAAGTGGCGTGCTGGCGTTTCGGAGGCCAAGACTCACTTTGGGTCGCTGAACCAACGCTGGTAGTTAGTTAGTTTATCTTGATGTATTCTTTTTGTGGTGCTAGCACTGCACAGTTAACTAAACACAGGAATCAAAACACTCAGATAGTCATTTACAAGATAAAGTACTGTGATGTGACGGTGGCGTCATCTCTTAATTGATCTACAAAACTAAACACATTAATCCAAATATATTGACAAAAGTAAACTTAATATTTATCAATGCAATTTAGAAATGTGGTATAGCAAATTGCGTCACATCACTAGCCCATAAAATGTTATCGTGGAAATATATCTCAGATAAAGTACACTAAGTATATTGTCATGTAATATTGAGTATCGTAAGTACATTATTGATTATTTTGAGTAGTTGAGAATCAACGTGTTCATATAATGCACTAAAGGCAGGTCTCAATTATTTAAAGCGTCGCCATTTTACCCATGAAAATAACAAGTGCAACTTTATAATATCTTACAGCGCTTTCCATTAGTAGCTCAACGCCCCAAATGCTCCGTTAGCCGTTCCACGAGGCGACCGAGGTCGTTGTGGTCGTGGCGAAAACGTCAATAATGACGTCGTCATTTTCGATCCCACAACGCTCACAACGACCCAAATCAAGAGGTGTTTCGAATGACCGTTCCATTTGGGTTTACGTTGTTGCGCTGGCAAGCAAATGGAAAGGGAAATCGCGGTCAGGAACGTGGTTGTTATGACTATCTAATGGAACGTAGCCTTAGTAAGCTACGAACTTCCTAGTGTTGGGATTTATCCTGTCTTGTATTTGAAACTATCAAAACATTACTTTTATTTAACTTGCAATGGATGTATGTAAGTCCGGGTGGAATCATGCAAGTTAAATTTAACCATTTCCCGGTTTCCGATTGAGCTGAAATTTTGCACGTATATGTATATCGCGTGACAATGCAATAATATGGTACTATGGAGGTGATATGATGATGGAGTCGGAAGGTGGCAATAGGAACTCCTGTACTAAACAAGCTAGAACCGTCGTGTTTGGGCTCATTTTACTTGTCTTGGCTAGCACTCTGCTGCTACTTGATATCCAGGATCTCAAAAGCTTGGATTTAAAAACCTTTTCAAGAAAGCTTATTTTATTATGCATTTTCATACCCAGCTAGGCACTTCAGCGTTTGATAGATATATGTAGGAACCTATTTCTTTCATATATAATGCGCATACTCCTATACGGTTAGTTTTACATTAATTTCTGTATCATTTAGTATTATACTACAATTACTTGTACTTACTCTTCCTTGAATCGCCACATTGCAGCTGGCGCAAATGGCTGGTCCGTCCGACTGCAACAAACAAACAAATGAAAATAAATTATTAGTGAACAAACAATTTTTTTAAGGAACAAACCAGCCAACCATTTTACCGATGTACATAGAATAGGAACTAAACTACATTTTTAATGTATTGTTACGTCCTAGATGCCGACAAAGACAAATTTTCGGCATTTGGACTTCTTTTGTTTACTTTGTGTTTAAAATTTGTAATTAAAAACCCATTGTGTATTGTAATCTTTTACGGCCTATTGTTGTATTGTGATCGCTGTCAGGTGTCTCGGATTTAAAATACTCGGATATTAATGATTCTAAGAAATTTGGTCCACGTGGCCGGGCAGACATATTGCATCGGTGCAGTAAAAAGCAATGCCCCAATTTAGAGATGGGTCAGTCGGGCGATAACCACAAGCGAAGCAAGACTTGTGTACATTCGGTGATCTATTTAAGTAACGGACTTTGCGCGTTTTATTGAATTACGACCTTTTGCATTACGTTTGGATTTGTTGTGTTCGGTTATACGTGTTTTTATAGGTCCTGCCACGTAAAAGAACGCTGAGCGGTAGTGGAGGGGATGTGTCTGCGCAGGTGTACAGTCGTATCTTTAAGTATCACCCCATCTCGCCCCCTTCATACCACCAATCCGATCGATAAAACGCTCACTGCGCAGGTTCAGAGCAAGTGTTCTTTTTACGTGGTGCGAACTATATAGTTCTATAATAAAACCACGTTTTGACGGTTTTAAGCGCTATGATTTATTAAGTTTTGGTCTGTTCGTCGTTTCAGCCGCTTTTCAGTGGCCGTGGTGTTTGCTTAAGAGTTTCTTGCGCCACTTCTTCTCTTCAAACCACAACATGTTGTGAATTAGATTAGGCTCCCATAGAGTAAATAATAAGCATAAACAAATTAAAAGTAAATAATTAAAATGAAGGAGGTAGGCTAAATAAAACTTTAACAATACTCGTTAGATAAATGTCACCTTTGTCGTCCGTGACCATGGCCACTGAAGGGGGTGCCGCCCTGGACTCCCCTCCGTCCAGGAAGCGGTACAAGGGGATGCGTCCTCGGGGCCCCGAGCGGCCACTGTCACATTCCCCCCTTCACTCCGTGACAGTGATGTCCCACCTTTCCGCCTTCTCATCCTAAAAGCCTTCCCTTCCTTCCAAAACTCCTCCCAAAACACTCTTCTCTTCCGAAGTTAGGTGGCCTCCCCTGACTCCGACCGCTGACGCTGCTGTAAGCGCGAGGCGGCGGGGAAAAAGGGAGGAAGGAGAGGGAGGAGTGATGGCGCAGAAGCAATCCTCGCAGCCTCCCCCTCTCCCTAACACGAAGCAAAGACTCATCTATTTTATATTATATAGTGGTACGCCATCGCTGTCTCTATATCTATAGTATAGCCAACGATGCAGCGAACTCAGGTAGCTCCCTAAAAAACATACATTACGATAAATAAACATATGTGATCTTTCAACATTGACCTTGATATAACAAATGCACATATCGACATATCGCATTATTCGATAAATCGCGATAAGCAAAAATTTTATTTCCGTCGTTATATCTGGTGATATCATACGGGTTATGTTGATTGGATGTACTATGCGGCGCGCGATTTTGGTAATGATTCCGTTTTGGGCCTGCTATTTCAAAGTACGATTCCGTTGCGTTTGTGTCAAAAATTTGTATTCTGCTAAATCCACAATCGCTTCTCGATGTCGTCGCGGTCGAAGTAGAATACAATGTAATACCATAGTAGAGATGGCGTTAGCCGAATATTGGAAAGCTACCAAAATGTTACCATTACGTACGTACCCCTTTTTACGAAAATTGTTCTGAAGGAGGAGTATGAAATTTCGCACAGTTATCCTAACTAATATTATAAATGTGAATGTAAGTTTGTTTGTTACGCTTTCACGCGAAAACTACTCAACCGATCATCATGAAACTTTGTACACATATTCTTGGAGGTATTAGAATTAACATAGGATACTTTTTATGAAAAAAAATTCCACGCTGACGAAGTCGCGGACAGAAGCTAGTAGTTTATATAGAGGAGTGCAGAATGCTAATATTTTTTTTTAAAGATGCATAGAAAATACATTAAATTAATAAATAAAAACATTACACACACTACCATACATTTGACACACACGAGCATATGTACTCTTTTGAAGTCTTGTTTATTGTTCAAGTCATATTCAAGCCTTGGCGAAATCCATGATTATAGAAGCAAAGTCTTTGACAACCTTAATAATGTTGAAACTTATTAAAGTTGTTATCATTCATAGTAATCTATTTATTCTATCTATTACAATTGATGCCGCGATTTGAAGTTGGGACATGAGTCGCATGTAATTATATAGGATGCGTATAGTTCTCGAAATGTTTTGACAGCAGGGAGAATCGGTTCCCAAGGACGAAAAGTGCTGTTCTCATCCCTGCGATAAGGCAACTGCAAGCGTAGTACTTACAGAATAAGATAAATTAAAAAATATTTTTATTATATTTAATATTTTTGGAGTCGCTAAAATGTTATTTTGAGGCCTGTTCTTTTATATGTATTTTTTTTATTGTAAAACATGTCCGCATCCCTATTGTGAAGGTTAATAAAGGCAGGAAAAGAATGCAAGAAATCTTCTACATATGACCTTAAATCGAAACAATTGAATTACTAATTATACACATACACTCGATTAAAGCAGAAGCGTTTATAAATAAAGCGTGTCAACACAATTACAATTTGTATGAGAGCTTTTATAATATAAACTCATTAGGCCGAGACCTTGATGCGATATGCGATGACATTTATAAGTCAGATCGTGTGGTTTAATTCAGGAACATCTTTATGCCTTACTACCTGACCTGTGCCCACTTCGCTGGGAATAAGAACAAAATTAAAAAATACTTATTATTAATCACAATCAAATATATCCTTTGTCACTCAGGAATAAAGTAGCTTTCCACCGGTGAAAGAATTTTCAAAATCGGTTTACTAGATTCAGAGATTACCCCCTACAACGTCACAAACTCACAAACTTTACCTCTTTATGATATTAGTATAGATATGGTGAAACTTCGTAAATGATCAATTTTGGTAATTAATTTAAGTTTCTAATAATTATATCTTACTAGCTGTCCCGGCAGACGTCGTCCTGCCCGGTAAAAAATAGGGGTTGATCGTAGAGGGTTGAAAATTTAGGGTTCTATGTATCTTTTAATGCTGTATCATAAAAAAATAGAAATTAAAAATTTTGTCTAAAAAATAAAAATAAAATTAGGGGTGGACTACCCCTAACATTTAGGGGGATGAAAAATAGATGTTGGCCGATTCTCATAGATACCGGATAAGCAATAAGCACAAAAAATTTCATCAAAATCGGTCAAGCCGTTTCGGAGGAGTATGGCAACGAAAACTGTGACACGAGAATTTTATATATTAAATAATGTTCTTATGAAATAAATTTTACACATAATGTCCTGTACAATAGTTTTGAAATGAAATGAAATGAAATGAAATATTAATTCTTGCATAACTGTAGTTGTCTACAGGTGTTATTCCTAGAAATGCATGGTCCAGTACATTTTACCAGTTCCACTGGTATGCAAGTAAGCAGGATCTTACACGTCGTTATTTAATTAGTTAGTTCCTATTTATTTTATTAAGTACCTTTTATCCAACTGGAATTTAATTATTATTTCAACCTGTATTTGTCAATTATTTAATGTCTTTAATTGTAATATTATTATTAATTATGTATTGATATTATTTTTCAAATTTGTCATTAAGGAATTCGTTTGTGGAACAATATGATTTTTTTATTAGTTTACAAAATTACGTTCAGAGTAGTAGCTTTGTCCAATTGATATGTGCGTGTGGGCCATGAATTATTTTCGCTGACACGCACACAAAGGCTCTAGTAATGTTGCAAGTCAATAGTCTTTCTGAAAAGTAGGAAAGCGAACTAGGATTTTTAGGTCCTGCTTAAAACTGCTTCACTTCTCTGGCATCTACTCGGGCTCTAAGCGTATTAATTCTATGTAAATAATAATTATTTATTTGAATTTCACCATTGACTTTTGATTGGAAATATATTTACTTCTTCAAAATGTAATGGAACTTCTTTTTGCTGATTGTACAAGGAATTTTATGTTTCAAGTTTAGAATCATATTAATACGTGAAGAAAAAACTTTTTATCCCTTTTTAGGAAAATTGCGCGGATGGAGGAGTATGATATTTGGCACACTTATAGTTTATATATAGAATGAGTGCAGTTAAATTCAATCAATAAAAGAAATTACACACACTACCATGTATTTGACGCACACACGCATATATACTCTTTTGTTTATTGTTAAAGTAAATTAACAGTACACCTTGGGGAAATCTGTGACTACAGAAGTATAGTCTTTGACATTATTACCTTAATAATGTTCAAATTTAAAATGACTATAGTCGAATAATAAAACTACGTTTTAACGGTTTTAAGCGCGGTAACTTATTTTAGATAGGTTTATATTTTTTTATTTAAAAAAATTTTTTAGAACTAGGCAGGTTTGCTGAAGAGTTTCTTGCGCCGCTTCTTCTCTTCAGACACAACATGTTGTGAAGCGGTGGTAAAATTAGATTAGGCTCCCATAGAGAAAATAATATCCATAAACAAAATTAAAACTAAATAATTAAAATGAACAAGTTGGCGGTAGGCTGAATAAAAACTTTGACAATACACGTTAGACAAATGTCATCTTTGTCTTCCGTGACCACGGCCACTGTAAAGCGGCCGAAACGTCGGATAAACCGTCGCTGAAAACCGTTAAAACATAGTTTTATTATGTGTACAAGTCGCGAAAACTTAAGAAAATATTATACTATAGTCGAATTTCGAAATTTCTTAAAGTTAATTTACTTATATCTCAATTTTGACCCAAAAACCAAACCATCTGATCTAAAAGTTAGACCTTCAAATCCCGTTCGTGAAAGTCATGTCTCCCTTGCCCTGCGACGAGTAAATTAAGGCCATGGTCGCATACCGGTTTAGCACAAAAACAAAAGCGACGACGGGCGAACGAAAGTCGACGTATTTAGCATCCCTAGTGCTAAAAACAGTAGACAATTAACCGCGAAAACGCCTTGACCTTGTGACTTGAAACGTCTTTATGTTTGGTCTGTGGTACTGGCGAGAAGAGATTCTGTGCTGTTGTAAGATTCTTTTGCCTTTTCCCAAGAATTTTTGACTGTCACAATATGTATTTTTGCTTCTGACGCAGTTTTATCTTCTGTCTCGTATCATCTATCACACCACAAATCATATATTCTCTTTCGATTTCTGGATTACCTTTTTAATATTGTTACGATCTAGACGCCGACAAAGACAAATTTACACCTGCATACCTGTAGAAACTCATTTTATTACCTTTCGGCATTTAAACTTCTTTTGTTTACTTTGTGTTTAGAAAACAGCCCATTGTGTATTGTAATCCTTTATGGCAATCATTAATCAGGTGTGTCGGATTTAAAGTAAAAACTCGGTCAAATTCGGTCCACGTGGCTGGGCAGACATATTACATCTGTGCAGTATAAAGCAATGTATCGATTGAGGGACGAGGCAGTAGAGCGATAACCACGAGCGAAGCACGACGTGTGTACTCCGATCGGAGTTTTTTAGTGACGGACTTTGCGCGTGTTATTGAATTAGGATCTTCTGCATTACGTTTGGACTTGTTGTGTTCTGTTATATTTGTACCTGTGTTATACGTGTTTGTATAGTTCTAATAAACTCTAGTAATTCCAACGGCATTTTAATTCGAGTCCTGCAACTCGTAACAATGTCATTCAATCTTCCAGTTGGTAATATATTATTTTTTTCAATTTACTCACAATAAAGTATGCGTCCTTCGAAAAGCTTATGTATTTGTTATAACAGCAAATTATTGTAATACTTGGTCAAATTTACAAATCGCTTAAATCCTCACATTTGTACCTCTCGCAATAGAGGATCTTCCGAGCATTGTTTCTACGTTACCGAATAAGTCAGTGACACAGATGCGTGACATTGCTTCGCCTTATTTGCACGCATAACCAATAAACGATTACAGGCGTATGGTCGTTATTTAACTGATATCCACTGTTGGATGCAGATTTTCCTAATTTTAGATTCCCCTTTCGACAACCTTGAACAGATCATCAGTGTACTTGCCTAGACTTCTTCAGACGTCTACATTAGGTTTATCGAGACGAAGTCTCCACTCCAACACTATGCGAGTATACGACTTATTCTGGAGGTAGTAAAAAAAATAGACTAGATGAAAGTCAAATAATTGAGATTCTTCTTATCATCTTACAAAACTTCGCCGCCTCATAGATCGTGTACAGGAAAAGATGTCATATAGTACATTAAATAAACAATAAAATAAATTAGTTATATTATGATGTTTTAAGCGTAACATGATAAGATGGATTTCGATAAGTACGGGCATGCATGGAACACGGCTCTCATCTACGTTTATAAATTTAGAATTATTATAGTTTTTTTAATTGACATGTAAGTACCAAATATTTGTATGACCATATTTTGGTCAAATACAGGGAGACCAATCGATATGTAAACCATCTTTTGTACTATTACATGTATTTCAACAAATAAAAATTCATTCATTCATTCATCTTTGGGACAGCTCAGCTAAATACCAGCTCGAGACACTGGAGTCCAATAGTTAAAAGAGCTAGGAAACTGATAGGCAATAACCGATTATTCTACGAGAGGCTTCAGAGCCTAAATCATCGACGTAAAGTCGCTAGTTTGACGGTATTCTATAGGAGACACTGCGGGTAATGTGCCATGGAATTACATGAATTGGTTCCTCCCTCGCCATTTTACCACTGGACAGACAGACGTACGCGCTCACCCCACCGATATAAGGTGGAAATACTAACAAAGCGGATGAAACGCTATGCTTGTACTTCTATCATAAGCACCGCTGAATAATGGAATTCTTTACCGTCGTCTCTTTTTCCTGAAGAATACTTTCTAGGTGTCTTCAAGTCTCACGTAACCAGGTATCTTCTACGTAAGCGTGCTCCACCTTAGACTGCGTTTCCACCTGACATCAGGTGCAATATCAGTCAAACATGAACCTATTCATTATATAAGAAAAATGATATTTTAAAGCGTTTTATTTATGTCAGTAATATTAGAATTTATTGTAATGTGTATCCAGACTAAGTCCTTGAGTTATATGTACTACGTACTATAGAAGCAAATCAAAACAAAAAAGTTCGAACCAGATAAAAGCGGAATCCTGCGCGGGGCGACTGTGCCGTGGACTGACTCATGTGTTTGCTCAGCGCTAAAACCTACTTACGCTGTCCATTTAAAATATTGAAACATGCAGCACTAGATCGATTAAACCACAGATTCGCCTTAACATAGCCGCAGCGATGACGTGTTGAGACGACTAAAATGGATGAAATTTAATTAAAATAATGTTTTATCGAGAATTGAACAAACTTACAGGAAACTGAAAAGCCTTTGACATTTGAGTTGTTTAACCAGTACCTTAGTATATATGAAGGATTTTTTTAAATAGTAACTTTTCAGTCAAACACGCAAAGACTAATCTAGTTCTTGTCCATGGATCAGAACGAGTTTTCAAATAAGCTGCGACGACGTACTAGAGAAGGCGTTCTCTCTAGTACGTAGTACATTAACTTAACCTTATTGCTTTAATTAATTAGAAAAATTATCTTGACGATCTGATATAGGCAAGAATAAGAAAAAATTCAGAAGCTCAGAGGACTTTGTAATTTAGGCCACATAGGATACTTAAATGTAGGTGTTACACTTATTTACCAGAAAATTATCTACATTACAATCTTCAAGGGTACTAACGAAATCAAAGAACAGAAAAATCCAATAAATATTGAAGTGATAACACCAAATAATAATAGGACGTTATCTTAATCAATATTGTGTTGATAAACGATATCAACAAATACTTGTTATCGGTTGATTTTGAATTATTATGTCGAGATATGGAAAATTTTGTTTAAACGATTCGGTTTGATGACTGACTGATTAAAATGCATATTTTGTCGTGATAACTGCTTAAGAAATAGAATAGAATCGAATATAGTTATATAAATTAAGATACAATTCAAGAAGTTTAAGTACAGAAGACAAAAGGCGGTCTTATCGCCAAAAGCAACTCCTGCCAGAAAACCTTAAGATGGATTAGAGAAAAATCATAAATAAAGGAAATATAGGTTGAACATGAAAATTGACTAAGATCTAGCTACAATGGTTAAAGCAAAATTGATGAGTATGCAGCAGACGCCGCAAATCCAATAAGCATCGCTACAAGTTTGTCCCCATGATGGAGAGTTGTGGTTAAAATTCATACATTGTTCACGAAGGGGAGATTTTCTTTTATAATGCTACCTATAGATTCGCGTTTGATAGCTATCTGGCCTAATGTTAGGTGAAGATGCGATCTAGGATCGAGCATGTTATGTTCACCTGGGACATACTTATTCACTTGTGACTTGAAGAACACTGGCTTTATGAATCCGCGAACACAGATTGCAGCAAGCTGTTCTACTCGACATCGGTGCCCACGAAAGACGGAGGCAAAATATTTAGTCCTACCAGTGGTATGTCCAACATGTAATGATGGCGCTTGCGCCGTCGTGTGCGTTTGGTTATCCATTGATAGAAAGAGGATATGGGAACTAAGTCGCGTATTTCCAAAGCACACTCTCCAAAGTATATCTGATAGAAAACCGACAGACTTGCTAGTTTGCGGGGATGCTCAAGGTTTTAGAGCCGAGCATTGAAAAGACTATCAGCCCGTCAGTCTCTTGGCTCTCCCATCCATCTACTGCTATACACCTAACCGAAAGCGATACATTTCCAAAACGGTATAGTTTTCCCTTATTTATAAGAATCAAAACTTCAATTTCAGTCCGAATCATACATTAAATTACGTCAATGAGGAAAAAGCTTTTCAACTTCTGGCTTTATATTTTAGTAGGTTACCGAGTAAATAAGTTTCCTGCACATGCGTACAGGAACGGAGAAAGAATACTCATTTCTGCGGCCAGGCAGCCTGTCGTAAGAGGCGATAAAACAACCCACAGCCATGTGGTAGGGCATTTTCCTGTCTGGATGGCTACCACCCCTGGACTAGAGCATGGTGCCATAACAACCTTGAGTTGTGTTACAACATTAGTGGCCAAGTTCCAGCACCATCTACGCGTTCGGCATTGGCAGCATCTCTGGTATTGCTAATTTCTATAGGCGACCATTTCCCATCACAGTTGGACTGTCAGCCTGTCTATTGTACTCAATAGTAATAATATACTGCAGCAATAAAAATAAGTGAAAACAGTATTTTAAACGTCTTTGACTTTCATGTAGATATATTTTTTCTACCCGCTCAGCACGTTGCAAATCAAGCCTAGATCATCATACATTTTCTTTCCGCATATATATAACTAGCTTCTGCCCGCGACTTCGTTCGCGTGGAGTAGTTAAAAAAAAAGTAAGTTAAAAAAACCCCCGCAATTTTGAAACATTCTTCATTGGTGTTCCGCTCCTATTGCTCTTAGCGTGATGGTTTATACCCAATATCCTTCCTCGATAAATTGTCTATCTAAAACTGAAAAAAAAATCTAATCAGATTAGTAGTTTCTAAAATTTGCGCGTTCAAGCAAACAAACAAAGAAACAAACTTATCAGCTTTATATATTATATATATTAGATAAAACTCTCTCACCGACACCACACCCTGTCAAAGTATCCGCTTCTATTATGTAACGTGGCAGAGAAATTACTTTTAGTCAGTTATAAGCTGTTTAAGTAATTAAAGCTTTTTAACTATCCCACGGGAACTATTTAATTTTTCGGATCAAAAGTATCCTATATGTTGACCAGGTATATAAGCTATCACCATACAAAATTTCATGTAAATCGGTCCAGTAGTTTCGCAGATTAGCCGGTACGAACAGACAAACAGATAAACAGACAGACAAATTTTTTTTTTTAAATCTAAATTCGTTCTATTTCACTTCTAACATCCCCCTGACTCGGTTTTTTTCCATTTTTTTCATTGTACAGAAATTCGACCTCTACAATTTTATTATATGTATGTATATAAAGTTCAGTCTGCCATGTCTTTTAAAACATTGAGGTACTTTCCAAGTCGTCATTTATAAAAATATTTTGTAACATACCTTTCGCCCAGCACTTTTAATGTGATTTTTTATTATTTTTTTGAGTGAACAATCCAAGTGTTCTCTAATTATAGTTGTTATAAAATCAAAATTGTTAAATCGATTCGAACACTTTCCAAAGAATGTCGGTGTTGTTTTCATTTGGAATTAAAAATACCGTCTCATACATTATCTTGAACATTTTCTTGTAATACGCAATAATAGAAAGATCGCTGTTTTATAAATAAAACACGTGTCATAGTTAGTGTTGTACTGATTTTGAGATAATTTTAAAGTATTATAGTAATACTAGGATTCGCCTGTGAGTTCATCCAAGGTGAATGGAACAAGCTATTTTTATTGCAGGAGTACAGCAAACAGGCAGGCGGCCCACTTGATGGAAAGCAGTTACCATCGCCTATGAACACTTGCTGCCAGCCAAAGGTGCTACAAATGCGCTGCTGCTCTCTTAAGGTAGACTGGAACCTGGCCACTAATGCCGGAACAAATCAAGGTTGTTTTGGCGACATACTTTAGACCAGGGGTGGTAGCCATCCAGTCGGGCAAATGCCCTACAACCTGGCTGTGAGTTGTTTTGTCGCCTCTTACGACAGACCGCCCGGCCGCAGGAAATTGTATTATTTCTCCGTTCCTGCACGGATAAGCTAATTTGAAAGAAAGATTAAAAGAGTATACGTGACCTAGCAACTCAAAACCACTCCTGGGTCCCGGAAATAATTTCGACTAACACCATTTGTGCTAATGGTGTTTCAAATTTATTTCTACTAATATTCTGCCCATGTCTCACATACGGAAGCCAGACCTGGGCTTTAAGAAAAAAGGACGAAGAAAAATTGTCAGTACACCAAAGGAAAATGGAAAGAAGTATGTTAGGGATAAAACTTCAAGACAAAGTTCACAACAAAATTATAAGAAAAAAGACTAAAATAACAGATGTGATCAAAAGAGTAAAGACTGGAAATGGGCAGGACACACATTTAGGCAAGAAGACAATAGATGGAAAAAGAGAAAGAGGAAGACCTAGAAAGAGATGGCAAGATGTTTTTGCAAAAAAGTGTGGAACGAAATGGAAAACAATAGCTAGAGATCGAAAAAACTGGAAAGAGTTGGGGGAGGCCTACGCCGCAGAGGCGACTTCCATTATTTAATGTGTACACATATACTTATATATATATATATATATATATATATATATATATATAAACTAAACTTAATGGTAGAAATAAAGGCTTTTTTATTTTATTTTATTTTTGATATTCTGCCGCGACGACATTTAGAAGATATTGTAGATTTAGTAGAATACGAGTTTTTGTTACTGTCGCAATGCAATCGTACCAACGAGATGATATTGAAATATCGGACTATATAAAGTAATAAACCTTTATAGTGAGTTTACTGATCTACATGCAAATTCATATTACAAATTTCGTCGAATAATTGCATCTCACATTACTAATTAACTTCTCTTTTTTTAATTTCTTTATATTTCATACTAGCTTCTGCCCGCGACTTCGTCCGCGTGAAAAGTTTTTTTTAACTATCCCATGGGTACATTTAAATTTTTGGGGATCGAGCGTATCCTATATGTTGACCAGGGATATAAGCTACCACCATACAAAAATTCATTTAAATCGGTCCAGTCGGAGATTATAACAAAAAAATTTTAAAAATCTAAATTAGTTTTATTTTACTTCTTACGTTCCCCAGACACGGTTTTTAGGATTTTTTTCATTGTACAAAAATTTGGCCTCAACAGTTTTAGTCATGTATAGATGTTTGAAACTCGATAGCTATTACAACCTAATTATGTGTTATTTTTTGTTCTTTAAATTAATTATGTTATAATTTTTCAAATTACAAAATATCGAATTGCATGTAGTTATTGCCTACAAGTAATTACTGCATTTGTCATGTTTTTTTTTAATAAACCTATGTATGTTCTTAATTAATGCAAATAATTGTTGGTAAACCAAATAAATAAAAACCATATACCAATTAATTGCGGTTGTCACAATAAGTCTTCTCCTTCCACACTCCTCTATTCTGACATACTTCTTCTGTCACACCACATATCATCATATCATCCTTCACACAATTCATCCATCTTGTAGTTGAACATTCTTTTTGTCACGTGACTTTCATCCCTCCTCATTAAATGCACATACCACCTTATGGTCTTCTTCCTCTCAATTTTTCAGTCACGAGTGTAACTTTCAAAGATTCATCAGTACTCATTTCTCACCTTGTCTATTCTTGTAAATAAATAAAAATAAAAAAGTCGCCATTCCGCCTATGGAATCATCTACTACACCAATCATCGAAACTGCGACAAACATGGCCGGCCCATTGCCACTTCAAATATTCTCATTTCTGATTTTACCCATAAGAGATACAGTAACCCAGTATTAGTGAATGTTACACGTAACCTGTTACACCTGGTTTCGGTCAAATATCGTAATAACCCATCACTACTGTAGGTGGGAATTAATTCTGGAGTGCGCGAGGCCGGGGTATTACAATGCCTCCCACGCGTGGACTATTTCCAGTATAGCGGGGGTTACCGTCGACACGCACCGACTCCGATACACTGCAGGGCATTGCATATTACGCCACGAGGTTATTTATCATTTGGACGAAAACTCGGTAATCTTTAATAATCGATTAGGTATTTTGAGAGCTCGTAAGTTCTTAAGGTCTATATTGCACACTTGATCTAATACCGCGACTGTCCATAAAAGTTAATTTTACCGCAGAATGTAAAGCCCGAACAATCAGTATGATTATGCATGATTGCAAAGCCTTTCTAGTGGATATTTATTACTTTCAAACTATGATTAGTGCTAGCACACGTATTTCCATGTTTTACGATAAATGGCATTAAAAAGTCGATTTGGAAAATTTTTAGGTAGTGTCAGTATATTACAAAGATATTTTGAATTTTGCCACATTAGGTGATGTACACTTTAAAAATACGAAAAACATAAATAAATTGAATTCTCCCAAGTTTAGGTTCGATAAAGTTTACAGTTCGTACAGTAGCGTGGGGAAAAAAATAATGATCTTCATGAAAATCGCAGAATATACTCAAGAGTTTTTAGTATGATTACTTGATAGTTTTAAAAAAATATTTATTTATTAACTTACAAACATCACCTAATACGATGGCGTGGTACACATAAATTATACTAGTGGTCGCACATTGGTCAAAATTCGACCATAATTAATTTAAATTAAAATAATAAATTAGAACATTACCAAGGTTCTGTTATCAAAGAGTATCTAATATATAAAATTCTCGTGTCACAGTTTTCGTTGCCATACTCCTCCGAAACGGCTTGACCGATTTTGATGAAATTTTTTGTGCTTATCCGGTATCCATGAGAATCGGCCAACATCTATTTTTCGTCCCCCTAAATGTTAGGGGTAGTCCACCCCTAATTTTTTTATTTCATTTTTTAGACAAAATTTTTAATTTCTATTTTTTTATGATACAACATACAAAAATACATACAACCCTAAATTATTAACCCTCTGCGACAAACCCCTATTTTTACCGGGCAGGACGACGTATGCCGGGACAGCTAGTATACTTCTATAATCACAGATTTCGCCAAGGCTGCTGTTAATTTCACTTCTTCTCCTTAATTTGACTTGAACAATAAACAAAAGAGTATATATGAGTGTGTGTGTCAAATACATGGTAGTGTGTGTCATGTGTTTATTAATTTAATGTTTTTTTATGCATAATTTTACAACAATGTTAGCATTTGTCGCTTTTTCTTTATATAAACTACAAGTTTGCGAAATTTCATACTCCGCCGTCAAAAATGTTTTTGCTTCACTTATTAATATAATGATGAAATACATATTCAATCGTCGTTGCATATAAGTATGCAGTTCTTGTGTTCTTATTTAGGTTTATGGCTTGGCAGCTAGGCCTTTAGGCCAAATCTTTTCTTCATTTTCTTAAGCCTATGTGTAGCACAGCTGAACTGTAGGTTATCATCTGGTGCCATTCAAGGGAGTTCTTGCGACAATTCAAAAGGCCACATTTGACTATACAGTTCACATTTCTCACAAGACACATAATTACTACTCAAAAACTGTCAATATCCTACAACTATTGTTCATTTTAGAGTAATTTTACACATTTTTAGAAAATAAAACTACACGGCACAACATCTCTTTTCAGTTCCCGCCAAAAACTCACAGTTCTTATGGATTCAGTCACAGTTCAGATAAAAATGTCAATTTCTTGACATATCTTGTGTAAACAGCTTTGCAGAGATTTGGGTAACAAAGTAATATTAACTATTTGGGCAAGGTTTCCCCCTTTATTGTTCAGCCTTTGGTGTGACTATTCACACCGCACAGTAAGCAATGAACCCCGTCTACACGCCACACCGTCTTTTTATACGAAAATACTACGAACACTACCCTACAAAATAATAATATTACATCATTGCTAAAGATAGCAATTACTTCATAGTGTTGGCAGGATCATATTATTATCTATGACGATTGTCTATGTGATATTAATATACTCTATGGTTCTCATAACTGCTGTGATAAACATCGCGTAACACTTGTTAAATGTTCGCAAAGCTTGTGCAATCGGCGCCTACCAACGGCGCGGACCAACTGGTTGGTCCTTTGTATGGTACTACAAACGTTGGTGGCTCCCTACGTCTCATCACAAAATTCGCTGAGATGTTCAATTTGATATCAACCAATACACCTGGGTTAAAATATTATAGTATGTACATGTGTCGTTCAAAAATATTATTTTCACATAAGTATTATCTATATTAGTTAATACCAATCGAAAATGAGTTTTATGAGTCAACTAGTGTAGTCCAACACCTTCCATGATCAAATTGATCGTGTATTAGCAGAAGGTGATGTCAGGAGCCTTAAGAATAGACGAGCGTGCATGACAAGAGCTATGAATGTCAAAGAAGCAAGTTAGGTATGTAAGAATAAGCCTGTATGGCACTCTGTTGCTCGTGCCTACCCCGCAAGGGACCTGGCGTGAAGTTATGTATGTATGTATGTATGTATGTATGTACATGTCCTTGATAGGGACAACTATCATACTTTATATCTAAATATAATTATGTATGTTTTAAAGTATTATTCTCACGGATTTAATTTCACCACAGTGGTCTTAATGTAACATAGTAAACTGCACATGTAACCGCTATTGGGTTTCAGCTCGATTTTCTGTGAGTTAACCAAACAAGTCGTAAAGTTTGATTGTAGTAAATAAAAATTATCGTTCATCTTTGTTTTTTAAAATTTCTACACTACTATCTGCACTAGACTACACTAGTTAACTCATAAAACTCATTTTCGATTGGTATTAACTAATATAGATAATACTTATGTGAAAATAATATTTTTGCTTGTTTGATATGAATAATACTCAAAAACTACTGGAGCGATTTCATATTCAAAACAGTTGTAATTACTTTTTGAATTATTCGGATATTCCATTCAAAAGATATAACGAATTTAAAAATGACAATCTTAATAAAATACTTGGCGCAGGAATCGGGTTCTAGGATTTTGATGATTTTTTTTGTGTTTGAATAGGTCCCGGGGTGGTTTAGGCTCCTAATTAGCGCCCGGTAGGTGGCGCTGAAATTGAGCCTAGATTTTTATGTTTTCCGGACAGGACAATGTCTGGCGGGACCGCTAATAATTAATATCTGGTTTTCATATAGGTGCAGTTCAGCATGTGCCAGACAAGAGGTACCTGACGCTAGTTTTCAATTGCACCCTAGGACGGGCAGGTGTTGGTCTATTTATATCTATTATATAATCAATGTAAACAGTCAACGCTCGTATAATGGAAATGATGAGTAAAATTTACAGGTTATGACGAGTCGAAAAAAGTAAATAAACAATATCATAGAGATTGATATATTTTAATAATAGCAATTTGATTGCCAGCCCTCTCCGCAAGCAATGAAAGTGTTGCTACAATAGAACATAAGTTTCGGAAAAAAACAACACGCAGTTGCACCTATCTTCCTCACATACATAACCGTTTCTAAATAGTTGACGCCCTTCCAAAACCTCTAACACGTTTAAAGGTGAATAAAATCAAAAGCGTTCACTACACACGACACTAATTTCATCTTTCAAACAATCATAGACACTATTTCACGCGATAGGTGTCAAAAAATAAAAGTTATTGTGGCAACTTAGTCATACGGTCGATGCGGTGCGGTAATGTTGCCAAACACGCTCGCACCTTTTAATTTATCTTGATAATGTTGCCTCTCTGCGGTTCAATGCAGGGCTGACACTATCAGCGAGTTTTATTTTTAAACTTTATGGAGGGAATCCCACTGAATGTTTTCCGATTTCACTCAAAACCTCTAACCTCCATACAAAACACCTACATTTAACGTCAGCTAATCGACGAATGAGAAGATAATGGTGTTAGTGCGGGATTTATATAAAAAAATACGAAAAGCTTTTATTGAATTATTTTATGTGACTTCGAGACAGAGGATACTGATCTAAAATTCAATTAATTATAAGTTATGATTCTTACACAATAATTAGCTACTTTAAAGCGACACTAAGACATGTGCATCCGACCTAAGCTGAATAGCGAATGATATTTCGTTGCTATGCCCGCTCACTTTTATATTCGTGCGATGACAAAACAAGCCAAGTAGTAATCGTAGTTACCCGCAATATTACAATAGTACAATAATAGGTGGCATTAATTGGAGCAAATGTTATTAATATCTTCGTTACACATGAAACAAAACCGCTTCCGCGTCTGTCTGTCTGTTTGTCTGTATATCTGTAAACTATTCCTAAACTATGCAACGGATTTTTAAGCCGTTGTCACCATTAGTTAGTTAATTAACAATCTATATATTTATGTATTTTTATCGCGATCGAAGCCGAGGGAATTAATATAATATGATATTGTGGTTGTTTTTAATAATAGACCGTTTACATTCCAAATGTAACACACCCCTTTATAAGTGCCCTACTCACTACGCCGATGACTAAAGTAACAAGAGTAAAAATATCTGCCATTGACTCACTGACTAGTAATATAAACATTGGATGTATCATTTTAATATTAAGATATAAAGGCGCTGAGCGGGCATCGGGACTGTATTAAGATTAATGTTCAAAATAATAAACCTGAAAAGGGGTCAAGTTTGTACAGCGAAATAAAAAAATCAGAGAGCTTTAGCATTTTTCTGTGTTTAGAGTATCACATGAAAACTACTGAACTTATTTAAATGAAACTTGACACGTTATGTGTACTTTATATATATTCCGGGTCAATACTTTGGACACTATTTATCCTAATCAATAACGTCGTTTCCGTGGGATAGTTGGATATAGCCAAAAAGTAAGCGCTAAAAACATAGAAATGCGTACAAAGTTTCGCCGTCACAGCTGGTGTAATTATAAAAGGGTAGTGTGGCATCTAAAAAAGGGATCCTCCTTTTTTTGAAAGTGGTTAAAAAATGTTTTACACAACTAATAATTCGTCCCAATGTAGTTACCTGCGGAGTGCGCGGGAAACTTTGATCTACCAATAGTAAAGTAGATAACGAAGCGCTAAAAAGGCTAGCAAGCGACCCTCTGCCATTTCTGCAAGTTTAACATAGTATCAATGACATTTGTTCTAAATAGTGCTGCTGCATTATTTTACTATTCCAATATTTGCGGCTAATTGCATTTACTAATCGGATAGAAAAGCCCACGAGCGTAGTGACGAAAGATCGGCTTTGGACAGATGCACATGTGATAGTAGCTCTGCAGGGTAGCTAATTATTGTACGTAAATTATATAACCTATATAATTAATTGCACTTTAGATCTGCATTCTTCGTTCTGAAGTTGAGTTAAACAGTTTTTCAAGTTCTATTTGTTTTGTTGCGTATCCCCCTTTAGTTACAGATTATTTACATGTCAGAAACCGGTCTGTATTTTTTGCGCACACAAAATTACGATCGGAACTACAAGTTGGGTCAAACTGTACCACACCAGTTAGTCATCTGACGTGGCATTTGAATAGATAAAGATCGAGCAAACAAACAAACGCGCACGTGTGTTTTGAATCCGAACTGGCGCCTAGTACCGCATTAGTAGTCTAACATGAAAGGGTTCCTCTGAATAATTAAATATTGCTGGAATAAGCTAATGAGTCATTGTTATGTTTAAAACACTTTAGTTTTCCTTAAATAAGTTTATAATTAGGCGCGTCTACGGAATATTGTTTGTTGTCTCCTGCTCTCCTGGTACTTTTATAAATACTAGTGATCGCCCAGAGGTCAAAATTCGACCATAATTAATTTACAATATAAGTTTGAACATTATTAAGGTTCTGTTGTCAAAGACTATATAAACTTCTATAATCACAAATTTTGCCAAAGCCACACTGTTAATATGACTTTAACAATAAACAAAGTATATATGCGTGTGTGTCAAATACAGGAGGAGCCTTAAGAACAGACGAGCTTGCATGACAAGAGCTATGAATGTCAAAGAAGCAAGTGAGGTGTGTAAGAATGGGCCTGTGTGGCGCTCTGTTGTTCGTGCCTACCCCGCAAGGGACCTGGCGTGAAGTTATGTATGTATGTATATATGTCAAATACATGGTAGTGTGTGTAATGTTTTTTTATTTAAAAAAATATTAGCATTCTGCACTCCTTCTCTATTTAAAGTATAAGCGTGCGAAATTTTATACTCCTCCCTCCGCGCAATTTTCGTAAAAAGGGGTACTAAGTTTTTGCTTCACGTCTATGTGTGTGTGTATATTTTATATATTTTTTTTTAAATTGTTGTGCAGCAAACACTGCCCTAGCGTTTGTGCCATATTCCTCACTCCATCCCAAGGTTGTCCGGAAGAGATCGCTGTCAGCAATGAGACCGCCATTACTAACTAATTATAAGCTGTTTCAGTTTATTATTTCATTATTTTTTACTAGTTTCTGCACGCGTCTTCGTTCGCGTGGAATAGTTAAAAATAACCCGCGATTTTGAAAGGTTCTTCATTGGTGCTCCGCTCCTATTGCTCTTAGCGTGATGATTTATAACCTATAACCTTCCTCGATAAATTGGCTATCTAACGCTGAAAAAATTTTCAAATCAGACCAGTAGTTCCCGAGATTAGCGCGTTCAAGCAAAGAAACAAACTTATCTGCTTTATATATTATATATATAAGATAATACTCTCTCAATGACACCGCACCCTGTCAAAATATCCGCTTCTATTATGTTACGTTGCAGAGAAATTACTTTTAGCCCGTTATAAGCTGTTTAAGTAATTAAAGCTTTTTAACTATCCCACGGGAACTATTTAAATTTCCGGGATCAAAAGTATCCTATGTTGACCAGGGATATAAGCTATCACCATACAAAATTTCATGTAAATCGGTCCTGTTGTTTCGGAGATTAGCCGGTACAAACAGACAGACAAACAGTCAAACCGACAAACAGAAAATTCGAAAAAAATCCAAATTAGTTCTATTTCACTTCTTACATCCCCCTGAGTCGGAATTTAGCATTTTTTTCATTGTACAGAAATTCGACCTCTACAATTTTATTACATGTATAGATTGTAGAATAAAGTATGTTCTATTCTATTCTATTCTAAATGAATCCAACCCCATTATAACGTTTTGAGGTCGATTCATCGAGTACGTTATTGTGTATTTCAGGCCAAATTTTCCTAGTATTTTATATTCGTCTTCACTCTGTAACACAAATGTATAAATGTATAATTTACATGTAAATTTTACACTTTTTCAAAATAATGGCTACTTGTTACGGCTGTCAACCCAGATTTCTGAATTCACACCGACCGTCGCGTTGTAATAACAAAAAAACTTATTTATCTTTTAGATATTTATAAAAAATATTTTGCGGGAGTTTATATTTTTTATGTGCGTGTTTATTTGAATGTTCTACATTGTTTTAATGAGGAAAATGTTGAGGAAAATACGGCAGTAATTTTAATGTTGATATGCTGTTTTCGAAAGGTTGGGTTTAAAGAAATTTATTATCAAAAGAAATTACAGTTCATTTATGTGAGATACGAAAGTAGTTCTAACATAAGTCCTATAATCTAAGAGCGAGTAGATATAGATTTTTTTTATATATTAATACGTGAAGCAAAAACTTTGTACCCCTTTTTACGAAAATTGCGCGGACAAAGAAATATGAAATTTCGCACAATTATACTATATATATTATTGACGGCCTCTGTGGTTGAGCGGGGTAAGCCTTTGACGGCCTACCTCACTGCAACCCAGAGGTTCCGGGTTCGATTCCCGGTATAGTAAATTTCGGAAACTTATTTTCTCCGTTATTTACCATGGTCTGGGTATCTGGGATCGGCCCCAGAGTGGTCCGTTGTATATTACCCATAATACAAGCGTAACTTGCTTAATTTGGGGATATGCAGTGTGTGTGTTTGTCTGCCGATTATTAAAAAAAAAATATTTAAATATGCATAAAAAATACATTAAATCATAAAAAAATATTATATGTGTATATATATATTTGACTCACACACGCATATATACTCTTTTGTTTATTGTTCAAGTTAATTCTGTTGGCTCAATCTGTGATTATAGAAGTATAGTCTTTAAGAATAAATTGTTATGGTCGAATTTCGACCACAGGCGACCTCTAGTAGTAATAAATGGGTGAAAAGAGAAACATAATAATTACATTTTCTGATTAGTCTACTGTAAATATGAATTATTTTGTATATTAAATTTTTAAAATAAAAAAAATCAATTTCCTTTTATAGGAATTTATATTTTTACACTCCTTTACTCCATTTGATAATTTATTATAAATATTGGCTCCTTAACATAAAATATTTCTTTTGTTGTATTTTTCTGTTCTAGGTGCTCGAATAATAATAAATGAATAAATAATCGGCATACATACACGCATCGCTTCTTTGATTCAATAACGTGGTATCTAGAAAATCCCAAATTTACAGTACGCCACTTTTAAAGTTTCAAAAAAAGATTTTACCCAAACATATTATACATCGTTTAATATTTTTTACAATTAAATTTAGTGTCAATTTACTAAGCTTTGAAATGTATGAGAAAGTTGTGATAATATGATAAATTTAGCAAAATAGTGAATGAGTGAAATAAGTGAGTATTGGGACATGTCACGTTATTGAAGCAAAGAAGCGACATATTGACTCATATTGTATATCCCCAAATTAAGCAAGTTACGCTTGTGTTATGGGTAATATATAATTAATTGACCAATTCCGTCATATGGTTATTTACAATAACAAATATGATTCCAACACGTGCAAGCTACGAATATTCGGCTGTCGTTCGGTATTCAGCCGAATACCGAATAGCAGCCGAATATTCGTGGCATCTCTACTATACACTATGCTGAGGAATCTAAAATACGACGAATACAGTTCAAGGTTGCTGCAATAATCTGGTGTGCAACAACAAATAATCAACGCTCAAACGACGCAATTGAAAATAGAGTAACGATCCTTATGTCCTTTGCCTAGATCTCGCAGCGTTTAACGAACTTCTGCTTTTGTTTAAGATCAGTATTTTTGGATTGTTTAAATTGATTTCCGATTATTTTTTACTTAAGAAGAAAATGAATGAAAACGGTACCTAATAAATAAATTCCATCGGCGAAGACATTTGCAAGAAACACTTCGATACCACCCGTGATCTGCCAGAAGGCTGCCTCATATCGCCCAACAAATAAGCGTGGCTAAATAGCGCGGCAATGCAGCCAGCCTTCTGGGCACGCTCCCATCTGGCAGCGATTTGTTACACAGTCTGTAATCGCTTGTACTATTTATATCTTAATTTGTTTTTAGTTTTTTAAATGTATTTTTATGTTAGTAAATAAAGCATATTGTTGAGAACGTTATAATAACGGGTGCGCCAGAGAAACTTACTTATTTGAAAGGTCAATAAAAAAAAAAGTACTTCAGTTATTGTTTTAAAAATTTTTTTATTTGAGAATACAATATCCCAATTTTTTTTTATGCAGTCTTAAAAATGACATCGGATAAATGGCGACCCCCATTGCGCATACACTGATGAAGTCGATTTTTGAAATTCGTATCAACTCTTCGCAGCATATCAATCGGTATGTTGGCAATGGCGTCGCGAATGTTGTTCTTGAGGTGTGCTATGGTCCGTGGTCGATCGACATAAACCAGGGATTTCAAATAACCCCATAAAAAGAAATCGCATGGAGTCAAATCTGGAGAGCGTGCCGGCCATTGGAGATCGCCTCTGAGAGAGATGAGGCGGTCGGGGAAATGTTGTCGCAACAAATTCATTGAGTCTCGTGCTGTGTGTGCTGTGGCTCCATCTTGCTGAAACCACACGTTCCTAACGTTCATTTCTTCGAGTCTTGGAAGAAAAAATTCCTCGATCATGTTCCTGTAACGAGCTCCATTCACGGTAACTGCGCGTTCGTTTTCTTCAAAAAAATAAGGACCAATTATTCCCATTACCGACACCGCACACCAGACAGTAACTCGCTCACAATTAAGTGGCTTCTGGTGAAGCTCACGCGGATTTACATCACACCAATAACGCATGTTTTGCTTGTTGACGCAGCCGGAAATGTGGAAGTGAGCCTCGTCACTGAAAAAAACGACCGCGTCTTCAGGCAGGTTGTCAATCAGCATTTCACATGCATTTTGACGGGCAACAAAATCGCGTTCAGTTAATTCTTGCACAACAGCCAATTTATAGGGATGAAATTGAAGGTCTTCATGGAGAATTCGTCGAACAGTGGTATCAGAAATTCCCATAGCAGCTGCGTGTTTGCGAGCCGAACGCCGGGGAGAACGCACAACTGACTGCCTCACTCTTTCGATATTTTCCGGAGTTCTGATGGTCCGTTGAAGTCCATTTCTGGGTTTAGCGACACTTCCACACTCCCGAAATGAGTTAACCCACGACAGAATCGAATTACGGCCAGGAACGAGTCTGTGAGGAGGAATTTCAAAGCGAGCGCGGAAGGCACGTTGCGTAGCAACAAGTGAGCGACCGTTAGAAAAGAAGCTCTCAACTGCGAAGGCCCGCTGCTCTCTAGACCAGAGCATGATGGCAACTGACTGGAGGGAGAAACAAACTTGGGAACTTCCCCCTCCAGATGCGCCCCCTCTTGCCCCTCTACCCGCCCAACTCACCGCGCGGGAATTTTTTCAAATAAGTAAGTTTCTCTGGCGCACCCTGTATTATAGACAAACTAGCTGTCCCGGCAGACGACGTCCTGCCCGGTAAAAATAAAAAAATAAAAATTTAGGGGTGGACTACCCCTAACATTTAGGGGGATGAAAAATAGATGTTGGCCGATTCTCAGACCTACCCAATGTGCACACAAAATTTCATGAGAATCGGTCCAGTCGTTTCGGAGGAGTATGGCAACGAAAACTGTGACACGAGAATTTTATATATTAGATTATCATTTAACTTATAATTAAAATAATATACGTAGATATAAAGATTTATTTCTATTAATTATGTATTTATTATGATAAATAATGAAAAAATATTCATTATTCACCAATGTACAATTCAGTAGTAGTTATACAATAAATATCCTCGTATTAAACAAGGCCATCAAGGGCCCTGTCTTACAGGCCCGCCTAATAACACAGATACAAATATAACTGGACACAGCCAGTACAAACTGCACGATCCAATAACACGCGCAAAGTCCGTCACTATATAGCTTATTGAATGTACTACACACGTCTTGCTCGTATCGTAATCGTCGACTCACCCCTCCGTTTGGGCATTGTTTTATACTAACTATACTATACAACACTAGACCGTGTAGACTGAATTTTACAAGAATTACACCTGGCTGACGACCATCATGAAGGATTACAATACGCAATAGGCGGCTTTTCTAATTACAAATGTTAAACATAAAGTAAACTAAAGAAGCCCAAATGTCGAGAGGTAATAAACAGGTGTGTATTTTTTTTCCTTGTCGGCATTTGGTCGTCACAATGTAATTTTAATCAATTGAATTTATTCTTTCCACCAAACTCACGACATTGCTTGTGTCGTCGGCACAAAACAGAATGTTATAAATAAAACAGAAAATGCAGTAAATTTTCATTTTAGAAACATCTAACGCACGTTACGCTCCCCAAATCTAAACATAGATGGTTTGTATATCTTTGAGTCTTACGGGCGCTCTACAATCTCACAAGTATGCGAGATTAGCGCGAGCGACGAAAATGGTATCGTACACGTTGGCGCAATGATCTCGAGAGAATGTAGATTCCCATTAGATAGTTTCATAACCATTATTATTGAAGTACGTAATACATTTAAACACAAGTATACATTTCAGTAGCTCACCTATACATAATGTTATTAGAACGTTTTTAAAGTCGATTTATTAATGCTGTATAACGCTACGCTCCATTAGTAGCTCACAACGAGCTCGTTCACGATTGCGATTTTTCCCGTTCCACTTGCTTATGCTTACCGGCGTTGCATTCGTAAACCCAAGTGAAGGTCATCCACATCCACCTCTTGACATGGGTCGTTGTGAGCGTTGTGTTATCGAAAATAATGACATCATTAGTAAAGTTTTCGTCACGACCACAGCGACCGCGTTTGCCTTGTGGAACGGCTATCGGAGCATTTTGGGCGTAGTGATCTACTGATGGAACGCGCTGTTTATAGTTTAAAATAATATCTCTAAACAAGCTTAACATGTATTAAATTTTACTTAAATTGTGTGCTTAGATTGTTAATTTAAAGCATGTTCTACTTAAATATCTAAGTTTAAGTGTTCAATAAGTTAACGTCTCTTGTTTGCATAAATTCTAGTTTTTACATATTTTTCATGTATGATGAAAGAATGACTAAACAGATATACAATGCAAAAGTGGATGGATGCAGAAGTCGCGGAAGGCCACGACACACCTTCCCATGATCAAATTGATCGTGTACTAGCAGAAGGTGATGTCAGGAGCCTTAAGAACAGACGAGCGTGCATGACAAGAACTATGAATGTCAAAGAAGCAAGTGAGGTGTGTAAGAATAAGCCTAAATGGCGCTCTGTTGTTCGTGCCTATCCCGCAAGGGACCTGGCGTGAAGTTATGTATGTATGTATGTATGTACATATTTTCCCCCGATGCATTATAGCACAAAATAAACATGTTGTTACGTTGTCTATGGATTCTACAACAATGTTCAAATTAAAGAGCAGGCGTTAAACTTTTTTTTTTGGCCAGGGGAAATCCGTTTGAGGACTAAGCCGCGACAGGCGCAGAAGCCTGAGGGGATGTTCGCGACCCGGTGAGAGTGTGGGATTCGCCAGATCGGGGGTGGCACTAGCGTGCCCGGTCGAAACCGGTGCCACGCTATTGCCACTCCCCGGTTAGGGATACCCACTAAAACCCCTGGGTGTACCATCCTGCGCCTTATGCCAGGGCTACGGGTGTAGGCAATCCCGTCTCCGCATGCCCTGGCAGGCGTGGGGAGATACTCCCCCGGCGACTTCTCGATCTTTTCCGGGCGTGGGGCGGTCTGTAACGCGCCCCACGGGAAGAGAGGTGAGCGCGCGCGGAACACTCGCGCTCTCATCTCGATGGCATGTGCGGGTGAGTGAGAACCTCTATACCCCTAGAGGCCCCACCCGCGCCGCCTGCTTACGGTGGCCGAAGGTCAGCAGGCGTTAAACTACCATAACTATAATACTACATACCATTGAAATAATTATCATTATAGAAATACCATTATAGATATAATCATTATAATAATACGATAAGCAAAAACTTTGTACCCCTTTTTTCGAAAATTGCGCGGGCGGAGGAGTATGAATTTCGCACACTAATAGTTTATATAGAGAGAAGAAGCGACGAATGCTAGTATTTTTAAAAATTTTGCATAAAAAATACATTCCATCAATAAAAAAACATTACACACACTACCATTTACTTGACACACACACGCATATACTCTTTTGTTTATTGTCCAAGTCAAATTAACATTGTAGCCTTGGGGAAATCTGTGATTATAGAGGTATAGTCTTTGACATTAATTACTGTGGTCGAATTTCGACCACGGGCAATGACCAATTTTAATTAATATGTCAACAATAATTGATGCGAATTTGACGTCATAACTTTCTACGCTCATACAGAATCTATGTTTTATGAGGTAATAAAAAATATTTCAGTTGATTTGTACCCTATTTCCACAATACGCTTGTTGTATACTTCGATATGTGACTATACTTATGTCATTATAATAAAGGCTGAGTCTATTAATACGGGTACTGTACGAACAATTTATAATTATTAATACGGGTACTGAAAATGTTCTTAAAAAGACTCGGCCAAAAAAAAAACCTAACCTAACCTAATTAAAGATTGAAAATAAGTATTTTACGAAGTTCTTCCAATCCATACAAGAGCAGTACGCAAATACTCGCGTATACTTTGTAGTAACATATAAGCAGATCTTGTTCCGTAATGTACAGCGCCAGTACACATAAGGACTAATCATGTATGTGACGGAAAATTATTTTTGGGTGGTTATCAAAAAATAACCACGAAGGCCTTAGCCTTCTAACCTATATTAAAAATGTTCCGATTTGTTCATAATAAATAAATGTGTCGTGTATCTATACCCCACCCTCATTTTAGAATTTATTTTTATTTTCATGTTTTCAATAATTCTTTAAAACATGTCATTAAAAAAACCTAACCTAACCTAATTAAAAAACAAGCTAATCATCCAATTCATTCTTAATTTTTTTTTAAATAATTGAATGTCTGTACGAATAAATATAATTTATTCGTCCAGTACCCGTACAAATAGTCACACCGTATAATAAACCGATAAGTCCTTATCGATCAAATGATGTGATTTGAACTCCCCACTACAACGCCTTGATAGGAAGAAGGTAAAACTTCAACAACACGCTTGTCCACGCCTTATCAAAATTCATCGTATGCGTACCAAATGTTATTGTATTACATTATGAGTACATATAATTAGTTATGGCTATGTTTTCCTTGTACCCCTGCTACATATGGGTTAATATGACCGTTAAAAACTGTTAAAACCTATGATTTCTTGTAATTAAAGCACTGGCGACTTTTGAAAAAGTATTCAAATATTGACTTGACTTAATTGTTATTCCTTCTGTCACTGTATTATAAAATACATATAAAATTGCATCTGGCTCAAACAAATGTATTATTTTCGCCTAAAATAGTTACAGCTTAATAAACTGCAACTCTGTGTGGGACTCGAGTCTCACAAAAACTAATATCGTTAATAGTTAGCTACATACATACATATTATCACACCTGCTTCCCATGGGGGTAAGTAGAGACTATAGATCTCCACTTGTGACGATCCTGACAAACAAGATTATTACATCTTCTTTCAGTCCACAACGTTCCCTTATTACACTATTCCGTATTACATCATTCATGCTTACCTCACATATACTTCTCATAGCTCTCATTTCAACTGAATTTATTCTACTTTCATGCTTCTTCTGCCACACTCAACTTTCACTGCAGTACATTAGTGTTGGCACCAACATCCCTTGATGGACAGCGAAGCGTGCTTTTACAGACACTTTTTGGCTTTTCACAAAAGAGTTTAGCGCTCCATTAACCTTATTACCTGCAATTACTGTACAGTTTGTACACTAAACTTGTTCTTGCTTGTGGTGGTGGATACTGGCAGTTGTTGGTGGAGAGCTGGTGCTTTCTTGTAGTAGGGAGGAGAAAAAACACCTTGTCGCTTTCAGGGATTTATTCTCGTAGTAGTATGGCTTGGATGCTGATCCCTGATCGCAGCTCAATAGCGACTCAGTAACGACTCAATAGTGACTCAGTAGCGACTTGATAGCGACTCGATCACAATATATTTGTGAGCGTTATTTATACTGATTTTATTATATTAAAGTAGCCTAAAGTAGGCCGCAGCGTCAGCAAAACGCTGTACGTTGGACCGTACAATTACTCTTCTTTCGATGTCACTTTCATGCTTTCCACCCCTGGTAAACATATACCCTATCTACATTACACTATCGTATATATGTTATAGTCAAACATCGAAGCTCTGGCGCTCCTAGGTTCGACTAGTCAAACCTCGGGTCTGACATAAAGTCTTAGTCAAAGACATTTATTTGGATAAATGACGTTTTTCTGCCTTTGACTAACGAATTTTTGTCTAACCTGGGAGAGACTCAGTTATACAGTCGATAAACATGTAACAAGTGCAATACGAATCGAAGTTAGATCGAGTCTGCCTTAGTCAGTTCTAGGATCGACCAGGCAAAGCCCGAAACAAATTATTTTACGTCCGATGTTTGACTAAAAAGTTAGGTACTTCTAGATTTGACTAAAAATACTTTAGTCAAGTTATCTAAGCACACAATTTTCCTCAAATTTAATACAAAAATTAACTTGGAAGAAAGGGCATTGTATTATGATAGATCTGATGAGCATGTGATTTTAAACCTTACAAAGCGGAATTGTGCGATATTTTCTACGTGATGTTTAATTACAAAAATAATTACAGTAAAACCTCTACAAGTCAAACTTGTTGGGAGACGCCAAAAAATTCGAGTTAGAGTTTTCAACTTATGGAGGATTCCGTCTTAAGATAATTTTGTTGGGAAGCATTAGACTTGTAGAGGTTAAGAATTTTATTATATTTATATTAATAATTTATAATAATTCCCTTGCCTACCCCGCAAGGGACCTGGCGTGAAGTTATGTATGTATGTATGTATATTAATAGAGGCTGTAAAATCAAATATTGCTATGTTCGTGATACAGAGGTCCAATTTTTTTTCGAGATACAGAGGGAAAGTATATACTGAATTTTCTTATAGGGACTCGCGAATTATTTTCTCTTATTTAGATTTCGAGCAACCGAGGTTTTGGGGCTTGAAAACAATGGGACACAATTTTTTTCGAGTTTGTAAGGTTTTCGACTTATCGAGGTTCTACTGTATTATACTAGAACTAATCAATTAGTTAAAGAACTATATAAAACATGAACGACAACAATCTCTTAAAACGTTTTGCTAATTAGGTTAATAGTTCATATTAAGTAATGAAACATATATGGTATTATTATTATAATTTTCCTATCCTCGTATCATATATACGAGGATAGGAAATTAATAAACTTACTTTACTAAATAGGGACAGATCTATATTATTAGGTTTTAAATAAATATTTTTGATTTCGAAAAATAAGCTTATGATGATACTAATAATACCTATATTTTCAAATTCAAAAGTATTTATTCAAACTATGTTATACTACGGACTACGGAACATCTTTTGAATGTAATATATATAAGTTAAAATTAAATCTACTTCCTGTTTCGTCACCTTAAAGTTGACTTTAGCTTGCACGAATCTAAGAAACAATACTGCCAACATTTTAAGAAATGTTACGTTTACACAGAAAAAATGACAATGACAGACGCTGAAATAAACATAAAACGAGTAAAAAGGTTTTATATGTGTAAAAAATCTTTTTAGACGAGATGGAAAATCAAAAGTAAACATGATTTTCTGTGAAACAGTCTATTTTTTAACTTAGTTTGAGGAGGTAACATGTGCTCTCGGAACTGGCGAACATTTTCATACCACGACTGTACACTACTTGATTAACATTACTAATCGTTAATGTTGTTTAATGAAAAGAAGCAGCAAAAAACGCCACAGCTAAAACATCTTTCACTTCATAATATTTATCCATCCATTACGTACAGGTGTATGTAATATATATAATTTTCGAAGAATTGATATATGTAGCTTAGTATATCCTTTATGCAAGTAAAAAAAAACAATTTCCAATTTAAAAAAACTATCAAATCTGAATCCTGCTCAACAAGCAATTCTAGTCATACATATAAGTTAGAAACTAATTCTACTTTCTTACTCTTCATACACTACGTGAAATGCCATGGCTGTTTAAATCTTGCCAGATGGTAGGGTTTGCCCGTCTGGATGGCTAGCACCCCTGGTCTAGAGTATGCCGCTATACAACAACCTTGAGTTGTGTTCCAGCATTAGTGGCCAGGATCCAGTCTCCCTTAAAAGAGCAGCAGCGCATTTGTATCAATTTTGGTGTTGCAAATGTCCATAGGCGATGGTAACCGCTTTCCATCAGATGGGCCGTCTGCCTGTCTCCTGAGCTCATACAATAAAAAAACAGCAAGAAACTCTCCGGCAATACGTCTAACTAAGATTTTATAAACATGTTTGACTCATTTTCTTTCCAGCTTATATAGAAAAATGAACATATGACAAAAATGTACATACATACATACATAACTTCACGCCAGGTCCCTTGCGGGGTAGGCACGAACAACAGAACGCCACACAGGCCCATTCTTACACACCTCACTTGCTTCTTTGACAGTCATAGCTCTTGTCATGCACGCTCGTCTGTTTTTAAGGCTACTATACTAACATCACCTTCTGCTAATACATGATCAATTTGATCATGAAAGGTGTGTCGTGGCCTCCCGCGACTTCTGCATCCATCCACTTGTGCATTGTATATCTGTTTAGTCATTCTTTCATCATAGATTCTTTCCACATGCCCGAACCACCGGAGCATTCCTTTCCTTACCTTCACCCCGACACTCTCTTTCTTACTTCGGTATCACGAACGCGGTCCACGAGCGTCATTCCGCAGATTTTGCGCAGTGCTCGCATCTCGACCGCGTTTACTCTACTTTCATGCTCTCTATTCCATACCCTTTTCTCGCTTCCATACGTGAGCGTAGGTACCAGAACAAAAATGTAAATATGCAAAACATAATACAAGGAAGAAAAATTAACTAGATTCTTTTAATAACTCTCGTTACACTCCACACACAAGAGGAGATTAAAAGAAATAATTTTTCAAGTGTTCATGGAGTTACAGCTAACAGAACAAAAATCATAACAATTTCTATTATTTATTATATTTATATATGTTCGTGCCTACCTCGCAAGGGACCTGGCGTGAAGTTATGTATGTATGTAAGTATGTATATTTATATAACAGAATCAAACTAAATTCTAAGAAATCTAATTAATACGTGAAGCAAACACGGTAAAAACTTTGTACCCCTTTTTAGGAAAATTGCGCAGACGGAGGAGTATGAAATTTCGCTTATAGTTTATATAGAGGAGTGCAGAATGCTAATATTTAAATAATAATGTATAAAAAATTCATTAAATAAAAAAAAAAACATTACACACACTACCATTTATTTGACACACACACACGTATATAATTATATACTCTTGTTTATCGTTAAAGTCAAATTAACAGTGTAGCCTTGCTGAAATCTGTGATTATAGAAATATAGTCTTTGACAACGGAACCTTGGTTATGTTCAAGCTTATAATGTAAATTAACTATTATGGTCGAATTTCGACCACTAGTATAAATTAATGTGTAATTTCTTTTAAAGTCATGATTAAAAAAACTTAAAGAATTATAGAATTGTAGGTAATAGAACACAAAAGAGGCAAAATTCTTGTACTATATTTATATGATAGAAACTAACTCAAATATAGCAAATATAATTTAGTGTATCATAAGTTTTAAACTATTATTTTAATGATAAATAACTTTAGACAAGTTTAAAGATTTCGTCGCTTATTTTCGTCCAGTTCAATCGCATAATAACTATGTAATTTCCAAAATGACCACTTAGGAATATTATCTATGTTCAAAACTCACCATATCGGCAAGCCGGTTCCTTCCTCGAACACGTGATTTGATAGAATGGCGTCTGGCCGCCGGTAAACCGCGAATGCGACTGGACTGGAGGAACGATTGCTTCGAGCATGTTATCTCAGTGGCATGACGTAATGCATTCAGTAGTAGCCGCTCTTTATGTATGTGCATTAGTTATTGTTTTGTCAATTGATCCCTGTCCTAAGTTTCTTTAAGATTCAATGGGATATAACATTATAATAATAATAACAGCCCTTAAACGTTCCACTGCTGGGCTCGGGCCTCCCACTATAGGGAAACAGAGAGTATACCCGCCATTGCACAAGGCGGCTTGGCAGATTTGACACATCGGTTATCTCTTCACTTATATGCAGGTTTTATAGTACATAGACTAGGAAGTAAAATTAAATTTTAACCTATATGTATGACCTTCAAAAAGTGTGGAACTTATTTTGAATAAAAACTTTTGAATTTTGAATTTTGAATTATGTATGTTGAAAGAAAACGGTTCATCTGACGGAAAAAAATTAATTGTTATTTTATTAACTTTTCAATTCAGGTTTAGACCACACGACTGGAAAAGTGGGATATCAAAATCGTCCGCAGGCTTGTTTGGAGACTCAGATGGCAGAGCCTTTCCCATTAATACTCCACTAAACCTACCTGCCTCCCATTAGCCGGCTCTTGTGGTAGGAAGAGCATGAGATTTAGAACGTAGTTGCGCCAATGCTGATCCTGGACATCAAGGCCTGAGAGTGCCCCGGGAAGTTGAGTAAACTGACATCGTCAACAGAGTTTTAGTTCCACCGTATCCCCAGATGCAGGAGGACCCTGTAGCGGAATCACGGGAGGAGATTTTGCGCATATCTGAGTCTCCGTAACCAGGTACCAGGCGAGTCATAGGTGTTACAAAATTCTATAGGGGACGGTACCTGCTTGCCAATAGGTGGGACACCTGATTCGCAATCAAAAAAATAAATTACCTTTTTGGATTTTCTAACCATACAACAAACACATTATACATTAAATACCTTGTTTTTAACAGGGAAAACTCGATTGAGGACCATCAGCCGTGCGAGGAGGAAAATCGCGGCTGGTATTCCCAACGGAATGCTATTGTCACACTAAGGTTTGGCATACCCAATAAAATGCCTCCCCAATTCTCGAACTTCCCTTGTCCTGTGAGTTTGCTTGCGCATTTACCCCCAGCCCGGACGTGCCTTTAAATACCTGTACAGAATCCTGAATTGTGTTCAAACTTACAACCGAATGACGCGTTATAAAGAATCCACTCCATGTATGACCATGTGTGAAGCTTTGATGTATGATTTAATTATTCCAATTATTGGGTTTCTTACTAACCGCTGGTTCTTGTGATTTCAGACGCCTAACGTGTCCCCGGGCAGGTGTGAGGTGAACCGCCTCCTGAGGCAGCTGTGCACCACAGATGTGTCTTGGTTAGTCAGCAACCTTTTTATGAATTTTCGAATTTAAATTAGAATTGCAACGCTTAGCAAATTGGATAAGGGCTTGCCAGACTTCATCAGACAATAAAATATATTTGACAAAAATAGGCCATATCTCAATAACCAATTTTCGTTGAAAGCAGTTTTAAAGCTAACAATACTTTGAAAATCAATATTTGAATTTAATAGTTGTTTGGGCATGTCGTGGCAGCGTAATGGCTAGCGCACGCGTCCTGAACTCAAAGGTCGCGGGTTCGATCCTGGCCGGAATGCATGCACCGCTTAGGCTGTTTTCTTATCTATTGTGCATATTTTTACAATTACCACGTGATAACAACGGTGAAGGAAATCATCGTGATGCAACCTGCACATCGAGGTAACCGATGTGTCAAAACCTTCCAAGCCGCCTTAGACAAACCTGGCGGGTATACTGCCCATTTCCCTACAGTGGGAAGCCCGAACCCAGCAGTGGGACAGTTATGGGCTGTTATTATAAGGGGGGGGGGGCAAATTTTTCACAAGCTTAGAAGCTAAAATATTTCCTACTTGACTTTAAAACGCTTCTTTAGATAGCACCGCCAACACACCACCACCGTGAGGACACCGCGCTGTTATTCTGTAAATTTGTGTGCTATTCACTCTCTCTTGCCGCAGCCCCACCGTCCACCCGACAGCCAAGGCAGCGGCGCTGTGGTGACGACGTGATGGCAGCTTTTATTAAACGGAGAAAATACTATAAATGCCATATCACTTTCGGGAATACCCACTAGAACCCTTCGCTTGTTCTTGTTCATCTCTGCTTCCATTGCCGGGGGAAACACGTCGCCGGCGTTTTCATACTCTCGTTATGTGGGGCGGACTGTATCGTCCCACAGGTGTAGAGGCGAGCGCACGCGGAACACCGGCGCAACTCCATCTCAACACAATTAACGGCGGATGAGAACTTTAACTCCGGGATCCGCGCTTACGGTGACCGAAGCTCTCAGGACACCCTCTAGCACACCCGCGTCCTCCTTTGGCAAGAGCGGAGCAGGCTGGTACGCTCACGCTCCCGCACGCGCACTTACGATACTCCACACGACTATTTAAGTCTTACTAAATGCGTACAAATATTACAAATAATCATGCGCAGGGACATTTATCTGCCCGTATAAAGCTATTTATACAAGCGTGAAAATGTCTTGTAACGGGCGCAATTGTGTTTATTTCTCTTTCTAATTCTACTAAAATAGAAGAGATGGAATTTAAGAGTATCGATGTTTTATGGCACCCACACGCTCTGTGTACAGCTCCTTCCGACTAATTATGAACGGATGGAATTTAGATACTGAGGCCATGTTTCTAAATTTTTACTTTAGGCTTGCATATATAACTGTACAGCTTGTACACTTACCCTTTCTTGTAGTGGTGTACTGGTAGTAGTTGGTGGAGTGCTGATGCTTACTTATAGTAGAGTGAAGAAAATACACGTTGTTCCTTTTGGAGGTTTATTCTCGTACTAGTTGGGCTTGGATGCTGCTCCCTACATACAACTTAGTGGTACTTGAAGTCCTATGTTACGACTAACAGCAACTTGTAAGAACTCGATAGCCACTCAATCACAAAGTATTAGTAAGCGTTATTTATAGTAATATGGGAGCTGCATATGTCTAGTCATCGTAGTGGACAACGAACTACTGGCAAGCGCTTTTTATTATTGTACTTGACTTTATGTTGTTGGTCCGAAGACCTCACAAATTTACGGGGGTTTTCGAGGCGAGCGCTTTTACCAAGCGAAGACGCTCGAGCCCGGGGGCCACTTACTCGAGGGAGCTCCCTAGGGGGTTTTGCCTCGGTTGCACTGTTGCCATGAGAAAGAGATGAATCTAACGATGCCGACTAGATGGCAACACAATGTTCTAATTGAGAACGGGCGACGGGTAATATAAAGCCCGAGGAGAAGGATCCCAACGGACCGGGATTGGCGGTTAGAGGCGGCCTACACTATCTTACTGCCCTTTCGCAAAGTGTTATGGCTGGGAAAGAAGAAACGGAGAAAGAAACTTCCCAGCAACACGCCTTGTCTATTCTATGAGAGGGGGCTATGTCTCCTGGCGTCCTTCGCGGAAACGTGGCGACGCCGCCGTCTGTGTCTATATGTCGGTGCCTGCCAGCCTGCTGTTTTAGTCGCGGGCCAGCTGATCCGGGTCAGCCGTTTTGTAATAACGTCGACATTGTCCGTGAAGACGTTACGCTGTCGTCGCACGAGAACTTTTCTGGCTCGCGCAACGTGGGAGCGCATATATTAATAGTTGCTCTATCTCGCTCGCACATTATCCGTCCCGCTTACGCATTGTGCTATATATTTTACTAGCTCTTTTTCTTTTTCTCCGTGCAGGAACGGAGAAAGAATACAATTTCCTGCGGCCGGGCGGCCTGTCGTAAGAGGCGACAAAACAACCCACAGCCAGGTGGTAGGGCATTTGCCCGACTGGATGGCTACCACCCCTGGTCTAAAGTATGTCGCCATAACAACCTTGTGTTGCGTTCCGCCATTAGTGACCAGGTTCCAGTCTCCTTTAAGAGGGCAGCAGCGCATTTGTAGCATCTTTGGTGTTGCAAATGTCCATAGGCGATGGTAACCGCTCTCCATCGAGTGGCCGTCTGCCTGTCTGCTGACCTCCTGCAATAAAAAAAAATAAAAAAAAATAGCTGCACGACTTGTTAATATTTGTACTTAAGTTTACCGTTTTCAAAATAAATAAGTTCACTTCAGTTCACAGCATCCATCGAAATTAAATACTACTCTCCGCCATCTGAAGAATAATATAACCTCTGCCTCTCGCTCTTCCAGTAATATCATAGTAGTAAAATAGCCTAAAGAAGGCCGCAGCGTCAGCTAAATAAAGGCTGTACGCTGAAACGTACCTGCTATAATTATTCTTCCATATCAAGGAGTATAGGTGCGGCACAAATTGTACTCGAAACAACAGTTTTGTGTAATACCGATTAATATCGTCCAGATACGATTATCGCGGGATTTTTCATTATTAATTTTCTTGGAAACATTTTCGATTACTACTATTGCATAACGCAATTATCGATTGCCGTATAGGTGTGTTTTATTTTAATCAATTTACTTATATTATTGGAAAATATGAGGCTATTGTATTATTGTTTTTATTGCTAGAATACAACTGGAGACTAACTACTTTGCCTATGGACATTTGCAATAACACATATGCACTAAAGTGCTGCTGAAGGGGAAGGGAGGCACGGAAATCTGGCCACTGATGCCGAACACAACTCAAGGTATATACGGCATACTCTAGACCAGTAGGGTTATTCACAAACGTCAGGAAAGTTTCCGTGTCAGAACGGGGGGACTCCCGAACTCTGTCGCAATGAACATTTGCAATACCAAACATGCAACTAATGTACTGCCCACGTGGAACGGAGGCACTGAAATCTGGCCGCTAATGCCGAACATTACTCAATGTATATGCAGTATACTCTAGACCACTAGGGTTATTCACAAACGTCAGGAAAGGATTGCAAACTTTTCCGACGTTTGTGAATAACCCAGCGTGGTGGCCATCCATCCAACCCAGGCTGCGGGTGGCTTTGTCGCCTCTTATGACAGGCCGCCCGGCTGCAGAAATGTGTATTCTTTCTCCGTTCCTATACGGCTAAGTATGGATGGATGGTGAGGTAAAGGAATGTATAGTACCTATAGTAATGTGTAGGACCCATAGGTCACGTAAAATTACGATATCTCCGCCATAACGGAGTGCGTAACCTTTCCCTTACTGGGTTTATGTGTTTGCCCATCCTATTGTTTCGTTTTAGGCCATTGAATCGACTCATGGTTTGATGATGATCTCAGAGTACGGTGTTTTGAAGAGGTGTATGCGATGGCACGTACTTATTATCTATAAGAAAATAGTTGTCTAGTTGTAACATATCACAAACAGATATTCTAGAGAATAGGTCCCCAAAGTGGCCCACATATACCCCTGGGGGTCCATATCGATCTTCAATGTGTCCACGTCAGCGCAAAGAATATATGTAAAATAATAATAAAATATGATGCGCGTTTTTGTACTTAAAAGCTATAAAATTATAACGGGCTAACTAGAAACTATACTGAATCCAACGTAAAAACAATTGACTAAATCGGTCCAGGTGATTAGGAGGATTGTAGAAACCGATCTCAGCCCACCTCCGGTTCCAACGGGATATAAATTTCCTATATCCGTCTCCTAGTTGTAAGATACCTCCCCACCAATTTTCAGCCAAATCGGTACAGCCGTTCTTGAGTTATAAATAGTGTAACAAACACGACTTTCTTTTATATATGTAGATTATTATGCAACAAAGAAAAAAGGGGAAAATATAAATAAAAATGACATACATGGACAGCAGATTACAGTCTGAAGTATTGTAAACCAGCAAATACATTATTCCGTAAGACTAACATAATGATTCCTTACGTTACGTTACGTGAGACCAAATGTCTAGCCATGCCGCCTCCGCCAGGTCCCGGTCGAAGGGCCCAAGAAATGCTGGCTTGACGTTGTGAGGGATGACATGCCAATGGACTCAATACAAGATATGCCGAAGATCACGCGAAGTGGAGAAGTAAAAGTAGGAAAGCGGACCCTGAGCGTCTAAGTGATCGCTCCGAACGCAACGGGGATTTAACGCTCGGATAATAATTACTAACAATGATTTTTTAAGCATAATTCACTTACGAACATATCCTTAGATATCGTTTTTTTTATTGCAGCACCATTGGAGTGTTGCTTATTTCTAAAACAGCAAAATCCGAATTGACATTTGTTTCTTACATAAACGATTCAAAGTTAACACAGAAGTTTAACGTTTGATATTTTCTTAAACGAGTATCAGGCAGTACCATCCGAAACATTTCCCTGGCACAATGCTTACCCCGTCGTCCATTAACGTGCATATCTGGATCGACCAAGGACGGATGACTCAATGGCGTTATAGCATTTCTATTTCTGACTGTTTACGTGCTATTGTCATATCAAATTGTTTGTTGTTAAACTGATTTTTCTTATGTAACACATAGCGTCGCTTAGGTAACAATACCGCACAAGTCAGAAGTTGGACATATTGTTACACGCCTACAAAAGTGAATGCACACCTGCCTTCTATTACCTTCTCGGCATTTGGAATTCTTTTGTTTACTTTGTGTTTAAAATTTGTAATTATAAAAAATGTTCGTAAAATGAAAACTACGGGGCCAAACTATTTCAAATTTTTAGGGGACCACATGGCAGCTGTTCCGCGTCGAACAAAAAAGAATCACGTAAATCGAATCATAAATCTCAGAGTAATCGGTGTACATATGGAACGAAAAGGATTTTTTTTCATAAAAAATGTTCATAAAATAAAAACTACTGGGCCAAACTATGTAAAATTTTTAGGAGACCATTTGGAAGCTATTCCGCGTCGAACAAAAAAAGAATCACGTAAATCGGATCATAAATCACGGAGTAATCGGTGAACATACATAAAAAAAATTGATCCCGACGAATTGAGAACCTTCTCCTTTTTTCGAAGTCGGTTAAAAAAAGCCTATTGTGTATTGTAATCCTTTATGGTAGGCATTAGCCAGGTATGATTTTTGTAAATTATTGTTACGCGGTCGAGTATTGTGTCGAGACATATTGTATAGCGTAGTATAAAGGAATGCCCGAACGGAGGGGTGAGGCAGTCTAGCGATAGGCACAACCGAGACAAGACGTGTGTACATTCGATAAGCTATATAGTAACGGACTTTTCGCGTGTTATTGAATCGTTTATTGGTTGTGTCCAGTTATATTTGTACCTGTGTTATACGCGTTTGTATAGTTCTAATAAATTGTATGGTCATTCCAACGGCATTTTAATTCGAGTCCCGTAACTCGTAACAATATTACGTTTTACATGTCATTAGATATTTACTGTCGGCGTGCATTAAATGATGGTACTAACATAATACCATGGTTCACCCTCATAACGTTCTTAGAAGGGCATATATATATAAACTTTTTGGGAGAAGTTCAATATTCAAATTAATGAATTTCAATCACACAAGACAGGAACAGTTTCATGTGTGCAGGAACGGAGAAAGAATACAATTTCCTGCGGCCGGGTGGCCTGTCATAAGAGGCGACACAACAACCCACAGCCAGGTGAGAGGGTATTTTCCCGACTGGATGGCTACCACTCCTGGTCTAGAGTATGCCGTCATAACAACCTTGGGTTGTGTTCCGGCATCAGTGGCCAGATTCCAGTTTCCCTTAAGAGAGCAGCAGCGAATTTGCAGCACCTCTGATGTTACAAATATCTATAGGCGATGGTAACCGCTTTTCATCCGGTGGGCCGTCTTCCTGTCTGCTGAACTCTGAAATTAAAAAAAAATATTTTTTTTGGAGGCAGTAGGAAATACACGTACAATACCGGGTCCTTTACCGGGATTAGACCAAATCAATGAGAGTTATCCACTGAAGATAGCGCAGGTAACAGAGTCAATTGCCGGCTTGTGTGGAGACCCAGCAAGGTACCTCTATTAAAAAGGTAACCCATGAGCCAATACTCCACTAAAACCCCCTTCCTACAATGTGCTTAACCTGCTCCTTATAGATAAAGAGGAAGAAGACCCTGGAGAGGAGAATAACCGTTTCACGACGATATTGTGTATTCATGGTATCAAACCACTAGGGCCGACCCCAAGAGCTGAAATCGATATATTGACTCCAGCATGACTCTATCATGTAAATTTATTTTAATTAAACAAATTTGTTAAATTGAAAACGCACTCGTAAAGATCATGTCACCGCTAAAAAGGAGTAACACGATACCTACTCGTAGACATGCTATAAAAATGATAAAATTCCTGACAGTCCGTTCAGTTTAACCAGTGACATCAACAAACTCGAGGTCGCCCCAATAAAGCGTATTGCACAAATCAGTGGGGATCATCTCGTTTAATTTGCTGTCCTACTTCTAACACGAAAAAATGTGCAGTAATTGTAACGAGATGACCTAACGGTCTTGTAAGAAGTGGGATTTTAAGGAATTATAATTACCCAGTACCTAAAGAACATAACTCGTCATACACTCTGCGACCGTTCTTGTTTTCATACAAAATCTCGATTTAAACTGACCGATGATTGAATCAACGTTTAATTGTTTAAAATTGGGTTTTGTCCTGTCCGTCTTCGTCTACGCTTGACTTGAGATTCCCACGGGTTCCCGAGATACAAAGTATCATATCATTTAAAAAAGAATGTAAGTTATCGTTTTAATGGAAACTGTGTCGGAATAACCTAATTTGCATGCATCCTAACAACTTCTAACCGCTCCCGAGAAAATTCCAGCGGGGTTCCCGGGATAAAAAATACACATTTTTTTTTTAATGCTATGGATTAGTAAAAAAATCACATTGGAATTCGATTTTTTAATTTGGCCATTTTAAATCATTCTCAAAAAAATTCCCGCGGTATTCCCAGAATAAAAAGTAGCGCAGAGCAGCAGCTGTCGATAAGCGAAAACCGCATCGAAATCAGCCTAGTATGTTTCACGTGAATACGTCTGTTATTAAGGCTCCTGATCACCTTCTGCATCACCATCTGCTAGTACACGATTAATTTGATCATGGAAGGTGTGTCGTGGCCTTCCGCGAATTCTGCATCCATCCACTTTTGCACCCCGACACTCTCTTTCAGACCTTTCTTACTTCGGTATTACGAACGCGGTCCGCGAGCGTCACTCCGCAGATTTTGCTCAGTGCCCGCATCTCGACCACTCTACTTTCACGCTCTGTGTTCCATACCCAACTCTCGCTTCCATACGTGAGCGTATGGAAGCGAGAGTTCAAGCAAACTCTCCAAACCTGTAGAAACACATTCTATTACCTTACGGCATTTGGACATCTTTTATTTACTTTGTGTTTAGAAAACATCATATTATGTACTGTAATTTTTATGGCAGTCCAGCGATAACCATGAGCGAAGCAAGACTTGTGTATATTCAGTAATCTACTTAGTGACGGACTTTGCGCGTGTTTTACTTAATATTACAAAAATGGTATTTGATATTAACAGTCTAGAAGATACGGTGATAAATAAAGTTTTTATTTATGTGGTATGTCTAGACGACGCTCCCCGAGGGGTCGCACCCTAGCACATAACGTACTTTCCTCTCTGACATTAGTTTTGTCCTCTAATACCCTAATGTATTAGTTATACCGTGACGTCATTATGGGGCAACATTTGCCTGTTGTAATACCGATTGATCTCGTATTTTAGTTTTGGGCGAATTGAAATTCAAATACATTAATATTGCAATAAACGTGGCATACTTATAATGTTACATGCCAGCGAAGGTAAAGGCACACCTGCCTGTAACAAAACGCAGTTTATTACCCTTCCTGCATTCGGAGTTCTTTTGTTTACTTCGTATTTAAACTTTGCAATTAGACAATAGCCTATTGTTATTGTACTTTTATGGCCGTCATTGGTGTCAAAGTAATCTTTATTGTTATTGTATTGCGTCCAAGCTTGCCAGGGATGGCATCGGTGCATTATAAAACAATGGCCCAATGCGGAGAGGGGCAGTCAAGCGATGATTACCATACTAGCAAGACGTAGAATCGACAAGTGATATCGATCGGACTTTGCACGTCTTATTGAATCGTGCAGTTTGCACTGGCTGTATCCAGCTGTATATTTGTACAGTTCCAATAAATTCTATAGTGGTTCCAACGGCATTTTAATTTGAGTTCTGTGTAGCTCGTAATAATATTATAGATATACATTGCACGATTAAAAATATATAATAAATTATTATAGCGTATTTATAAAATTTGCACGTTGAAAAGTTAATTTCAATCCATAAGTGTACCACTGCTGGACTATTTGCACATTTGGTCAGTTCCCCCCCTCCACTTTGTTTTCAACATCCATAATTACTCCACCCACTTTCCTAGCCCCTTGTCCCATTCCGTCTTTTGCATCCCTCCTGCCCTGTCCCCTCGTCTCGTCCTCTCTAACCCGTCCTAGAGGCTGTCCACGCGTTGACCTCTTCCCTGATGTTGCATACGTCCATATTTGACGGTTAACTTTCTAAAAGGTGGGCCGTCTGTCTATTTGCCTGTTCCAGACAAAAAACCTATAACTCCCGTATATTAGTACTTGATTTTAGTTTACGTAAGAAATATTTGGGGATGATGTTTCAACCCTTATTGAAAATAATATTTTATAATAAATCTACGTTTTTATTATCTTATTGAAAGTTAATAGATTATTAAATTAATTTATCACCTCACTTCTGTCAGCAATTTTTTATCAAGGCTGATTTTATTTCAGTGGACGGAAGGAACGCGTGACTGGTGCAAAAAACGCTCAGCTGCTGTGCATAGATGGTGGAAGCAGTCCAAGGGCGCCAAGCACCCCTCAGTTGCTGAAGGTATTTCTTTCGTCGAAGTTTCTCTCGAAACTAGCATTGAATTATTCATGCCGTTTAATAACTTTCGGCCTTACTTATAATAATCTCGTTATGAAACGTTAAGCATCTCTTAAGTAAGAGAATCAGAATCAGACCCTAATCCATTAATATCTTTTTTTTTCACTTATAAACGTGTTCTATCTATTGTTTACCCAAGAGGAGCACAGATAAACGAAATTTGAATGATTAACGTAGGTTGTACCCAAAACATTCGGCTAAAGAGGAGTTGATGGTTGATGGAAGAGAAACGAGTTCTTTGTACCAAGAAGAATAAATATTTTTTGCTATATAGTCAATTATATAGTTAACACATCAGCCTGTGGTGAACTAAAAAGTTCTTAACAAATATCTGACAAATATCTTTTACTCTCACCCAATCTTGAAATTGAGCATATATCATCTAAACATTTTATCAGATTTAATTTGCATATTGTTAATGTCACCACAAATATATGCTGACGGTGAATGAAATCTCATGAGGAATCTTCGATAATTGCAATTTACTCATCAAAAGAAATTATAGAGGTTTGCAACTGTCAAGTAAATTTGGATAATCGTGTTGAGTGCACGGTTCGACCGCTCTTTCTAAACGAAGAGCCCGCGTTTAGCATTTTAGACAAATAGTATTTGCTACAGCTATTAATTAATACTTTTGCTCAACAGATTCTGGAAGAAACCATCAAGAGGAAAGCGCCGAAGCCGTTATTTCAAAAGCCAATTGCATCAAACGATGCAGACAGGTTCCGAATGCAGTTCAACATATCGGAGAAGACTGCTGCGAATTTGTTCCAGTATCGCACAAAGTTTGTACAGCATATGCTCAGCAGTCCTATGTATGCGAACAGTGCTGTAGGGAAACCTTGGGAGATGATTGGCAGGTTAGTAGCTAACTGTACTGTGTACGGTATTCTGCCTTAAAGCAAAACAGTATACAGCAAAAATATCAAATCATGCATGACTATTTAATATTTTTGTTGGATACTGTACTGCTTCTTCTCGAAAGAGAAAAGAAATCAATCACTGTTTCACATTATTGGGTCACTATATGACTGAGTGAAATAATAAATCTGTTGTAACCCTATAGGATAATGAAGAGACTTAATGCAATTACTTATCTCTTTACAGTATAACAGAGCAGATAATTAATGAACTCTTACTTGGATGTGCAAAAGAATTAGAATTACATCAAGTGATTGAAGACCTATACCGGAGTGAAACGAAATAATAGATTTATTTACACTTTTATTTTGGTGTTTTGTAATTTTCTTACTTTGAATAAATTCCTTCTTATTTCAAAATTGTCATCATTTTGGTGTTTTGTAATTTTCTTACTTTGAATAAATTCCTTCTTATTTCAAAATTGTCATCATTTGCTATGTGAAATATTAATCCTCTGCTTCATTTTTGTATGCTTATTAAATCGGTAGCAATGTGATCATTTCGCTCAAAATTTCAAGAGTTCCAATTACTTCTTCCTGCCCCGTCTTATAAATCCTACCCCCTATTCCATTCCCTTTATTTAGTACATAGTAATCTCTTTTACTCTTTTAATTAAAAGTGTACCGTTTACCTGTTTGCCAGTTTAGCAATAAAAAAGTTGTCTCAAGAAGAAAAATGATCTTTTTTCATCTTTTTCCAATCATATAGAGTCAACATAATCTCGATTATCCATACTTCTCTATTATATTATGCATCCTCTGTTATACCATATAATTTATCAGTTCATCTTTCACAGAACCCATCCATTAGAATTTTGATCTACTTTTACTCGTATATCCCTCAATCTTCGATCTAAGATCCTCTATTACATGTTTTTATCCTCCCACATTATATACCTATACAATCTTTTTACCAAATATACTTTCATATTAAAATAATTCTAAACTTCACACAATTCAGTCCAAAGAAATTATTGGTCTTTTTGTTCAATATTTTATTCAATAGGTTCTTACATGTTTATGTCAAATACTATAACTGGTGTATTAAGAGTTAATGATGCCTTACATGTCATCAGTACTTATTCCATTCAAATCATCTTTAACTGTAGCTCGATTTTCAGCAAATATTTCGATAATTTGCATTCCACCTGCTAATTCGAGTTACTCTATACCAGTGTTGTTCAATCTGTGGGTCGCGATCCCTAGGGGACTCGCAAAGCTTTGCTCGGGAGGTCGCCGGAAAAAGGGAAAAGGCTATTTAAATGTATACCTCGTAATTAGGTACTTTCTACGCTTATCAGCTTTTTGTAGAGTATACTCTACAAAAAGCTCTCTATAGGTCCTAATAATTAATTTGGGTAATAATTTAGAGAAAAACATGAACGTAATCTTTTAAATTGCTAACTTTTTGTCTGTCTATAACCCAAGGAGGTCGCCAAAATTGTTCAACCTGTAAAGGGGTTGAGTATTCAAAAAGATTGAAAAGCACTGCTCTGTACTATTTATTATTTACAACAAAATGTATAATATTTTGTATCGATGACGTGTAAGCGAATCACATTGCTAGACGGTCAGTCTTGTGAACCCCGAAAGAACTAATAATAACAACCTTTACTCAAAAAACTGTAATTCTGGAAATTTCACACATTGTACATGTTTAGATAGAACCACGACTAATTCCTGTCTTGCTTTTCTTTTAGTTTTAGAATAAGTTAACTTTCAACCGGTCCACCTGATGGTAAGTGGTTACCGTTGCCCATAGACATCAGCAACACTAAAGAAGCGTTCAAGCATTAGTTCTCTAGATATTTGATTAAATTGATCTAATAATATTGTTAGTAATAGAACGTTATAATAGCAAGACAGGGTAATCTGTATACCATTTATTCATATACGATTTAGGTTTCCAAAACTACATTTTCTCACGTCGGATTTCATTTTTGGTATTCTTCTTCCATAATTTAATCTAGTATTGCAATTATGTATTAATTATAATAACTTAGAACTAAAAATCGTAATTTATAGAACAATCTATTTTATTTTTTGCTTAATATAAAAATTCATACTCATTTGTTTAATATAAAAAAACATGCGTTCATTCGTAGCAACTAAATATTTCTTTCGGCTCGATTTTTATTTTTAATTTGATCTGACACTTCAATTACTTTTTAATAGTTTCGATCACAGAATAACTCTCCTTTTTAAATTTGAATGGATACAATCAGGTAGAAATCGCACCTAAGAGACACTAAGCATAAAGAAATATTAAATCGATCTGGTTCCTAAATCCTATAATTTCAAAACACTTTCATGTTTTTTTTTCGGTTGCATTAAATTATAAGGCACTTATTTATTACGACTAGGCTATACCCGGTGTAAAATATAATAAAGTAACTAATTGAGAGAATTTTTCGTATGTTTTAACTAAATTATCTATTTCATACAAATTTATTAAATATCATCGTCCTTATTTAAACTTAACCTGAACGATTTCATCACTTCACCAAATTTGGCTTTCTGTCTTTTCAAAGTATCCATTTTCTCCATTTTAGGTAATTTTGTGATACTTTCCGTACTCGATGTATCAGTGTGATAAGCCTCTTCCGGAGTTGGTGGATTTGATTTCATAAGCCTGGGTTTAAGCAATTGGGGACCACCGGCAGCAAATATGGTCTCAAGTTTTGACTTCAAATCGTCTCTACTCATACTTATCTCTTCTACTTCCTCTGTGTCCTCTGCACTTTTATCTTCTACATTAGTTGGACGTAAATTTTGTGCTGCTTCTCTTGAAACTATTTCTTTTTTAAGATCTAAAAATATGGATGGCCGCTCCCGACTAAAATCTGTGCCATCGGTAACATTTCCAGTCGAGTGTGATCTCTTTCTAGGTTCCTCGTCATCGCTGCAAGATATTTTATTTTGAAATATGTTGTTTAGCTTACTCATAAAATGTATTTGTCTATCGCTACCGAAAGTTATGTTACCATCTCCTTGTGAATTATTTGATTGTAAACTTTCTCTTGGTTTATTATCGTCTTCTTCCTCAAATTCTTTTGCTTCTATCTTTTGAATTGGTCTTGTAGGTATAGTGTATGATTTCTTAAAATTAGAACTACGAAAATAATTTTCATCTAAAGGCAGAGGTGGCGGCACTGGAATATTGGAAACTTCTTCAACATATTCATTTAAATTCCTATCAAGAGTATCAGAATACCCTGATTCATCTGTACGAGAATTTGTTTCACTATCGTCATTAAATGCCGTTACTTCTTCATCTGCATTAACTACTTCTTCTTCGATATCTGGGTCATTTTTCTCTTCTTCTTCTGAAACTTTTGGCAAATCTTCTCTATGCACTTGCGCTATAACATCGTACTTAGATAACACTTGGTTACCCATAGATGCATCAGAACCAGCATCTGATAGCTCACTTAAAGATTTTCTTTGAATATCTTGAATTATAACAACATCCTCCCTATCCTTCAAACTTATAGTCTCACCGTAAGTATCTTCCTCTGCTTGCAAAACTTGATCTAACAAGTCGATGATCTTTGCCTCTTTTTCTTCATTATTTTCAACATACGCTTGATAAACTGTAATATCTGCTGTTTGAAGGTTTCCTTCCGTTTCTGGTGCTTCTTCTATTTCTTCTTCCACTGTTCCAATATTGCCTCCGTAATTACTACTTCGCATCATAGTACCTGGAGGTGTTGGCGATTCCACTATAATCTGCACAGGTGGTTTCCCATTCTTGTTTACGTTAAAATGTTTCATGTTTTCCTCTAAATTTGTTTCTTGTTTTCGGAAACATAACAACAACAGATACACTAGGATTCCTGAAAAATATTGAAATTGTTTACAATTCTCTAAATAAGCATAATATTGTCAGGAAATTGTAGTTCTTTAAATATTTACCAATTAAAGACCAGATCCCAACACGTATCCATGTCTGTATATTGATTAGAACCATCAAATGTATATTCACATACATGCTGATGCAAGGAATCAGTGGAACCATAGGAGTCTAGAAAGTAAAAACGATGTTTCATACACATGTTTAATTACAAAATATACAATTTCTACTGGGTTGTTTTAGCGATATACTTAACAGATTAAATAATTTATTCATAAACACATTGTATTAAAATTAATTAATAAACCTGCGTTAAAACATTTAAAGACTGTTTATCACCACATTACTGTTAAGTTTAATATTGTATTAGGTAATAATATTTTAATCTCATTTTAACCAAATATTCTAATAATACTAGGAAATGAATTCCTTTAAATCTACTCATTTAAAATAACAGTGTGTTTAGGTCATTTTTGTCGATGTTTTGGCACATCACATAATCGTAATTGTTACTATAGCAGACCTATGTAATAATAGATTTAAGCTGGAAAATACAGTCTACAATTTGACTGAGTGCGGATTTGAACTCAAATAAGCAACATTTAGACTTTCGAGCCATATTGATACTACGAGATATATTTAGAAACTTACCTTAAAGTAGATCTCCTCTTTTATTTTCGGTTGCACAGACATGACATATATTAAAATTATAATCACCAAGTGAAGTACTACGCTTGGTATTAGCGGCCTTGCTATGTGCATGTGCATTATTGCCAGCGAAATGCAAACACATACTGAAAAAGTAAAAGCAATTATTTAAATACGTAACAACAGTAGATTAATATGTCTTGTGTTTGTGTTGATTTCCCCAAAACCTAATTTTGGAAATATTCATAAGCAGTCAAATGCTGTGTAAAGGGAGTAAAAAGGAAGGAAAGAATATTTTTTAAAGTAAATAAAATATAAAATATACTTAAAAACAAGGATCTAAAGTCCTGAATGGGCTCTTATTCAGTTAATTGATTACGAAATCAATTAGAACTGGTCTTACACTAAGGTCATTAAATATGACTTAAAATTAAAATTAAATATAATATACGAAAAATGGTCTTACTGTATAAGGCCAAACAGAAATCGATAATTCGCTTCGTTGACTTAGTGATAACTCTGGGACCGCATCCAAATATCTGCTTGAAGTAGCTTACAGTAGATTCTGGTGCATATTCCAGACGATACCTGAAAAGAAAATAATTATAGTTCAACTTTCTTAATTCGTTACGAGAATGTTTTCCTAAGACTTATTGAACCAGCTTTATTATAACAATTTTAGAAGTCTTATTATAATATATTTGAAATGTCACATGTTAGACCCAGCTACAGTTAGAATTTAATTTGAATCGATCGAGATTTTATCGTACTTAGAATACTTTATCACAAAACACTTGAAATTTTCCTATAAAATCACAATATTTTTTACTCAAAAACAATAAATGTTCTATAGTACTACAAAAGGCCAAATCAGTGGTTGTAAATTCTTACCTCAATATTATAATGCCAGCAGCAACAACAGTATAAGAGAGTAATGTTCCAATGCATACCATCAATAACATTTGATTTAATTCCAATAATCCGGCAAGAGTTGCTGAAAAAGCCAATGTTGTCGGTATTATTTTATTGAATTCTTAATCTTCTCTTATATATACAAATGAATGTTTGTTTGTATGTCCTTTATAGAATCGTAAACACATTTGATCATGTGATGATCTTTAGCAAAGTTGTTGTGCATGAGCCAGAGAAGGTTTCTGAGTTGGTTCACGATTGGACTCGGTAGGTAGCGCTGCTGTCGGCATATCGATTGAAGCTTTTCCGGACATGAAGACGTCTGCCGGGACAGCTAGTTATATATAATTATCATATTTATTAACTGAATTTAATCTAGAGCGTAAACAGAATCGAAATAGACACCCCATCGGCTTCCTTGGTATTGCAGATGACCATGAGTGGACATAAACACTTATCATAAACGGAATATCTAGATTGCTTACTTAAAAAAAATATATAAATTTAGAAATACTAAACTAATTACAATGACGCGATAACATGATAGTTTTACTGAAAAGCTTGTTCAACCGTGTTTTTCATTCTATTTTACAGATTCGGAAATTATTTACCAGTTCAAATATTTTTTTTACGTTACAACTTTCAACTAAATATAACTTTACAATTTTCACTTTGAAACTTAGTATGAGGAATGTCTTTCAAGTTGAAAGTCTTTCATGTTAGGTCACCTCGATGATAAATAGTTGATATATTTCAAGAACATCTGCAACTCCAAAGGAATTTTTGCTACTCTTATTCTTGCTTAGTCCAACTAAGTGTTTTGGAAGGAAATCGCTATTGCGGTGGAACTCTTTGTTATAATATTGTTGATAAAATAGAAGAACGTATTGATTTACCAATAACAGCTGCTGATACCAAAGTGCTGACTGCAGGTGATTTTCGACTTGTGACCCTTGAAAACCAGCCTAGCATTAATCCATCCAGTGACATTGCATATAAAAGTCTTGGCAAGGGGAAGAGCGCTCCAAATAAGCTGAAAAGATTAAATACCTTTTATATAATACAAAGGGAAACAAAATAGCAGCTAGATTTAAGAAATTGATATATTAAAATTGGCTGGATATGAATTATGATAAATGACAATAAAAGCTACTATAAAATAATAAAATTATATTAGTAGTAGTAATAAGAAATTTATGTCATAAAGAAACAGAATCAGTAAAAAAACTAAGAAGAATATAAACAGACAAAATGAAGTAAAAAACATCCAAGCAACAGAAATTATGAAAAATAAATATGACATGATATGGAAGTAAACGAAAATGTTCCTCGTCTTACTATTTATTTTGAAACTTTAAAATTTACTTGTTTTCGTAAACAATCAATTATTTTGATATTTTTGATATAAGAACTATTATAGATAGCACTTTTTGGTGATCTACCATACTCATATCAAATATTTACCTCACAAGTATGCCAATTATTGCTCCAACTGATACAACCCACCACGCCCATCCCAGTCCAACATGCGTGAATGCTGAAGCTACTGCAACTATTCCATCCTGAAAAAACACAAAAATTAATTCAGATATAAATTATATAACAACTGAAGCTAGATTGTCATAAAATAATTATGCTATATGTAATGTTTAAAACAAATAACAAGATGGTATCAAAAAAATATTTCTAACCACTCTCTTTTCTTTCATAATCGGCACAATATTTCTTTTTCTTCCATACTCTTCTAATCTGATGTCTTCTTTCACACCACAAATCATCATCATCTAACCACATGAGCAACTAAGGATCAAAAGTTTTAGTATGCTATCTTAGGGAGGTGTTCGTTTAGTCACAAATATAGAATTAGATTTAACTGTCTGACGTGACGTACAAATTAACAATGTTCTCACACAAAAAAGGGAGAGAGTAAGAATCAAGACTCTGGGCCCGAATGTGCTTTATGCTAAACTAGAAATCCCGTCAGATGGTGTCCTGCCCTGAGAAAATAAAAATCGAGGACCCGATCCCAGCACTACCTAGCGGTTTCAATTGTGAATCTAAACCATTTAGAGACTCACTCAAACACCCAAAAAAATTATAAAAAATCGCTACAGAAGATATCTTTATTTCAGCATACTCTTGACCCCTTTCATATGTTAAGAAAAGGTAAACTATGGATCTAGATCACTATTACTAAGTTAGATTTAGAAGATAAGAAAGATCCCAGAACCCATATACATAGAAGATTAAACCAAATACTTTATTGAAAAAATAGAAACAGAAATACATTAAAATTGTATGTGTATTTTTCTTATTCCATTTCAATTCTTACCTCCAAGTAATAGGGAATCATCATAGTAAAAACAATGCTGACGCTCAAATACGATATGAAAGTGACACATAGTACCATGATAATTGCATATGGAATCACTTTGTGGGGTTCATGCACCTGAAATTAAATAATAATAGATTTTATGTACGTACAATGTACATTCTCTTCATCATAAATTCACACCCGGTACTAATAAAGCTTCAAATTGTTTACTTTGACAGGTAAAATGTTTATCTTTAATCCATCTTTAACTCTATTCTGTTCTTTTATTGGCTCCTTTAATTATTTAAGTACTCTTACTTCTAAAACAAATTCCGATTAATCTTATATCGTGATAAAATTTATTTCCGAGTCTCACCTCTTCACCAGTAGCACTGATTGTATCAAATCCAACAAACCCGTAGAAACAAAGCGCTGCTCCTTGTAGAGTCCCTAATACACCGAAAGGAAAGAATCCACCTCCACCTTGTCCAATTGGAACATCTGCTGCTGGTAAATACCAATTGCCCGGATCCGCTAGAAAGCCCAAAAATATTTTATTTCTCAAATTTTATGCGTTGCCATAGTGTACAACCGATTGCAATAAACTTTATCGACTTGTTGCTTGGACTTGCGCGAAGGTTATATAGGTATAGTTTGGACCCTGCACGTGGCACAACAGTTGGACTCAAGAATGTTAATGATTTTTTTTAGTGGGACGCTGGATGGTTTAGATACATAATTGAACCCAGGGGGTGGTGTTGCAATCAGGTTCCAGTATGTTTTGTTTACAGAGTACGACAACGCCTACCTGGCCCACTAGATAGCTATGAATTACACCAAAATGAAAGTCAGTGCGTGACTAAAGAGCGGAGCTAATATCCATGTACGTACATAAACCTATATATTTTAAAAAGATCTTCAAGTAAGCAAATTAAACTTATGGGCGAATGATATGTCATTGTAAAAGAAATGACAATCATTTATTAGTAACTCTGAAAATATATACAAATCCTTCTTAGTTTAGTTACATTTTGTAATATAACATATTTGTAAATATAAATCAAATACGTAAAAGTTAAATAGAAAAAAAGTAATACTTTTAATTATTGAGTAGACAGGTCTAAAATTTTAAAACTACAATAGAATTAGCTGTGCTGCAAACGAATCGCCTAGCATTTCGGAGCATTCTTCCACCACATAGGGTATTCTTTGAACTTGTACGTGAAAGCCAAAATTAAGTTCAAAGTTCAAACTTTCCAAGAAAGGTATGCTTAATTTTACTAATAATGGCATAAAGAATCTTACCATATACAGCACCAGCGATGATTATGAACAAAATTGAACTCATATTGATAAGCGCCAATACATTGTTCACCATTGTTGATTCACGAACACCGAACGATAATAACACTGTAATAAAGACAATAGATATTATTAAAACAGATTTAATTGCTCTTAATAAGCCAGATTAAAATAGGTGGGATGACCAGCTTATTATATGTTGGCATCCGAATCTCTAGCAGTGCAAATATGCAACCATTATTTAAAGTTAATATTAAGTGAATTTTAGACTGTTCATTTCTCTTTTTAAACTTTGCTTATTCAACCAAAATGACCCTTATAAACTTGAATAATTCTATATCATTGAATCTCGTCATGTCCTTTAAGTTATATGTCTTTGAAGAAAAGTGATCAATTTAGTCGCTTCGTTTAATATTAACGTTAGATAAGCTTTTACGAAAAACTAAACCAAATATGTGAGTTTGGTTTATCTAGAGTCCATATTTACCTGAATAAATTATTAGTAGACAAGTATATGTATAACTAATATTTATACATTGGGTTTATACGTAGTAAGGTAAGGGTTTCTTTCTTGTATTCACTTTATTATTAATTTCTATCAAAAACGAAACGAGGCGCGTTGAAAAACTTAGTTACTCTCACATTGAGATTAAAGCTATAATATTAGTACAAAACTTACATCCTAATCCGACTACAATCAGAAACGCCAGCAGGTCAAAATAAGGTGCAACGCACGTAAAAGTAATGGGCATGGCTGCTGAAAACCATTGAGACATCGTTTTATTTGTCATCGAGTCTACATATAGGCTCAGTCCCTTAGCTAAACTTGCTGAACCTGGAAATTCAAAGGGATATTCTTATTAACCTAAAAATAATGCGGAAAGGAAGGTTTTCTGATAGATTTTGGGCCCAACGAGGAGAGAGGGTGATGATTGGATTGTTCGAGCCAACCTTGAAATCGAAAATCTTGTGGCTGAACCTAATATAATAAGAGAAATATAATTTCACCGCTTCCGCTGGCTCGGTCTTGTGGAACGGGAGAGGATCAAAAAGTAATGAAGGCTTAATCGGGACTATCGGATGACAGACGTCTATTTCAACCCAAATATCGGTGGAAGCACAGACTGGAAGCTGACTCCTTTACAAAGTATAGGAGCAAGTGGTGGAGCAGTGGTAGATATTAGCGATAGTTTGACAAGTCAAACATTAACTTTTAACTACTCTTTCTACGTGGTAGAACCATGCTGGAATCATTATCTTGACTACAAATCTTCGGGCCGCCTCGATCGGTGTGATACCATGCTATCACAGAATATGGTCCTGAGTGAGAATTCCTAAGGCCCTCTTCCTCCTCCCTTATCCTCTCTATCCTATCCCTCCTGTCTACTCCCTCTATATCATCCCTTTATCCCTTCTCTTTATTCCATGGTAAATGCTGGCAATGCGTTAACTTTGCCCCTGGTTTTATGAACGTCTGGAGACGACACAATAACGAAATTAAAATAACTCAAAAGTTTATTTCAAAACTTGAATGTAAAACCTATGGTAGTTCTAGACAAATGACAAATAATTAAAAATACAGGTCTTTATAATTTTAGAAGTAATGTTAAAACTTACCAAAAACTATCTCCAATATGTTATTCCATGCGATGATAAAAGCTATGAGCTGACCTACAGTCGTATAGGCATATGTGTAAGCTGCGCCCGCTCTCGGTACCCTTGAAGCAAACTCTGCGTAGCAAAGGCCTGAAAAGATTTTGCAATCACCTTAAATCTTGTTTTAGAGAAAGTCATAAATAATATCGTTTATTTTTTTCGGTACTTTTCTTGTTCGTAATCCTTCGGCTCATCGGTGGTTCGATGATTCGGTGAGGAGATTTCGAGAATTAGTTCTTTGGTCCGGATGCAACTCAGAAGGGTACTACCCTCATGTAAGTTTTCTTGGGAGCCGCCGTAGTGTCTGAAGGCCTATCAGCGGCTTTAGGAGCTTAATTAGCGACATCTGAGACGCCACCCTACTCCCAGCAAATGAGCTCACGAGGGATCGATAGCCAGTACTGCCTCTTCATCGTATGGTGGCGTATGTAGCGGAGCAATCTATTCAATTGGATATGCCAGCAATTGTCGGGGCTGTACAACATTCGATGTGCCGACATCGTCATGAACGGGACGCTCTTTGCTTGTTGTGCAGCCGTGTTTATTCAAATTATATTATACAATTCACTTAAACTTTCGTCATCAAATTTGACATAACACGTATCAACTGTTAGCCTAATGACACCATAGACCTATATAATATTCATACTTCAGTGAATGACACACCTGCGCAATGTTCAGTGACGGAAAGTTCGGTAAAATACGTTCGCATTGTTTTTAATATACCTATGACACATCACCGGTTTTTCGCCTCGTACAGATTAGCGCAGATAGTCGCCGAACTTTGCGCGCAGTACGTTCCTCAGATGTGTCGCTATACTTAGACAGCATATTATATGTGCATATGTGTGGATGAGCGTGTGTATGCGTGTATGGCTGTGTGTGTATATATCGTGTATCTCCAAAACGGATCGAACGTTACGGATCAATATTATAGTTATTTGCTGATAAGTGCGGTTTTATACATATTATTCACCTGTCTACTAGCGCCATCTATTATGAGTGTATGTGTGCTACTTATACAGTTGTCAATGAATATCACCCACTTATATCTTAATATTTTATGAGATGGCGCTATATGATATTTGATATCTAAGAATCAATTCCGAAAAACATAATTTTCCAAAAAAAAACTATTATAGTTATATTATTATATGTTTTAGTAAAGAAGACACAAAATAATTTAAAATGTTTTGCCAAAATGAATAAAAATTGAATAGGGTGCAGGTGCGAGACGGAATGCTCCTCTACATAGAGTATATTGAACTCCTCTATCTCTAAGGAAGATTTTCCAGCGAATCTATTGATATGCCTCGCAGGAATAGGCCACTTTATTATTGTTGGCACTTTGTATTTTTTGTTTGTAAGTTTGGGGAATCGTTTGCGAGTTCAATTATTGTACAACGCCATCTATTGGCTTGTAAGTGTTCCACTACAATAACGAAGAGAAATGTCTCACCTGCAAACAAAGCAGCAACGGCTGCTATCAGGAAGGAGAGTACTATCGAAGGTCCTGCCATGTGCAGCGCCACATAGCCGATCAGCACGTACACTCCGCAGCCTAGGGTGGTGCCCACCCCCAAGGCCGTTACGTCCCATCGATTCAAGCATCTGCAATGTACCACATAATAATTAAGAAAATATGTAAAAGAAGAAATAATGCCTCACATGAGGAAAAACTCAACTATACTATGATTTATAATGACCTGGACTGAAATGATAACTGTGATCGACCTTTTTTGATTCATAAGTGAGTTATGTGACTTGATTCAGCGACTCACCACTGTGAGTTCATTCTCATAGTAAATCTACCTAATCGGATTCAACTCACAGTGGTGACCTGTGCAAGGTCGCCGACTGGCGCTGGATAAGGAAATCAGAGACCAAGGATGAGTGGCGCTATCTTGGGGAGGCCTACGTCCACCAGTGGACTGCGAATTGCTGACGACGAAGATAGCAAGTTTATATATGTGACTTTATACCTACTTCGCGTTATTGTACCTTTTTAACTTAGTGTCTTCCAATAGTCCGGGAGCAAAGACCTTCCTCCTGCAGGCGCAGGCCACGAGCCTGCCCCAGCAACCCATTTGTCACCTCAGACTTGCTGCTTTTTCACACCACATTTGCATTGAAGTTTTTGATTCTGAAAAGGAATTAAATTTTACTTTTCTCTTAAGGCTCCTGTTACTGCAAAAGGTCGAAAATGGGTTACAAACAAAATAACTTTTCGTTGGTAATTACTATCAATAATTTACCAGGAAAGCACACAATAATGCTATTAGTAATATTTTTTCTTTACGTCTATATTAGTAATTAATGACTAGCACTTTTGTCCTCTTAATGAAGAACTAAATCAGTGCGTATCAAGAATATGAGACGTAACGTGATTTTTTTCATATTTTTTTAAGTTATTTAAACTTAAGAACAGAATCACCTCCCAATTATGGACATGAAATCATTATCCCCTTTTAATTTCTATCATAACACGATAAAAAACCTTATTATTTATAAATTAGAGTAGATATTTTTTTTATTTTTTTACATGCAATAAATTAATAATGCAACTGAAAAACGACCGTGTTTATGAAATCCCCAAAAATTATTATCGAAATATCCTCAAGGACATTGATGTTCATACAAGCCTTAAGCTATATTAAGGACGGTAAATCTATATACATAGTAATATATTTAGCAGGTATTATGTTATTATTTATATTTTCCGAAGCATGCAAGATATTGAAATGAAACATTGATCGAAAATTTAAGATAAAACTCGCTATTTTACTTGTTAAAATTTTCTTTAAATTCCGTTTAGCCGTTTCTGAGATTTTCGAGATAAACTTCCAGACAGATCGACAGCCAAAAACGCTTTATAAAAGTAAGCATTATAATAAAAACTAACATACTGGAATATTGTTTATTAGTAAGTAGATATATACAATTCAAAATTCAATAGTTTTTATTCAAACTATCGTCACTGGAAAACTTTTTATTTAAAATTTAAACCTTTTTTCTAAATTCTAAGTTCATTGCTTCGCAGCGTTAACAACCTTCCAGCAACACATATAGTTAAACATTCTTTGACTTCATATTTATTTATTTCAGATACTTCTGCTTTAATAAATACAAAAGTATTTTATACTCTTATAATTACTTTTCGCAGAATTACTGAAGGAAGAAGCATTCATTTTATTTACCGACACCTGCCGAAAGTACGATGCCGACACTTCGGCGACTACATATAAACCTACTTATTACCTACACCCAAAGTATTAACTTTATCAGTGTTGCAAATATTAAAGGCTGTATGTGTGTTCTGTACTTTTAGATCTGTAAAAGTCCCGGGGCGTGAACAGTTTAACATTGTTCGTCGAACTTTCGATCGCTTAACGCGTCGCATGTTGTGTCGATTACTATTCAAAATATGTATAATTTAAATGCGTTTTTTCCCTAGACGAAAAGTTCGGCATTACACCGAACGCTACGTAAATTCGGCTGATATATCATATATTATGTAGGCTACTTAAAACTTCAGTTCTAGAACATATTGGATACATCTCGCTTCGCAACGCTATTTTACAGTTGGCTTTCGCGGAAGCTTTTATTACACACGATCAAGTTGCTGAAATTCCACCCATTAAATCTGCAATACCTTAATTGGTTTAGAAATATATTAAAAGTGCACCAGCGTTCACAACGCAACCTAAAACATGATAAAAGTGGTATTTAACTTAATTGTAATGTCGAATATTTAATTTAATTTTTGAAATACTCGTATTTATAACACTAATATGTTTATGTCTGATTATTATTTTCCCTCTTTCTTGTATATACTACGTTTGTATGTGTGTGTGTATATATTGTTACGAGTGCGTGACTTGAATTTAAATGCCGTTGGAATTACTATAGAATTTATTAGAACTATACAAAAACGTATAATACAGGTACAAATATAACTGGACACAACCAGTACAAACTGCACGATTCAATAACACGCGCAAAGTCCCTCACTATATAGTTTATCGAATGTACACGTCTTGCTGGTGTCGTAATCGTCGCTTGACTGCCTCACCCTTCCGTTCGGGCTTTGTTTTATACTAAACTATATAACTATACAACACTCGATGGCGTGCACTGAGTTTCAGTTCCAAGAAAACGCAATCTGCACACCCACGGCCATAAAGGACTACAATAACAATAGGATGTTTTTCTTAATTACAAATTTTAAACACAAAGTACACAAAAGAGTCCAAATGCGGGAGAGGTTATAAACTGCAGGTGTGTATTAACTTTGTCGGCGTGTAAATGCATATTATTTAAGATTTTACTTTCATGTTTTGCAATGATGTAGTGTCTGTCGCGACAATAAGGGCTCAGCGGAAGATCAGCGCTGGTTTGAACAGCCCAGCATCATACTGAGACTGATCCCTCTTTCAGGTCAAGACTATGTTACTTTAGTTATAAATTTCTTAACAATTATACCTACACTATCCAATGTAATTTGTTACGAATAATATGTTTTTTTCTTTCTTTCCAAAAAATACTCCGAGTATTTAGCTGGTTTTTAAGCGAAGTATTTTCGGCAGGTGTGTCGCTAGTGGCGTTAGAAGAATTTATAGCAAACCACGTGCTATATGCATCAAAGATAAAATTGTATCTACTGTTTCTAATCTCAGTTAAATCTTATCACGAGTTCAATTTAACCTCACGTTCCATTCCATTACTCAATGTTGATAGATTTCGTACTCGTGCACAGAAAAACATTGTTTTCTTAGATGATTAAAAAGTGACTCTTATTGTTCATGGCCTTGGGATTGTACTGATTAACATGAAATTTGATATACATGAGAGAGAGAGAGAGAGAGAGAGAGAGAGAGAGATAACACTATAAAAATATACAATTTCCAAAACTGGCCAATATTTACAATATGTTCTAGGTAATACAACAGATGGCCTTATCGCTCAAAGCAATCTCTTCCAGGCAACCTAAATAAAAGAAATAATAATTTTCATTACTTTTATTGTGTCTCTGTGAATATGCACCGTTTTGCTACAACTCCACTAATTCTTCATAAGTCTTTCTGTAACATACTTCTGTATAAAACTTATTAAAAAAAAGAGATATTAATATAAAGCAAAAAAAATCAGCTACACGTGTTGCTGGGGAGTTCCTTACCGCTTCTTTTCCTTAACAGCAACAACACGTTGCGAAGCGGTGTACATACATTAGGAAGTAAAATAATAATAATAAATGTTAACCTACATGTATGACCTTCAAAAAGTCTTCTCCAGTGGAACTTATATAGAATAAAAACTTTTGTATTTGAATCAGGCGAAATAGGTGGTGCAGGAAAAAGGCGATAGATACATAAACACTCAAACTAATTTAAGAAATAAATATACAAATACATTATATCTAATATATAAAATTCTCGTGTCACAGTTTTCGTTGCCATACTCCTCCGAAACGGCTTGACCGATTTTGATGAAATTTTTTGTGCTTATCCGGTATCTATGAGAATCGGCCAACATCTATTTTTCATCCCCCTAAATGTTAGGGGTAGTCCACCCCTAAATATTTTTTTTATTTTTTAGACAAAATTTTTAATTTCTATTTTTTTATGATACAACATACAAAAATACATACAACCCTAGATTTTCAACCCTCTACGATCAACCCCTATTTTTTACCGGGCAGGACGAAGTCTGCCGGGACAGCTAGTTATATATATACAATAATACATAAGTTATTATAATAAATGTATTAGCATGATTATATACTGTTATTCAGATATAGTTATTTGTCGACAAATAGTGTTGTCTGAGCAAATTTCTAAATGTTGGTAAGGATTTGGCCTCTCTGACAGTAAGAGGCAGCATATTTAAAAGTTTGACAGCCTGCACCGTAAAAGAATGATCATAATAGGATGAAGTGTGTGCAGGCGTCATAAGTTTTCGATACGTATCATGGCGCGAATTGTAGGCAGTGGATAGGCAAAGGAATTTCAAACGTTCCTTAAGGTACATGTGTCCCTCATGAGTGTCCCTCTGGAAGTTGTGCAGGAATATGTCTACCTTGGACAGAAAATACAGGTTGGCAGGCACAACTTCGAGGGGGAAGCCAATAGGAGGATTCAGTTAGGCTGGGCAGCATTCGGTAAGCTTTGTCAAGTCTTCTCGTCGACCATTCCGCAATGCTTGAAGACGAAAGTCTTCGAGCACTGCGTCCTACCCATAATGACGTACGGTGCCGAGACGTGGACACTAACAGCGGGACTGGTCCACAAATTCAAAGTCGCTCAACGGGCTATGGAGCGAGCTATGTTAGGTGTTTCTCTTATGGATAAAATCAGAAATGAGGACATCCGTAAGAGAACTAAGGTAACCGACATAGCTCGCAAAATTAGTAAGTTGAAGTGGCAGTGGGTCGGTCACGTCTGCCGCAGGACCGACGGCCGATGGAGCAAACGAGTCCTGGAGTGGAGACCACGTCTCGGTAAACGTAGCGTAGGACGCCCGCCAGCCCGGTGGACTGACGATCTGCGCAAGATCGCCGGCAGGGGCTGGATGCGGAAGACAGGAGACCGGGATATGTGGCGCGTACTTGGGGAGGCCTCCGTCCAGCAGTGGACTGAATTTGGCTGAAGATGATTAAGGTACATGTGCTTTTAATAACCAGCATTGATTTGGAATCCTATCCTTGAAAACGTATTATTTAATTGATAGGATGCCCTATTTCAAAAATTACTAGACGTATTTTGTTCTAATCCATTTTCTTTTAAAGTATTTTGATAATTCTATCTTCTTAAGTTATTATTTATAATAGCCGTGGTACCATGGTTAGTGCACGCTTCTCAAACTCATAGGGAGCGGGTTCGAATCCTGCCCGGATAGCATACATGCACCACCTAGGCATTGTAGACCAATGTGCAATGTATTGCTACAACTGACGAAGACCAATTCACACCTGCAGTTTATTACCTTTCCGCATTTGGACTTCTTTGGTTTACTTTGTGTGTAAATTTTGTAATAAGAAAAAACAGCCCATTGTGTTTTTTAATTTTTATGATTGATGTGATTGGTGTAATTCTTGGAAATTCAGTCCACGCGATCGAGTATTATGTAAGAAGAAAGAAAGAAAAGAACTTTATTTGAGAAAAACATGTCGAGACATATTGTACTTGGACAGTATAAAGCAATGCCCGAACAGAGAGGTGAGGCAATCAAGCGATAAACACAGGTGGACCAAGACGTGTGTACATTTAGTGACGGACTTTGTGCGTGTTACTGAATTGTGCATTACGTTTGGACTTATTGCGTCCGGTTTTATTTGTACCTGTGTTATTCGTGTTTGTATAGTACTTATAACTTCTACACTAATTCCAACGCCGTTTTAATTCGAGTCCCGTAACGCGTAACAGTATTAACGGTGAAGGAAACCATCGCGATGATACCTGCACATCGGGATAAACGACGTGTCCAAGCTGCCTTTGCCAAGAGTGGGGGGTATACTATCCGTTGCCCTGTAAAGGGGGGCGCGAGCCCACCAATAGGCCGTTGGGGGGTTATTATTGTTTATTTATATTGCAAAATTGTTTTAATACTTCAATAGCGTGTACCAGCGAATAATATAAGAAAAAAACGGTTTTATATGCTTAACGATAATGAGTAGTTATCGCTAAGCAACATTTGTGTCCCATAATACAAATATTATCTATGTATATTTATTATCTGTGTGAGCTTACTAGTTTCTAAGAAAAATGACTGTAACATACAAATGAAAAGAAGATTTCATATTTTTCGATTGTTTTATTGTTGCTGGAGCACATTAGATTCACGTGCTGGAAAGCGGCTACCATTGCCTATGGACATTGGCAACACCAAAGGTGCTACAGATGCGCTACTGCTCTCTTAAGGGAGACTGGAACCTGGTCACTAATGCCGGAACACAACTCGAGGTTGTTATGGCGACATACTTCAGGCCAGGGGTGGTAGCCATCCAGTCGGGCAAATGCCATACCACCTGGCTGTGGTTTGTTTTGTCGCCTCTTATGACAGGCCACCCATGTATTATTTTTCCGTTCCTGCACGAATAGAAGTATGGTGAAGTCCATTCATGGAAATCGAGATATGGTTCTTACGTCATTTCTAATCTAAGTCACGATACGCCTATTAGCAAAAAAAATGGATTAATTAACTAGATGAAGCAAATTTTTATAAGGAGATGCCTTGAATTATACAATATTAGGCGTTGCAAGATGTATGTTTGTTGTCTTTCAAAAATGGTGCTACAGTAGTTTGAATAAAAATAATTGATGAATTATTTTTTTTATTTAAAAGTGGAATCTCGCAGATAAAATTCAAAATCATAAGTTTTTATTCAAAATAAATTCCACTGGAGACCGCTTTTTGAAGGTCATACATATAGGTTAAAATTTAATTTTGCTTCCTAGTCTATGTACACCGCTTCGCAACGTGTTATTACTGTTAAGGAGAAGAAGCGGCAAGAAACTCCCCAGCAACACGTCTAGCTAAAAATTGATATTCTTTATATTCTCTTATATCTCAAGTTCTTTTTATAAGTTTTATACAGAAGTATGTTACAGAATGGTTTTTGAAGAATTAATGGAGTTGTAGCCCACAGTCCATATTCAATAAGACGGAGACACAATACAAGAAAATAAAAATATTACTATAATAAAGACATGACGTACTATGTTTTTTTTATTTGTTATGTTGCAACATACTTATTGAAAGTCATGCCCTCTACCACCGCTTCCACTAGTACTACTGTTAAAGGAGTAGATGCAACGCAACAAACTCGTGTAACGGAACGAATCTTGTGACATGGGTCGTTGTGAGCGTTGTATGATCGACAGTGGTGACGTCATTACGTTTTCGCCACGACCACAACGACCGCGGTCGCCTTGTGGAACGGCTAACGGAGCATTTTGGGTGTTGTGAGCTAGTAATAGAACGCGCTGTTTATATCATTTAAAATTTTGAACAAACAGTAAGTACGTTGATTTTTTTTATAAAATCTTTTTTTTTTCTTTAATACTCGTTTACTGTAAATGCTTTGTATATATTATTTATAATAAGTTTTAGCATAAATTGGTTTTCCTTAGATCATTTCCGTATATTGTAAAGAGGACTTTTGCGATGAATTACGCCATTGATAGCCGGTTTTTAGACAGTGTAAACTCTATAACGACACTGAAGGGTCTGTACATTTTATAGCGTTATAAAGAATTGGCGTTAAATAGGGAAAATTATGTTATTTTTGTCTACCGTCTTTTGCTTTCAGTCGCTCTTTTCTGATGATAAGCGGCCGAAACGTCAGAGTAACCAAAATCAAATAAATTGCCAGGCTTAGTACCGTTACAACGTAGATTTATTATGTATACAAGTCGTGAAAGCTTAAAAAAATATAATACATATTCCAATCACAAATTATTGATATTTAAAATATGTTTTAACTAGAGATGCTATGTATTCGGCCGAATACCGACAGAGCCGAATATGCGTGGCATCTCTAGAAAGAATTAATTGTACCACATGTCCACTTCTCTATTCTTGTGACATACAAAGACATGCTGCTGATTCTATATATAGTCTGATATATCCTATTTTTGTATAGTATGTAAAGCATATTATTATTTATTTTCATTTATTCTTGGAATATTTCATATTATTTATTGTCTTCATCGCCACTGTTGTTTTAATATTTTCCTTAGTTGCTTTAGGGGCTGCCTGGAAGAGACCGTTGTAAGCGATAAAGCCACCCTTTGTTCAACATTTACTGTGCCTAGTTTTAAGAACGTATTTTTGATTTTTGGTGAATAATAAAGTGTCGTCATTCAAAGACATGAATAAACGGTATACGAACCGACGATGTTTATACTAGGCATTATCTCGCCTTCATAAGGGTTTCCTTTTGGTCATAATACCCCCAGAACCCCAACAAAGGCCTCATATTTCTCCTCAACACAAAACTAACAATACTTATTATTCCAACGTCTATATATTCGCAAACATAACTAAAGAATTTATTAACGTAAAATTATCTTATCTAGCATATTTAAACAATTATCTTTTGTTTCTAAGCCAAAGATGATTAAAATAATCTTACCATTTTTCAATTATAATATTTTGGATAAAATCATTTTTGTATGAAAATCACATTTCTCAATACATTGTATGATGAATGCACTACGGGCGAACTTGGTTAGAGAACATGGGTAACTAAAGCGAGATAACAAGGAGGTTTCTTCTGATAAGATAAAAAAATAATCGACACATCTTTTTCACTTGTTTAACCGAGATACTGGCACAGTTTATATGATTATAACTCATGTGTGTTTAGATGAAACTCTTTTATTCATATCTACCTATTTTATATTAAAGTAGCTCCTGCCCGCAGCCTACCTCGCATTTAATCTTGCCAAGCTTTTAAGGAATTATTGAGATATGTTGCAGCATTAAATTTTAGTACGTCATGTCATTATTATGACTGTTACAACTTAGACTCCGACAAAGACAAATTCCACGTACAGATCTGGAAAAGCACATTTTATTACCTGTCGGAATTTGAACTAATTGTAATCCTTTTATGATAGTCTTCTTTTGTTCACCTATTTATTGGCATACGTTGCTAGTTATTGTGGAGAATAGCTTATTGTACTCGTCTACGGCCGCTCAGGAGCATCATTAGCCAAGTGCTGCGGATTATAAGTACAAGCTAATTCTATGAAATTAGTCAAAGGAATGGAACTGATTGCCGGAGTCTGTCTTTCCCGATACTTATAACCTGGGTGTCTTCAAGTCCCGTGTGAATAGGTACCTTCTAAGTAAGCGTGCTACATCCTAGACCACATCTTTGCTCCACATAGGGCAAGATTGTGGCCAAACGCGAACCTATACTACAATAAAAAATGTCGACATTACCGGGTGGGCATATATCACAATATTTGCATTTGTGAAGTATAAAACGATGGCCTGATTGAAAGAGGGGGTCGTTTGAGTGCAACTACGATCTAGGCGTGACGTGTATACATTCGGGAATCTAATAGCGACGAACTTTGCGCGTTTTATTGAATTACGACCTTCTGCATTAAGTTTGGATTTGTTGCGTTCGGTTTATATTTGTACCTGTGTTATGCGTTGTATAGTTCTAATAAACTCTATAATACCTCGAACGGCATTTTAATTCCAGTCCCGCAAACTTGTAACATAACTATAAAAATATTTTTCTTCCTTTTATTGTGTCTTTGTCTCATTGAGTATGCACCGTTTGCTACAACTCCATAAGTCTTCGAAAAGTAATTCTGTAACATACTTCTGTATACAACTTATAAAAATAAGAACTTACTTGGCTATAAATGAAATAAGAAATATAAGTAAAACCATTTTTAGCTAGACGTGATGCTGGGGCGTTTCTGGCCGCTTCTTCTCCTTAACAGCAATAACACGTTTCGAAGGGGCGTACAAAGAATAGGAAGTAAAATTAAATTTCAATTTATATGTATGACCTTCAAAAAGGTGTTCTCCAGAGGAACTTATTTTGAATAAAAACTTTTACATTTGAATTTGTAGGGTATTTGCCCGTCTGGATGGTTACCACCACTAGTCTTGAGTATGTCGTCATAACAACCTTAAGTTGTGTTCGGCATTAGTGGCCAGATTCCAGTCGCCATGTAGAGAACAGCAGCAGATTGATGGCACCTTTGGTGTTACAAATATCCATAGGCGATGATTACCGCTTTAAAAGTGACAAAAAAATTGTCAACATTCCCCAAACTGTAAAACCTGGGTATTTAATTTTATTACCTCTATGAAACCCTTCATTGTTCGTGGTCTACCATATGCAGGTACATTAGTTACATAGGTGCACCTTGTTTACTTTTGTTTCAATTTAATTGAAAAAATCTTTATACAAACATTTTCACAATAATGTGCAACGTGATTTCTGAACATCTTTTTTGTAAGAATATTTTCTAAAGTTTTCACGACTTGTATACATAAAACACACGCTGGACAAACCCACTACATGAGATTTGATAAACCACAAATCCTCGCGAAAGTGAATCGTTTCATACCTAGAATGATGCGTGAGACTATTAAAATCAAAAATCACCCAAATTTCAATAGAGAAGATGGTTGGCAAATACCACCAGTTTGGGATCCTATTATTAAAAGAATACCCAAACCCAGCACAAACCAACTACCAGACCTCAAGATACTGGGAGCACTTTCTACGTGCACAGGAACACAAACCAACTTGATTGATAATTTTTTTTTATTTAATTTACCCAACTATTTTAATATAATATAAAATTATTAGTGTTAGGCATGTTTGCTGAAAAGTTTCTTGCGCCGCTTCTTCTCTTCAAGCCACAACATCTTGCGAAGCGGTGGTAAATTAGATTAGGCTCCTATAGAGTAAATAATAACCATAAACAAAATTAAAACTAAATAATTAAAATGAACAAGTTAGCGGTAAGCTAAATAAAACTTTAAAAATACTCATTGACACTTGACATCTTTGTTTTCCGTGAACACGGCTACTGAAAAGTGGCTGAAACGTCGGAATAATAAAAATCGAATAAATTACCACACTTAAAACCATTAAAACGTAGTTTTATTCTTTGTTGTTACTTCATGTATCTTTATGACCTTAGATTTCTGAGATAAAATAGTAATACCGTTAGTATATTAGTTATGTTAAAACCTGCAGTTTGATCGAGTGTCAAAACACTGGCATGATTTTAGAAAAATAATTTTAAATATTCTATTGATTTGTCTATATAAATAAGCTGTACACGGCAGACGTTGCCCTGCCTTAAAAAATAAAAATCTAGAACCCAATTCCAGCGTCATCTACCGGGACCAAATGTTAATCTAAACGATTCCCAAATCCACTTGATCAAACAAAAAAATTCATCAAAATCAGGCCCAGCGTTTAGGAGGAGTATCGCGGTGCCACCTACTGGGTCAACCATTCCATTCCAACCAACACCTAAATTCGGGTACCCGATTGCAATTCTATCTACCTGGTTCAAATTAAAATCTAAATCATCCCAGTAAAAAATTATAAAAATACTAATCTATATCGCTATTATAAAAATAAAGGTTGATCGTAGAGGGTTGAAAATTTAGGGTTGTATGTATTTTTTGATACTGTATCATAAAAAAAATAACTAAAAATTCAAAACAAAATTTAGGGGTGGACTACCTTTAACATTTAGGGAGATGAAAAATAGATGTTGTCCGATTCTCAGACTTACCCAACATGCACACAAAAGTTCATGAGAATCGGTCAAGTCGTTTCGGAGGAGTATGGGAACGAACATTGTGGCACGAGAATTTTATATATAAGACAAGTAATTTGTAAAATTTTGTGATTTTTATATTTGACACAGAGTTCAAGATGTAGATTGTTTTTATTTTTTGCTTTTTAGTCGAAAGTCTTTTTTAAAATCTAAAAACAAATTTCTCTGCCAATAAACACCGCTTTTTAAACAGCTACGCTGTGTGGGACCCATATCTCACAAATTAAAAATAAGAAGAAATGAACCCGACACACTTCCAGCTCTGAAGGATTAAACAGTACCTACTAATTGAAATTCAAAAGTTTTTATTCAAAATAAGTTCCACTCCACACTTTTTGAAGGTCATACATATAGGTTAAAATTTAATTTTACTTCCTAGTCTATGTACACCGCTTCGCAACGTGTTATTGCTGTTAAGGAGAAGAAGCGGCAAGAAACTCCCCAGCAACACGTCTAGCTAAAAATTGTTTTTCTTTACATTTCTTACTCTATTTATATCTTAAGTTGTTTTTTTATAAGTTTTATACAGAAGTACTTTTTGAAGAATTGACGGCCTGCTAGCTCTAGAGTTTGCTTCTATAACAACCTTGTCTTTTGTTCCAGCATCAGTGGCCAGGTTACAGCTCCTCTACGCCGCCAGTTGCACATTCGTAATACCGTTGGAGTTGCTAAGCGACAGTAGCTACCTTCCAATAGCTGGGGCGTCAGCGTGATTGCTGTACTTTAACACTAAAAAAACGTATTTAACCTTGTTCAAGAGACTTCTAGCTCTGAACTCAAAGAATATAGCAGTATCAGCAAGCAAAGCTATCATGATTTTGTCCCCTGACAATTATTGGTTTAATTTTTTTCTTAATTTTGGGAACATCGGACAAGTGCGTGACAAAGCAAGAATTATGAAGGGAGAAAGAGACAAATGGCCACAATTGTATTCAATTGGTTACAGAATCTCAAATAGTTCCTCCTTAACAGGGTGCCTCAAGCAGCCCCTTTTTGACAATCGCTTAGTGCTAATAACACGTATCTAGATACACCAATGATACATAGCATACATTTTTTGATATTTTGGGCCCTCTGGCTTCATCTTTCTTCATCTGTGGTCTGGTGCTAAAATACAAATTGAGTTTTCGTAATACCGAAGTAAGAAAGAGAGTTGGTCTGAAAGAGAGTTGGTCTGAAAGAGAGTGTCGGGGTGAAGGTAAGGAAAGGAATGCTCCGGTGGTTCGGGCATGTGGAAAGAATGTATGATGAAAGAATCACTAAACAGATATACAATGCAAAAGTGGATGGATGCAGAAGTCGCGGAAGGCCACGACACACCTTCCATGATCAAATTGATCGTGTACTAGCAGAAGGTGATGCCAGAAGCCTTAAGAACAGACGAGCGTGCATGACAAGAACTATGAATGTCAAAGAAGCAAGTGAGGCGTGTAAGAATAAGCCTAAATGGCGCTCTGTTGTTCGTGCCTACCCCGCAAGGGACCTGGCGTGAAGTTATGTCTGTATGTATGTATATGAATTTTCGTAATAGATTTTACTGGCAGATTATTTAAAAGTATTTACCACCACACAGTAGCTTAATAATACAAAGTGAAAAGTGAGAAAACAAACTTTTGTTATCTACTACTGGAACAATAAAAAAGTACTTACTATTAACATTAATATCCAATTGCTATCATTAGTAAATCACAATAATTCCAATCACAACACAATATTCATAAAGAAATCAATGTATTTAAATGTTAAAATTGGTTTCATGTAATATCATTAACAAATTCATGAAAGAAATCGCTCAAAAACATGAATCATTGATGAGTAAGATGACTCGTATTAAACACTGAATACACTTGAGTCAAAACGTTGTAACCACCTGTAACCAATATTAGATACATTCACTTTAAACTATGTTACACAAACCCCATCCCATGTTACACTATTCCCAACACATGTTACACCACAAAGATATGTGTGAATTATGGTTATTTTTAATTTGAAATAAAACATCAATTTAAATACGAAACAAACATGCGATATGGGAAGCTTGCACCGGTATGCGGCTGCTTTATCAGATAATACTTCGTTTGATTACTATTTGCCTATTATCAAAGGATTTTCTGTATCTATCGACTAGAGGATGTATTTCAAACAATGTTATGTCAAACACCTGGAAGAGTACATCCTGTTATATGTGTCTATCTTCTTCATCCCTATTAATATAATAAATCCGAAAGTAACTCTGACTGTCTATTTGTCTGCTCCGTTTTCACTGAAAAAATACTGGATCGATTTGGCTGAAACTCAGTGTATATTTAAGATGCCGACGATATACATAGGATACTTTTTACCCCGAAAAATGGGATAGTTTCCGGGATAAAAATATATGTATCTTGTGTTTGTGTGGTCGAATTGGTCGATGTGGTCGATTTGGGCGATTAGGCCGTTTTGCCGATATGGTCGCTGTAGTCAGTATGGTCGATATGGTAATGTTGTTGTACATATGTAACTTTAGCACCGAAACTTGGCATATATACTTTTCATCCGGGAGATGGGATAGATAATTTGCGATATAAAATGAAGTGAATCTTCCGGGGTAAATAGCAGTAACATAAAAATTTAATACAATGTAGCATGTGATATAACTTCCTTAAACAAAAAGCACGCGCTATCACTAGAAACACATGCGGGGTAAACCCTAGTACATTAATAAATCTGTAAATGATTCGAATTTGAACATTGCGTTTAAAAATGTGAAAAAAATCAGGAGGGGAGATAATTAGGACCAGAAGCTGTCGAAAATGCAATTTTTAAAAATTTTGCCTTTCTGCTTCTTTGTCTCTATTTTAGAGCATCACATGCAAGCTACTGAATGGATTTCAGTGAAACTAGATATAGAGCTATCTTATATCCCGGGGCGTAACTTAGGATACTTTTTATCCTGACAAATTACGTGTTTCCGTGGGATAGACGAAAGTAGCGAAAAAGATGGCGCTGCGATCACATGTTTTTGGTAAGTACCGAACATATATGAATGAAAGTTGACATACTCATAGCTGGCTTATAACCCGAGTTAAGACTTAGGATATATTTTATACCGATATTTTTTTATTGCAGGGCAGGTGGAGGTCCCTAGAGCGGAGAGCCACATCTACCACCGAGGAATGCATAACCCCTAGCGTAGTCCCAGCGTATACTAACGCTGGGCCAACATCGACGCTATAAACTGGGAAGAACCTGATTTTTGTCACATATTGTAAATTAGGTACGATAATACATTGGCGCCATTATGTTTCGACAAATTCCATTGTTTTGGTACGTTGTAATTATTCGTATATTTATCAGATAGTTCAGATGCCCCTTATCACTACTTGATCCAGTTAATTTTATTGATGTCTCATATTTTATTAGTAAGTACTTTAACAAACTTACTTATGCCAGATAGAATGGCGCTAGTGTCTATGTAAATCTTAAAATTTAAATGAAAATGTATGTCATATGCTGTAGTTGATTTTTTGGCCGTCAAACCTGATAAGTTGGTTCGGTTTTTGATATTATTAACGCCTTATGATAAAATTATAGCAATATTGTGTTAGTGTGTTTTGTGTCTCATAAATAAAAAAAACAAATTTTAAATCATTAAAATTGATTGATATTACCATATCTCTCTTTTCTTTCACTTTCTTCCAATTATTCGGGGTCGGCATAATATATCTTTTTCTTCCATACCCCTCTATTCTGTATGTCTTTTGTCACACCACAAATTGTCATATCATCCATCACACAATCCATCCATTTATTTTTGGTCTACCTTACATTTATGTCCATCAATCTTGCAGTGTAACATTCTCTTTGTCACGTGAGTTCCATCTCTCCTCTCGCATGCCTTTACCAGCTCATTCTTCTTCCTCTCTATGTCTCTCTTTTCAGTCACGAGTGCAACTTTGAAAGATCCCATTATGTTCTCATTTCTTATCGTTATCCATTCTTGTAACACCACAAATCCCTCGCAACATTCTGATCTCAGCTGAGTGGAGCTGTTTGTGATCTATCTCTCAGTGGCCCAACATTCGGACCCGTATAACATGACCGATCGTACCATAAATTGATATTACCGTATATTACCATTTTTAAAACCTAATGTTTAAAATGATTATAACATATAATTACTTCTTTCATTAATCGTGCCAAAACAGCTCTCAAATCATCGCCCGAGTTACCACCTCCGACTTCTTTAAACAACTTCGCCCCTACGCAATAGTTCTCGAGAACGTTGCGCACCAAAGCCTCGGGTGGTCCCACTACCGATATTAGTTTTTTAAGTTGTCATAAAATTCCTTCGAGGCCGGCAGCATATCACTAAGACCTCTGGTGCTGGAAATACCCATGAGCCACAGTAACCATTGTCCATCAGGTTGTCTGCTGTAAACAAATAAAGAACAGTAAATTAAGTTGTGAATTCCACAAGTAAGTGCAGTTAATTTCTTTCCCTTCTTGTAAAGTGTTTCATTTTCTATTCAGTATTTTCTAACAAGATATGGCTGGTCTTTAAAGTTGGCACATATTTTTCGCAAGTATATCCATACGTAACCATATACTGTCTCTTACGAAGCAAGTGTTAATTGCAAGTCAAAAAATATATATCTTTTGTGCTTGTTATAAATGATCTAATCAATCGTGGTTTACTTATTATTTTTGTTGTATTATGCTTTGAATAGAATGCCCGTCTGTCATTGGCCGACCTTCGTGGACACTGTCTCCTATTGTCCTAAAAGACAAGCGTGGTCTTACGTCTGTACAACATGGAATGTTCCGATGAAGTATTTAAATTAGTGTTTACTTCGCCATTTTACCATCGCACCACCGACCTGTGGTTGGAAGTACATCCACACTTCCTCGATACTTGGAAGTGGAAAAAGTGTAGGTTGCTCAAGAGCAACCATAACGTCGCCGGGGCTTAATCCCCCGGCATTGGAAGAGGCCTCGTGAGGGTAGCCCACGACTGCCAGGGCACGCGGAGTTGGGTAGCCCAATTGCCCGTAGCCCTGGCATAAGATGCAGGATGGAACACCCAGGGGCTTTAGTGGGCATCCCTAACTGGGGCGTAGCAATAGTATGGCACCAGTTCTGAGTGGGCTAATGCCCACCGCCCATTTTGCTAATCCCACACTCACACGGGTCGCGAACATCCCCCAGGCTTCTATGCCTGTCGCGGCTTAGTCCTCAAACGGATTTCTCCTGGCCAAAAAAAAGGATTAGTAGTCATTCAGATGGACAAAAACCCTATCATGGCTGTGGGTGATGTTTTATCACCTCTTACGACAGGCCGCCCGGCCGCAGTAAATTGAATTCTTTCTCCGTTCCTGCACGGAGAGAAAGATTGCCTGCCTGCTGATCGCATTCAATAAAAAATAGAAATCTTCATTCTGTTTTCTATATTGTTTGCTTTACGATACAGACTAGTTGTCCCGGCAGACGTTGTCCTGCTCGGAAAAGCTTCAATCGATATGCCACCAACGCGACGAGCAGCGCCACCTACCGTGTCCAATTGTGCACCAACTCAGAAGCCTTCTCTGGCTCATGCACAACAACTTTGCTACAGATCATCACATGATCAAATGTATAGTTTACGATTCTATAAAAGACATACAGACAAACATTCATTATTATATATAAGAAAGAATATTAGTACTTTATTATTAATTATACATGTTGTGCATAAATCATTTTATCCACATTCGTTGAGTTATATGAAGTACCTGGCATATTATACTCATTGTCTACAATTGTATTGTTAATGCGAAAAAGACTTGATGCAAAAATAGATGACTAATATTAATAGTGTTTATCAGATTTATCATACAATTGTAGTATACCCACGCTTGGACGTCATTGTTTCCCACTCTGTAATCATCTTCTATAGTGCATACCTACTTAGCAACCAAAGCTGTAACAAATCTTTTATGTCTTTTTCCTGTAATTTTGAAATAGACAAAGTTACAATACATGTTGTTCATAGTCAGATTGTAATTTGGTAACTGCTCGTATATAAACTAGTTTCAGTACGCAAGAACCAAATTTGATATTCAGTTAAGACAAGAATGGATGATGGTGTGCTACCAATTGCTGCCGCTCTCTAAAGAAAGACTGGAACTGGCCACTAATGCCGGAACATAACTCAAAGTTTTTCTAGCGGCAAATTGTAGACCAGTGGTGGTAGCCATCCAGTCGGGCAAATGCCCCACCACCTGCTGTGGGTTGTTGTGTCGCCTTATACGACAGGCCGCCCAACGCAGGAAATTGTATTCTTTCTACGTTCTAGCACGGATCATCATACGCCTGCAGCGATGTTATTGGATCGGTTCTTTTTAACTGCTTTTGTTACTATTTTCTTCACGAAATTAACGAAGCCGTCTTCCGAGAAGATCATCCCTTGTATTGGACACAATGGGTACATGTCATCCTTCACAGCATCAAGCCAGCATTTCTTGGACCTACCACGACCGAGACCTGGCGGAGGAGGCATGGTTAGACACATCTTACCAACAATTAGCCAGTCTGTAAAAAAGTAGCCGTACCAACTTAAGCGACTCACATGAACACGACACAGCTAACATTATACCACGTTTAGCATGAGCATAGTCAATAAATCAAATAATTTTACACACTAAAATGACGAAACGTTAGCCATGCCAATAAAAAAAACAACTACACGCTGCCATTCACCTGCTTTTGCACAACTGCAAACGTCAGTCGTCAACTGTAAAGCGCGCGCGCAGCACGCGAGCGCCTCTGCCGGTTGTAAACAAGAAACGTGATTTAAAATTCGAATTAAGAATTTCTATTTTCAAAAATTTTTATACATTCAATAGTGAATGTTTTGTGATGTTTAAGTGAAAGTGACAAGGATCTGACTACAAATAATAATTACATCAATTTGAAGGTAATTAGTAGTTTTATTGAAATAGATATATGAGTAGAATTGACTAGTGTAACACGGAGGTTTTACATCTTAGCATAAACCTCCACCAAAGGAATATAAATAGAATGTCATGTCACGTAAGGGCGACTTGACTTATGTCTACGATATAAGACGTTTTCTAGCTATCTAACGAATCCAAATTTATCCTTATAATCATTAATTATTAATTGTAGTAGCCTTATATATTTCAACTACTATACTAGTTTTATTTATTAGATAAAATAATGGTTTCAAAACAGTCCAATGAACTAATTTTGCAATAGCTTTAATTTTATTTGTTTATATAACATTATGATCTAATATATTATGTATTCTAATATATAAAATTCTCGTGTCACAGTTTTCGTTGCCATACTCCTCCGAAACGGCTTGACCGATTTTGATGAAATTTTTTGTGCTTATCCGGTATCTATGAGATTCGGCCAACATCTATTTTTCATCCCCCTAAATGTTAGGGGTAGTCCACCCCTAAATTTTTTTATTTATTTTTTAGACAAAATTTTTAATTTCTATTTTTTTATGATACAACATACAAAAATACATACAACCCTAAATTATTAACCCTCTGCGACAAACCCCTATTTTTACCGGGCAGGACGACGTCTGCCGGGACAGCTAGTAATTTTATACATATATAGTCGCAGTAGTTCAGAAGATAAATAACACTTCTTATTCCAGTTAGCTCCGTTTTTAACCAATCAAAAAAAGGGGAGTGTGCGTCGTGTATTTTTTTTAAATTTTGTTCAGTCATAACTTTCTATTTACAAAAATTACTTTTACACAATGAATGTTTCGTGATGTTTAAGTGAAAGTCTAAAGGATTCTGATTAAAAAATATTTAATTTCATCAAATTGAAAGTAATTATTAATTAACTTATTTTGCGATTGTTTTAATGTTGTTTATAAATATAACATTATCATCTAATTTACTCTGTGGAAAGTCGCAGTGGTTTAGCGGATAAATAACACTTTAATTTTAGTAAGTTCTTGGTAGATTTTTCTTTTCTTCAAAATTACATCTCTCTCTCACGATGTTACGTGTCGATGATCAGTAGGGTTGACACGAAAAAATTACATAAATAGTTGTTGCAATAAATATATTGTATTAATTTATTATTGTATTTTATAATTTATTATTGTAGATGAAATAGCAACTCATAACCCGATCGGGCACCGGACGACGGCTCAAAATATGCAGAAAGATTAAAAAATTAAAAATTCAAACTGTAAGAAGAAAATACATCGCGAATTAGAAGTTTTTTCAACAGCGGCTTAGTCGCCGCCTGGATCACGGCATGTTTTGTCAACCGACTTACCCTTGCCGAATGGGTTCACAAAAAATTACCCTCTGATTTTATATTTTTATTACGTAAAATAGGGTATTTTAAGATACTAATTTGAATATTTTTGTATTTTAAGCGTTAGTTTTTTTTATAATCCGATTTTAAAATTATTTCTCCGATGACGTCATAAGGGACAAGTTTACATTGATTTCTTTGCCTAGAAAACAAAAATAATAAAAGTAAGTTTTATCTACATATATATAATCATAGTAATCTGTGCTACTATTTAAATGTCACTGTAATGAGTAACATTACGTATCGCGGTCATTATAGTGTTTTTTGTCGCTAGGCTTATAATTTTCCGTGTTCAACCATTATTATTTTCTATAGTTATCATTAATTTTTTTAAAGTGATTTTAGGGAAAATCCATGTTACAGAACTTAAATCAAATAATGTACAGCTAGATTTTTTTTACACCTGAAGCAGACAAACAGGCAGACTGCCCACCTGAATGGATTTAGTAAGGTCAAATAAAGGTCAAACACATTTCTTACAAAATACAAGAAGATCGTACCTTTTTTGGAATTTTAACTAGACAGAAATGATTAAGGACACTATTCCTCGAAATGGTTTTTCAAATAGCTAGATTGCTAAAAAGTGAACAATCCCAATTGCCTCGGGGTGCCGCTGTGACATAAGTATATATGTTATTCTAACGCATGCAAAGCCGCGGCATGAAGCTGGTAATAATATACATACATAATTAGTCATATTAATAGTTCCTACATTCAAATTCAAATTCAAAAGTTTTTATTCAAAATAAGTTCCACTGGAGAACACTTTTTGGACGTCGTACATATAGGTTAGAATTCCCAGACCTCTAGTACCACTAGCAGTTCACCAAATAGCCCAGTACGTTTAGTCCTCATTTCCCACAATAGTCCTGAAATGGCCGGGACTTGCCCTAGGGTGCATTATTATATTGTTACGAGCTACAGGATTCGAATTAAAATAAATGCCGTTGGAATTACTATAGAGATTATTAGAACTGTACAAACACGTATAAAACAGGTACAAATAAACTGGATGCAACCAGTTCACACTGCACGATTCAATGCACACGTCTTACTCGTATCGTAGTCGTCGCTTGACCACCCCACTCCTCCGTTCGGGCATTGTTTAATAAACTGTATAATAGAACAAAGGATCGCGTTCGCCGAGTCTATCCATCTGGCAAGCTTCGCCGCAATACAGTAAAAACAAGGATTAACTCGACACTTAATGACAGCCATAAAAAAGTACGATAACAAAAATAATGAATTACAAATTCCAAACACAAATTAAACAAAAGAATTCCTTAATCATAGAAGGCAATAAACTGCGTTTTTACGACATGCAGGTGTCTTTGTCGGTATATATCAATATGGTGTAGGCAGGAATAATCGCCGGTCAGTGTCACGCCACATTTACATTAAATTTATTAAGAAGCCTCTACGTGTTGGCCTTTCTATGGCCCCACGCAGGCCTTTCAAAAGTCCCGGCCATTGTTATGGCCCATGGTCTTGTTATACATACATAAGTATAAACATACTTCTGCATTTCTAAGCAATAGAGTAAAAATATTCATAACCTACTTTTCTTTGGAGAAAACCGATAAATATAATAGAGTGTCCTCGACGGTCGCGAAGTTACGACACTAGAACCAAGGTGTTGCGCGTCGCATTTAGCTTGTGATGGACAAACCAACAAAACAAGTATAATATTATATGAATTTGAATTATCATTCTAAAACCAGAAACAAACTAGATCAAGCAAAGCTATTAATAAGCGTCTACAGAGGACAGTAAAAATGGGGAAAAAAATGAAAATTAAACAAAGAAACAATGAAAAAATGTGCAAAGACGTATGGTAGATAGATAACATTGTATATACAAATACAAACAAGAACTTAAAGACTAAGGGCCTTACTTATAATAATCTCGCTAAGAAAGGATTAGCAATCTCTTAAGAGACTCTTAAGCCCCTAATCAATGGCTGTTTCAAATAAATCTTGCCATCTTAATTCTTAGCAGTCACTTAAACTACCTCTCGATGTTATTTGACAGTTATTTATGAGATACTTTACAACCACCTCTTATCCTTAAGAGGAGTTTATGGATAAGATTTTCGTTAATCAGTTGCTGAGCAGTTTCTTAAAATTTAACAAACGATTATAAGTAAGGCCATAAAATTATATCTAGTTATGAACAAAGGACGGTCTTATCGCCAAAAAGCGACCTCTTCCACACAACTCCAGGAGTGAATTGAGATGATAATGCCGATGGTGGTATACGTAACATAGTACTGTTACATACCGACAAAGAAATACGCATGTGGTTTATTATTTTTCCCGCACTTTTTTTGTTTACTTTGTGCTTAATATTTGCAATTAGACAATAGCCTATTTTATTGTTTTTGTTTATGGCCGTTCGCAGGAATAATTAACCAGGTGTGCATATTACGGATCCTTTGTTGTATTGTACAAGTATAAAACGATGCACGAGCGGAGGGGTAAGGCAGTCAAGCGAGGATTACGATACGAGCAAGACGTACATTCGATGAGCGATATAGTGACGGACCTTGCGCGTGCTATTGAATCGTGAAATTTCTAGTAGTGTCTAGTTATATTTGTACCTATGTTATACGTGTTTGTACAGTACTAATAAATTCTATAGTAATTCCTACGGCATTTTAATCGAGTTCTCTAGCTCGTAACAATATAAAACACGTTGTACGTGCCTGTAATATTGGAAGGTTACTCTCGATTACCGTGGGATCCACTCCACTCCTGACGCAGTGACAATAGAACCACATCAGCAAAATATTCTTTCGAATAAAAACATTACAAATCGGTGCACAATTGACGCAGAAATTGCGTAACAAACGTCAAAAAAGTCAAATTGAAACCCTCCCCTTTTAGAGTCAGCTAAAAAGTGACATATTTGAATGAATAAGTTAGGACAAACGTGATGTTATTAAAAGCGCATTATCAACTACTGACGCGTTACTGCATAAAATAGATAAGAATTCATTTAGCTCATCACTGCCTTCTTAGCTGTTACTATGTGTATATTCATGAATAAATAAAATCACGTTTTCAACGTTAAATTAGATTATATTCATAAACTAGTACAAATCTAATTGACAACTATGTTTATTTTGTTACGAGTCGCGTGACTCGAATTAAAATGCCATCAGAATGACTATAGAATTTATTAGAAATATACAAACACGTATAGCACAGGTACAAATATAACCGAATACAAGTCCAAACGTAATGCAGAAGGTCGTGATTCAATAAAACGCGCAAAGTCCATCAATTATTAGATTTCCGATTGTAGCATACAAGTCTGCTTCGCTCGTGGTTCTCGCTCGACTGCCTCCTCATCCAGCCTCCACCAGGTCATCGTTTTATACTGCACAAATACGATGTCCCCGTATCTAAGTCGACTTATTCCTCCACACCTGGCTAATGAGTCATCCGCAAACTGCCATAAAAGAGTACAATAAAACAATGGGCTGTTTTCAATTGACAAATTTTAAACACAAAGTAACCAACCAAGGCTATCACAAAAGAGTTACAATTACTTTAAATGCCTGCAGATAACAAAATGTGTTTTGTTTCGGTTATGCAGGTGGGTTTTGTTTATGTCGGGACCTGAGTTGTAACAATATTATCTATCCCTACATTTATGTATCTTATCCATAAAATTTATTATCTCATCTAGTCTATCTAGTTTAGATAGATAGATAGATAGATAACACTTTATTGTACACCATTACAGAAAAGCTTACGAACTAGTATTATTATAGTAGGGTACAAAGGGCGGTCTTATCGCTAAAAAGCGATCTCTTCCAGACAACCCGTGGCAAGAATATTCCGATTTGAAGTGGCGACGGTGGTATACATAATTATTGTACGATTACTTAAATTTTATTAATATAAACTAACTAAACTATACTATATATACAAACATACACATAAGTTATATACATATATAATATATAGCGATAATATGCAACTATTTAAACATAATAGACATATAGCTATATGCAATATAATATATACTGTAGCCGCAGACGTCCGATCGCCACGGCGGCCGCTCACAAACTGTTGCGGACAGAATCACTCCACTGACGTCACCCCCGTAAAGCCCGTGCGACCACGCCCCGCCTACCGCGGGGACATAGCTCGCTCCGTTAGCTGCTAAGCGTCTGCATTTTTGTAGTACTTTAGTAAGCGCGGAGCGAGCCTACATCATGCATTCCTGAACTGCAATTCAAACACACAACATTGTTTCACTTCTACCTGAAGACCTTAAAAATACTAATTACATAAAATTACATATCATTATATTGCAGATAGAATTTTCTGACTAAATTCTTAAATTTTATTAGGGATTTTGCTTGTCTGACAGCAACAGGCAATGAATTCCAAAGTTGGACAGCCTTAACCGTGAAAGAATTATTAAAGAACGTTGTACTATGAATAGGAGGAATTATCGACATTTATACCAGAAAACAAGGTCCATTTCTGCCTGATCCATTACCTTTAGGTTTTAAGTTACAAACATAGCAAATGAACACTAAAACATAAGTGCTAAGTGCAGTAATGTTTTCGTTATATTCAATTAGCATAACTACTTTCTAAGTTATTTCCGGCGATAACTTGTTTTAAATTCGCACTGCTAAAGTGGATTCAATATTATAAACGAAGTAATCATGTTTATTTGCTTAAGGCTGTGTGCACAGATGTACAGTTGCAGTATTTATTTTTAACTACTAAGTATAAATAAAGCATCCGTGCAGGGACCGAGAAAGAATATAATTTCCTTATATTATATATATATATATATATTATATAATTATCTCGTAAGAAAAAAACAAATTACACCATGACAAATCGCTTGTAAACTACATAATGCCTTTTCATCATAGTTACAATCATAAAGTGGTTTTGAAATTAAAAACAGTATTATACTATTGATGGCGTATCGAAGCAGTATGCAATATTTTCTTTCGTCACAATAACAAATGAGTTATGTTATTAAATAGTACTTCTCTGCAATTGTTCTGTTCTACTCCATTGTAGCACCAAGACTAGCTTCATCTGCAAATTAAAAAAGGGGTTTAATCAAAAACCTAAACTCAAATGACATGAGTTCTAATCTTGGCCGGTAAAGCATGCACTTCTTAAACATTTTTCTGACCTAATTTTCATATTTTAACAATTACCACGTGCTAGGGGAAAGAGAAATATCGTGATGAAACTGCCAAGCCGCCTTAGATAATCGTGGCGGGCATGCTATCCGTTCCTCCCTGAAAATTGAGAGGTCCAAACCCAACAGTGGAACATTTATGTGGAGCAAAAACTTTGTATCCCTTTTTACGAAAATCGCGCGGCTCCGTCGGCGTATTTGGACTTCTTTTGTGTAGTCTGTGTTTAAAATTTGCGATTAGAAAACAGCCCATTGGGTATTGTAATATTTTATGGTAGTCATTAGCCAGGTGAGATTCTAGGAAATTCAGTCCACGCGGTCGAGCAGACATTGTATTTGTACAGTATAAAGCAATGCCCTAATTGAGGCATAAGGCAGTCTAGCGATAGCCACAAACGAAGCAAGACGTTACTGACGGACTTTGCGCGTGTGATTGAATCGTGCATTTCTTTTGGACTGGTTGTGTATAGATATATTTGTACCCGTGTTATACGTGTTTGTTTAGTTCTAATAAATTCTATAATAATTCCAACGGCATTTTAATTCGAGTCCTGCAACTCGTAACAATATATTTGAGACGTACACGAATATATACTATTTTTTATTGTTAAAATCAAATTAACAACCTAGCCTTAGCGAAATCTGTGATTATAGAAGTAAAGTCTTTTACAACAGAACCTTCGTAATGTTCAAACTTATATTTTAAATTAATTATGGTCGAATTTCGACCACCAGTATATAAAAATAGACGAATAGTACTACATACTCACTAATTTGTAAATGTATTATTTGTAATGTAATTATTTTTAAATAATTTAAAAACTGCTCACACAGAGTTCGAAATATTTCAAAGTATTTTGTTAATAGTTCAAACTTCATGTTGTAAAGCTTAAATATATATTAGATTATTAAATGTGACGTCGATAGTCGAAATTTAGGTTTTATCCTAAAGGGTGAAGTAACGGGTAATTTATGGATGGCCCCTTACAAGACCCAAATTCATCAAATGATTTTACATTCCTAATTAAGTACTTTATAGACATGTGCACGTTTGTTTGACGTAAGTACATGAAATGTGCACTTGACCAACTGATTGATTTTGCGTGTACTGAATCTTAAATATTATCTATGAATTACAAATATTCTAATACTCATGATGTGAATACGAGTTCTGTTACAAATGATACGGAAATCAAGATTACAAGGTTAACAACTTAACCGGAATTAATCTTATATGGCTTAAACCATTGGAATAGTAATTTAAATCAAATCAAAACAAAATCAATTTATTGACAAAAAATTATGCAGAAACTAGCTGACCCGGCGAAGTTCGTGCCGCCTATTTTCTAAATTCCTAAAAGACTTTGTTCCATGACACAAAATCAAAATCACGAAAATCGCTCCCGGTGATTAAGAGGATTCTAGACCCCGCTCTCAACGCCACCTACCGGTTCTAATTGCGAATCTAAACCATCCGGGAACCCACTCAAACACACAAAAACAAAATCACCAGAATCGCTCCCGGTGATTAAGAGGATTCTAGACCCCGCTCTCAACGCCACCTACCGGTTCTAATTGCGAATCTAAACCATCCGGGAACCCACTCAAACACACAAAAACAAAATCACCAGAATCGCTCCCGTGGATTAAGAGGATTCTAGAACCCGATCTCAGCGCCACCTACCGGTTCTAATTGCGAATCTAAACCATCCGGGAACCCACTCAAACACACAAAAACAAAATCACCAGAATCGCTCCCGGTGATTAAGAGGATTCTAGACCCCGCTCTCAACGCCACCTACCGCTTCTAATTGCGAATCTAAACCATCCGGGAACCCACTCAAACATACAAAAACAAAATCACCAGAATCGCTCCCGGTGATTAAGAGGATTCTAGAACCCGATCTCAGCGCCACCTACCGGTTCTAATTGCGAATCTAAACCATCCGGGAACCCACTCAAACACACAAAAACAAAATCACCAGAATCGCTCCCGGTGATTAAGAGGATTCTAGACCCCGCTCTCAACGCCACCTACCGCTTCTAATTGCGAATCTAAACCATCCGGGAACCCACTCAAACATACAAAAACAAAATCACCAGAATCGCTCCCGGTGATTAAGAGGATTCTAGAACCCGATCTCAGCGCCACCTACCGGTTCTAATTGCGAATCTAAACCATCCGGGAACCCACTCAAACACACAAAAACAAAATCACCAGAATCGCTCCCGGTGATTAAGAGGATTCTAGACCCCGCTCTCAACGCCACCTACCGGTTCTAATTGCGAATCTAAACCATCCGGGAACCCACTCAAACACACAAAAACAAAATCACCAGAATCGCTCCCGGTGATTAAGAGGATTCTAGACCCCGCTCTCAACGCCACCTACCGCTTCTAATTGCGAATCTAAACCATCCGGGAACCCACTCAAACATACAAAAACAAAATCACCAGAATCGCTCCCGGTGATTAAGAGGATTCTAGAACCCGATCTCAGCGCCACCTACCGGTTCTAATTGCGAATCTAAACCATCCGGGAACCCACTCAAACACACAAAAACAAAATCACCAGAATCGCTCCCGGTGATTAAGAGGATTCTAGACCCCGCTCTCAACGCCACCTACCGGTTCTAATTGCGAATCTAAACCATCCGGGAACCCACTCAAACACACAAAAACAAAATCACCAGAATCGCTCCCGTGGATTAAGAGGATTCTAGAACCCGATCTCAGCGCCACCTACCGGTTCTAATTGCGAATCTAAACCATCCGGGAACCCACTCAAACACACAAAAACAAAATCACCAGAATCGCTCCCGGTGATTAAGAGGATTCTAGACCCCGCTCTCAACGCCACCTACCGCTTCTAATTGCGAATCTAAACCATCCGGGAACCCACTCAAACATACAAAAACAAAATCACCAGAATCGCTCCCGGTGATTAAGAGGATTCTAGAACCCGATCTCAGCGCCACCTACCGGTTCTAATTGCGAATCTAAACCATCCGGGAACCCACTCAAACACACAAAAACAAAATCACCAGAATCGCTCCCGGTGATTAAGAGGATTCTAGACCCCGCTCTCAACGCCACCTACCGGTTCTAATTGCGAATCTAAACCATCCGGGAACCCACTCAAACACACAAAAACAAAATCACCAGAATCGCTCCCGGTGATTAAGAGGATTCTAGACCCCGCTCTCAACGCCACCTACCGCTTCTAATTGCGAATCTAAACCATCCGGGAACCCACTCAAACATACAAAAACAAAATCACCAGAATCGCTCCCGGTGATTAAGAGGATTCTAGAACCCGATCTCAGCGCCACCTACCGGTTCTAATTGCGAATCTAAACCATCCGGGAACCCACTCAAACACACAAAAACAAAATCACCAGAATCGCTCCCGGTGATTAAGAGGATTCTAGACCCCGCTCTCAACGCCACCTACCGGTTCTAATTGCGAATCTAAACCATCCGGGAACCCACTCAAACACACAAAAACAAAATCACCAGAATCGCTCCCGGTGATTAAGAGGATTCTAGACCCCGCTCTCAACGCCACCTACCGCTTCTAATTGCGAATCTAAACCATCCGGGAACCCACTCAAACATACAAAAACAAAATCACCAGAATCGCTCCCGGTGATTAAGAGGATTCTAGAACCCGATCTCAGCGCCACCTACCGGTTCTAATTGCGAATCTAAACCATCCGGGAACCCACTCAAACACACAAAAACAAAATCACCAGAATCGCTCCCGGTGATTAAGAGGATTCTAGACCCCGCTCTCAACGCCACCTACCGCTTCTAATTGCGAATCTAAACCATCCGGGAACCCACTCAAACATACAAAAACAAAATCACCAGAATCGCTCCCGGTGATTAAGAGGATTCTAGAACCCGATCTCAGCGCCACCTACCGGTTCTAATTGCGAATCTAAACCATCCGGGAACCCACTCAAAAACACAAAAACAAAATCACCAGAATCGCTCCCGGTGATTAAGAGGATTCTAGACCCCGCTCTCAACGCCACCTACCGGTTCTAATTGCGAATCTAAACCATCCGGGAACCCACTCAAACACACAAAAACAAAATCACCAGAATCGCTCCCGGTGATTAAGAGGATTCTAGACCCCGCTCTCAACGCCACCTACCGCTTCTAATTGCGAATCTAAACCATCCGGGAACCCACTCAAACATACAAAAACAAAATCACCAGAATCGCTCCCGGTGATTAAGAGGATTCTAGACCCCGCTCTCAACGCCACCTACCGCTTCTAATTGCGAATCTAAACCATCCGGGAACCCACTCAAACATACAAAAACAAAATCACCAGAATCGCTCCCGGTGATTAAGAGGATTCTAGACCCCGCTCTCAACGCCACCTACCGGTTCTAATTGCGAATCTAAACCATCCGGGAACCCACTCAAACATACAAAAACAAAATCACCAGAATCGCTCCCGGTGATTAAGAGGATTCTAGAACCCGATCTCAACGCCACCTACCGGTTCTAATTGCGAATCTAAACCATCCGGGAACCCACTCAAACACACAAAAACAAAATTTCATCAAAATCGGATGTATAGTTTACGATCCTATAAAGGACATACACACAAACATTCATTTTTATATATCAAGATATTTATTACATAGGTTTCGCACTAGCCTGTATTGCGGGCACAAGTACGTGTGTGACTTACAATTTTTAAGTCTAAAATTAAATATTTTTTTCAAAATAGATAGTAATGGGACTGTACTTTGAATATCTACGCAGCGCCAAGATATTCTAATTATAGAATTGGGACCCTGATTGAAAGCAATTACCGTTGCCTACAAATGTTTGCAACACTAGGGTAAAGCTTTGCCGGCCCTTACTATGGGCGTATGGATGGGATAGGAAAGATCGAATAAAATTGATGGGATATATGGCCTCAAATTCAAATGTTTTTATTCTAAATAAATTCCACTGGAGAACAATTTTTGAAGGTCATACATGTAAGTTAAAATTTAAATTTACTTCTTATAGTATTACATCGCTTCGTAATGTGTTATCGTTGTTCCAAGAAGAAGAAACGGCAAGTAACTCCCCAGCAACACGTCTGGCTAACAAAGAGTTTTTCGTCATAATCATTTATCTATACCTCGGGTTTTTTTTTAGATACATACAGAAGTTCTATTAAAATTACTTTTCAAGGAATGAATGAAGTTTTAAGGAACAAAAAAATCTTGTTACCACCGCAATAATCCAATGTATAAGGTAATGGAATTGGAAGATGAGATAAAAAAGAGGATAGGGAGAAGTAAACCTCTGGAACGATCACTTATCGAGCCAAAAGGGCGGCAAAAGCTGAAAAATGCCGCCCCTGCTGTCCTATATTTATAGGCTGAGTCTATTCTTACGGGTACCGTACGAATAAATATAATTTATTAGTCCAGTACCCGTACAAATAGTCACGTCGAATGGCTGAGTCTATTAATACGGGTACTGTACGAACAATTTATAATTATTAATACGGGTACTGAAAATGTTATTAAAAATGCTCGGCCAAAAAAAAAAAAACTAACCTAATTATAGATAGAAAATAAGTATTTTACGAAGTTCTTCCAATCCATACAAGAGCAGTACGCAAATACTCGCGTATACTTTGTAGTAACATATAAGCAGACCTTGTTCCGTAATGTACAGCGCCAGTACACATAAGGACTAATCGTGTACGAAAATTATTTTTGGGTGGTTATAAAAAAAATAACCACGAAGGCTAGGTTCTAACCTATATTAAAAATGTTCCGATTTGTTCATAATAAATAAATGTGCCGTGTACCTAAACCCCACCCTCATTTTAGAATTTATTTATTTATTTTTATTTTCATGCTTTCAATAATGCTTTAAAACATGTCATTAAAAAAAACCTAACCTAATTAAAAAACAAGCTTATCATCCAATTCATTCTTAATTTTTTTTTAAATAATTGAATGTCTGTTCGAATAAATATAATTTATTCGTCCAGTACCCGTACAAATAGTCACACCGATATTTTTACCTTAATAATCATCATCATTTCAGCCATTAGACGGCCACTGATGGACACGCGAGGGTCAGCTTTTTATTATTCCGACGTTTTGGCCACTTTTCAGTTGCCGTGATCACGGAAGACAAAGATGTCAAATGTCAATGAGTATTGTTAAAGTTTTATTCAGCCTACCGCCATCTTGTTTATTTTAATTATTTAATTATAATTTTGTTTATGGTTATTATTTACTCCATGGGAGCCTATCTAATTTACTACTGAAGAGAAGCGGCGCAAGAATTTTATATAATATTAAAATGGATGGAAGGCAAAATAAAGGAAAATATGTATCAAGTTGATTTGTGTTCCGGTACACGCAGCAGAAAGAGCTCACCGTGTCTTGGTTTTTGCTGGATTTGGGTCTTAATAGTTTTGATGATCGGATCGCAAAGAGGTGGTACTTGCTAACCATCTTCTCTATAGAAATTTAGGTGTTTTTTTTTTAATGCAATAACCTCACGCATCATTCTAAGTATAAAACGATTCTCTTTTGCGAGGATTAGTAGTTTATCGAATCTGATGTAGTGGTTGGGTTTATCCAGAGTGTATTCAGTTATCTGGAAGCTTAAAGTACTGGACAACTCAGTGGTGAAAGTTGCATTAATGATGAGTTGTGTATTTGTTTACGATGTTGGAATTGAACCAAAAAACTAGACCCGGCCCTTTATCTAACTAATCGTTTCACGCCGGTTATGAGTGAGAGCGTGGTATCAAACCGATCGAGTTGGCTGGCATCGTGCCTGGCTCGACGTTCTACGTGGTAGAATGTCTCTTCTTAAAAATATTTCCGCAAACAAAGTCACATGCAGACCCGCATTAGCAATATATATACGGTACTTAAGCATTACCTAACATAAATCTCACGGTCATTGCATTATGTTGGTGTCTTATTTGTAACAAGAGTCCGTCTTACACAACTATTAAAGAGTAATAATGCAATATAAAGTATCAATTAATCATTACATAATTGCAACAGGCATGCCAATGAATACTTAACAAAGTAATCATAACATTCTGATATTATAGAGAATGTTGCTTATAATCTTTTAATAACCGCCATGTTTTTTTATGTCCGTTTTTTGTTCTGTAATCAATACGGAAATTTGTTAACACATGCTCTGCGACAACGCAAATACAAAATTTGTATTTTTTTCCATAGGTCACTCAGGTATATAATATCAGCCCATAAATGTCCCACGGCTTGGCTCGGGCCTCCCACTGTCGGGATTTCAACGAACAAAAAGCGACGACTTTTTTAAAAAGCTGGTAAATTGACGTGAAAATTTTCGATTGAAAATTAGTTGTTTTATCGATATTAAGTCAAAATAAGATGTAATAATAAATAATTTAAATAATAAAAATCCAGTGGGTTTGGGACACAAAAAGGTAAGTTTTTACCAAATTTAGTGGGATTTTAGGTTTTGTAAAATATAATAATAAAAATCCCAAAAACAAAAAAAATCAAATTATTTGAATTTTTCACACAAATTTTGAGGTTATATGAAAAAGTGTAAATACAAAAGTTGTAGATTTTTTTGCTATTTAACTTAAAACTACAAGTCCTTTTCCATTGGACTTGTAGTTTTGCTGGCAATCGAGACAAACCGTTTTTACCCCTAAAAACTCCCCCTTCCGCTTCCCGACCTCAGATCGCCAGTAAATTACTTTTCCTTTCCTTTTTGTAACATTCTCTTCCTTTTAATGGATTACATCTTACTATTATTTTTTTGGTTTCAAAAATTATTGACCCTGATCCTTTTTAATTGAATACGATCCATGCAGTTTGCCAATGTAATTGTTTGTATAATCATGTAACTTTTTTTGTAAATATTTTTCAAAATACACAAATTTTTACAAGTCATAATTCTAGTCCTAAAACTAGAAAATAATAAAATTGTCTTTGACTCGCTCTCTTAGAAAATTAGAATTTTGCAGTTGACTGATTATACGTAGGAGTCATCGATGAAATCTATTGAAACCTACCGGAAGATTACCCAAAAAGTAAATACTTCTGTTATCTACATTATCTACACAACAATGAACGTTGAATTTCCCACTATGTACAATTATCAAAATAACAAACAAAGTATCTAATGATTGTTTGTACCGATTTTCACAACAATAGCCACTTAAATAAACACGTCAAACTATTCTTCATATAATAAGTAGATACTAGTGACATTTTTTAAATTAATTAATTTATGTTTCATGAGGGTATTTACTAGGTTTACTATATTCAATCGCATAAAATTCTAAACATGCCGTGTCTATATATTGCAGCTAGGGTTGCCAACTATTTTTTGAGAAAAATAACTTATTATGGCAACGCGAATGACAACTCTAAATCATGTTTAATATCAATATTTATTATTTTCATATCGTTTAATATTATTAGTTTCATATTAAAAACATATAAAATGTATTAGTTTACTTATTTATGTGCTGACAGTACACTACTACAAACGCAATAACGCGTCGAAGCTAATTTATCTGCAAAACTGTATGTGTAAAAAGTAAGTGCAATAGTCAGCATTTTACAAATAAACACCTGTATCTGAATGCTTACCAACACATTAATATTAGTATATGTTCGCTAGTAAAAAACCGACTTCACTATCATCACTACATAGTCACTACATAGTATAAAACAAAGTCGCCTTTTCTGTCCCTATATCCCTATGTGCGCTTAAATCTTTAAAACTACCCAACGAATTTTGATGTGGTTTTTTCCAATAGATAGAGTGATTCAAGAGGAAGGTTTATATGTATAATACATGCATCATATACTAAGGCAACATTGCTAATTTTAGAGGTTTCTATGTAGTGATGCCCGTGCAAAGTCGGAGCGGGCCGCATTGCACCCGTGCGAAGCCGGGGCGGGTCGCTAGTCATAAAATAAAAAGTATAAAATAATATATATAATAATTATAAACTGATTAAATGTTTAGTCAAAAGTCTTTATAAAGTTATTTTAGTTTAGTTTGTTTAGTTTAATTTTAGTTTATAAAATCGGTTTTTTAAACGAACTTTTTATTTGTTGTCTGTACACACAGTACAGTTTACAAATAAAATATTATTTTATTTTATAGTTATACACGATAAATAATTGTTATAACTAGTGGTCGCCCGTGGTCGAAATTCGACCATAATAATTAATGTCAAAAACTATATACTTCTATAATCACAGATTTCGCCAAGGCGACAATAAAGAAAAGAGTATACATGCGTGTGTGTGTCAAATACATGGTAGTGTTTTTTTATTGATTTAATGTATTTATTATGCTTAATTTTTTAAATATTAGCATTAGTTGCTTCTTCTCTATATAAACTATAAGTATACGAAATTTCATACTCCTCCGTCTACGCAATTTTCGTAAAAAGGGGTAAAAAGATTTTGCTTCACGTATTATATCTATCTATATATAGATAAGCAAAGTTTGTTTTCTTTGTCCGAGGTAAACTCGAAAACTACTGGACCGATCAGCATGAAACCACAACCATTCGACGCGGAATTAATCGTAGATGGCTATAGGCTATATATTTTTCAAATTCTATGAGCCCTTTGCCATGTTTTCTGAATTTGTTTGTTTATTAATGTATTTGCTCCCATAAAACAAAAGACGGGCATTTATCCTTGGTTCATTTGTTTTCTAGCTCATAAAAGAGGAACAGGATTTAACATAACCTCTATGTTAGAAACAACTATAGTCTGAACATATAAAGCAGAAGACCCTGAATGTATGCTTGAACGCGCTAATCTCAGGAGTCACTGTCTGATTTAAAAATTCTTTCAGTGGTAAATAACCCATTAGCTATATATCATCGCGATAAGATCAATAGGAGCGGAGTACCAATGAAGAATGTTTCAAAATTGGGTTTTTTTAGCTTACCTTCTTTTTTTTAATTTCACGCGGACGAATCCGCGGGCAAAAGCTAGTTTATTTATAATAGTAATGGTTAGTTACAACACTGTATGACTCATCATCATAAAAAGCCCAGCCATCATCACAGGAACCTGCTACAATCTTCTCGTTTCTGAACCGGTTGTTTTACATTCTTATACTATATTTTCCTTTATTTGATAGAAGTTATCTCTTCTATGCCTTCTAAGACCGAGTTTACCATCGATTTCTTTACATTAGTGTCGCGTCGTTGTAAAAGCATTTTTGATCAACATCTCTATGTTTTCTAGCCGTGCAGGTACGGAGCAGGAATACAATTTCCTACGGCCGGGCGGCCTGTCGTAAGAGGCGACAAAACAACCCACAGCCAGGTGGTAGGGTATTTTTACTCGATTGGGTGGCTATCACCCCTGGTCTAGAGTACCTATGCCGCCATAACAACCTTGAGTTGAGTTCCGGCATTAGTGACCAGGTTCCAGTCTACCTTAAGAGAGCAGCAGCGCATTTGTAGCACATTTGGTGTTGCAAATGTCCATAGGCGATGATAACCGCTTTCCATAAAGTGGACCGTCTGCCTGTCTGCTGCATTCTTGCAATATAAAAGAAAAAGATGTAGAAAAATTGAGCTTTTATGTGTTTATTTATGGCCAAAACTTGAAGAGCGTGTGTAAAGTTGCATTTCAATATATATATACTTTTAATATATACAATATATATATATGTGTTATTATATACTTTTTATCACGAATTTCCCCTCCATACCCTCAGCAGTAACAGACAGTATTTTTAAATATGTTTTATATATCTATGAATTAATAAACTTTGTAACGAACATAATTAATTTATAGTTTGAAGTTGTCGACCTCCAGAGCTAAACCAATCGGCGCAATCTCCATAAAGTTATTAAGAAAAAACAAGCTGCAAAAACGTATAAAGAGGAAGCAGGGGAATGCTATTCCCTAAAAGAAAAAAACTTTACATTAATTATAAAATTAAAATAAACAGACAGATAAAAATACAGTATGTCCCCAAGTTAAGCAAGTCACGCTTGTGTTATGGGTCATTTACAAAAAAACCCTCTGGCGTCAATCACAGAGACCCAAAACAAAGTAAGCCACGGAATGTTCATTTACAAAATTTGCCATACCAGGAATCGAACTAGGAGCCTCTGCCCTCCAATGAGCTCGGCTGGTAAAGGTTTAGCCCGCTCAACTACAGAAGATGCCAAATATATTTTAGTTATATTTTCAAATATATTTTAAAGTAGAACACAGCAATTATTTTTCATTATACTCGGTAATCACTTCGATACAAAACATATGAAATTAATGTTGTATTTGTCCTAAATAAAATATATCTTTCTTTCAATTTTTCTTCAATAATATGATAATAGGTAACTAAGAAAACGAAACCAAATATAGGTGCCATTAGGTACCCTACTAGTAAGCAATGCCGGTCATAAAAGAATATTGAGAATGTGTGTATGTTAAAATAATGAGACCTGTATTTATTAATTGATTGTTGATAAATATAATAAATAAATATCTACTCAAAAATTAATAATAGTAACTATAAAAATGGCTCGAAATTTTGTACCTACTGACTTGTTACTGCCTCCTGCTTCATGCCGTTTGCATTTAACCACGTCTCGTGCTCCTACGCACCGTGATAGCGAAGTTACATATATGAACACCATTACCCACTGAACGCCATTACCTCTGTTTCCCCTATACGATATGTAAACTAGTTGTGTTGAATCCGTGACATTTGCCGCGACAACTAAATTTAAAAAGTATTATTGACTACCTTCTTTATAACTTATGTAATATCTAAATAATAATATATTACTTGTTTTCACTGTTCATAAATCAAGTTTCTATCCGCTTAGATTTCGGAGAGATTGCGTCTTTCTGCATATTCTGATGAATCGTTTGACCTGGTGCTAACGTCTGAATTTTGCAACCGTGTCGCTCGCCATCGACAACATTCACCCCCATTTCCTTGAGCTCTCACACTCAACTACGCAACGGTTCTCTACGGTACTGTAGAACACTCATTCCTCGTAAAACAATACGAATCTTTTTCACTTTTTTCCAGTATATTTTTTGTTGTAAACGGTATTTCAAACTATTATTTTGCGGTAAACCCTTTTGTTTAATGGATGATCCCTGTTGTATGTCGATTACGCACCACAAGGTAAGAGCCCATGGCTCAATCGCCCGAAAGGGGAGTATAAGATAAGACGACGATTTGTTATACTCTCGATGCATTTACTTGATTAATTGTTCTTCATTTAAAGAGGCTTCTGTATTCTTATATGTCTATGAAAAACGATTAAATAAATGCCCGTTCTATTGATTTTGTTACGAGCTGCGAGACTCGAATTAAAATGCCGTTAGAATTACTATATAGTTTATTAGAACTATACAAACACGTATAACACAGGTACAAATATAAACAAACACAACAAGCGTACAACGTAATTCAATAAAACGCGCAAAGTCCGCCACTTATTAGATTGCCGATTGTAGAACACACATCTCGCTTCGCTAGTAGTTCTCGCTCGACTAACTCCCCCCTCCAACAGGTCATCGTTTTATACTGCGCAACTGCAATGTCCCCTTATCTAAGTCGACTTAATCCTACACCTGGCTAATGACTGCCATAAAAGATTCCAATACAACAATAGGCTGTTTTCTAGTCACAAATTTTAAACACAAAGTAACCAAACGAAGTCTACCATAAAATAATTTACATGTTATTAGTTCAAATGCAGAGGGGTAATAGATGTGGTTTGTTTCAGATATGTTTTTGTCGGGACCAGAGTTGTAACAGCTTTATTTCTGGGATGATGTATTAATGATAGTTATTTATTTATTTTAATATATTAAATCAATTTGCTAGCTAGACCATTCCCAGAATGAAACTACGCATCATTTAAAACTAGATATGCATTTAATCTATCGTCCAACCATTTGTCTAATACCTTGGCAAGTGTCGTGAATCTTGGTCTATATTTGGAATACTCGTCTGTAATAATTCTTATTTGCTTATTTTTGAACATTGGCTACTTATACAACAGATAAGACAGCTGAGTACACGAGTTAAAGAATAATGCAAGTAAACAACCTGAACATTTGTATTGTGTTTTGTTAGCTGCAGTAAAATGAATTCTTGGAGTCGAATTTGTATAACAGGTTTAATTTTGAAAAACGCGTTTGGAATTTCGAACAAAAAGTCTTTTTATGATAAATAGTTTTGCGTTTGGCGACCATCTTGACTAATATTAAATGATGATGCGGTTGAAGATAGAGCACGCTTGCCTTAAAGATATTTATTCACACGAGACTTGAAGATTTCTTTTCTTACTTTATGAGAAACAGGGACTCGGTAGTACATTCCACAACTCTGCCTGCGTATGTTTGATACGCCTAATAACTGGCTATAAAATATAATGTTTAATTAATAATTTTAAGTGTAAAATATATAATTCCCATTTTCCAAATACAGCCGTCACTGCCAGAGGAGCTGTGGTGGTCTTCTTCCTCTTAGTCATTTGAGGCGGCGAGAAGGTTGGGGCTTCTAGGAAAACATCTTCTACTCGACAAACAACTACCTGTCGGTGGCGGGACTTGGAGTCTTCCTAACCGTGGTCTCTCAACGGCTCTCTTTGGCCTGCCAGAGGAGCAGAAATTCGCTTTCGCTTCAAGAAATATGCATCCATTGGTAGTATACATTGGGGACTTTCGGAGTTGAGACTTTGGGGCCATGGAAACGTGAGGCTTGGCAAATTTATCGATACCTTTCAAGGCGATTGAAATAGGTCTCGTGTGACCAAAGAGCTGTCCACTATTTAAGAAATTGAATTTCTTTTACTTGTAAATATGTTTATAATAGTTTTTATTATATACTACTTTATTATTATATATTTATTTTTATTATATACATATAATTCGATTATTTATATATTTCTTCAGCTTATTGGAAATGATAGGACATGATGTTCTTGTGTTTGGATACACGACAAGTTTTTCTCTCAAGAAAAGAATCGTCATATTTACGCACATGTAATTTTAATTATTGAAATTCTCTACAGTCAGCTAACAAATTAATATTTAAAGAAGTGTTTCACAGACGCAGTACTAAATGTATGTACTAATAGTAATGTTATTATGGACAGTGTGTGCAAAACGGACTGAGCTCTACAATGAACTCCATATATATGGAGAGACTTGTGGTTATTAAGATAGGATTTCCATAAATTAAAAAATAATGTGCATGCATCATGCATTTTTTTTTGACTTGACTTTATGTTGTTGGTCCGAAGACCTCACAACCTTACCAGGGTTTTCGGGGCGAGCGCCTTCGCAGGGCGAAGGCGCTCGAGCCCGGGAGCAACTTGCTTCAGGGAGCTCCCTAGGGAGTTTTACCTGGGCAGGACTGTTGCCATGAGAGGGAGATGAATCTGATGATGCCCGCCAATGGGCGACACAATTAGCTAATTGAGAACGGGCGACGGGTAATACAAAGCCCGAGAAGAAGGATCCCGACGGACCGGAATCGGCGGTTCGCGGCGGCCTACGCTATCTTACTGCCGTTTCGCAACGTGTTATGGCTGGGAGAGAAGAAACTGCGAAAAAAGCATCATGCATGTACATTATTTTTGCTATACCTCCTCTGACATGTTTCAAGGGAGAGATCGTTTTTTATCTTTTTCTTCGAAACTGAGAAAGGTAAAGACAAGACATTGTTTTGTATTCAAATAGGTGACATAGCTCCTGGTACGACTGTATTTAGCCCTCCACCATGCTCAAAACCGATCTCGGTGAAAGAGTAGTTATTCACTGCCCTCAAAGTCATAATCTTCAGCAGTGAGGGAGTGTCTAAGAAGACCAAGAATTAAGATGAACTCATAATAAAACTGGAAATCTGAAACTATAACATCTGTTAGTTGCAATGCTTTACGTTACCACCCCTGGTCTAAAGTATGTCGCCATAACAACCTTGAGTTGTTTTCCGGCATTAGTGACCAGGTTCCAGTTTCCCATAAGAGAGCAGCAGCGCATTTGTAGCACCTTTGGTGTTGCAAATGTCCATAGACAATGGTAACCGCTTTCCGTCAAGTGGGCCGTCTGCCTGTCTGCTGAACTCCTGCAATAATAAAATATAAAAATCTGTCTGCCTTCATGTTAAGTGTTGTTCTCATCTTTAGCTTCTCTTGCAACACCGAAAGTATTCAATTCTTAACGATCTCGATCTGCTGTACAGCTAAAAATAATAAAGAAAATAGCTACGTCAGTTCTTGAACATGAGTTATGTGACAATACTAGCTTCTGCCCGCAACGTCGTCCGCGAGGAGTAGAAAAAAAGAAATTAAAAATATTCTTCATTGGTGCTCCGCTCCTATTGATCTTAGCATAATGATGTATAACCTATAGCCTTCTTCAATAGATGGACTATTTAACATTGAAATAATTTTTCAAATCTAACTAGTAGTTCCTGAAGGCGTTAAAACAAAGAAATAAACTCTTCGGCTTTATATATTATTATAAGATAGTTTCATTTATATAATAGTGAATCACCGAAGACTGAAGCGCGAAGGATTCCATTTTCTTAATTACTTTGTGAATTAATATTTTACTCCGGTTTCTCCCCGCTCCAACATTAAATACACATAAAAAGGAAATGTATAATTAATCTTAATTTTGTAATTAAATAGTAACTCGCTTTGCAACTTTGTTTTCTGATCTGTGAAATGGTAATATAACGGTTTATTGATAAGTACCCAGTTTTTATATAAGCGATAAAATAATATTTACTCTGCAGGAAACTAAATAGTTTTGTAGCTTCATACGAATTAGAGGTGTACCGAATATCCGTAGAAATCCGTCTAGAAAAAATAAATTTATATTGGTGTCCATATCCGTGGATATCCGAGCGGAAAATCTATATTGGTATCCGTATCCGCGGATATCCGACCAGAAAAATATCTATATTGTTATCCGTATCAGTTTAAAAACTCTAGTATAAGCAATTCATAAATTACCAAAGAGTATGTATACAATAAATAAACAATATTGGTTTTCTTTCATTATATAGTATAGTATAGTGTATTATCTAAGTGTCTGTTGCTTTTTCTCAAATTCGGAAACCATACAAAAGAAACTTCTACATCACATTTAATGGGTTTTTTTTTTTTATTTTTAAGCTAGTAAATGCTAAAAGATATTTATACAAAAATAACAAAATTACAACACTAACAACAATTTTTTTGTAAAAGGGCATTCACATTTATATTAGCGTTCCCATGTAAACGGTTTGTGGATGTCTACCTTCGTTAGCCAAACCTTTTAGGCTGTACACATACGGGCCACTGCAACAGCCATAGCTGGCGGCCACGCACTACCGCGCTAACTAAACAGACGAGGGCTCGAGGCCACCACCTTGTAACACATGTTCGGGGAATCCCTACAAAATGTATGAACAAGCATGTGAACTGTTTCTTACTGACCACCGTCACTCTGATCGGTAGCCCGTTTGCGCCCAGCCTTAAACTTAATCGTGGTAACAGTGTAAAATGAAAATCAACCATTTGAATATACATAGATAACACGTTATTACCAACAATGCCACAATAACAGACATAATACATTAATCGCAATATTTTAGCAAAAATAATAGGCGGCCACCTAGCTTCGAGCGATCTCTTCCAGGCAACCTATCCTACAGGATATTCTCAGCTAACCTGGCGATGTGGATGGTGCATGAATTCTATTGACTTGCATAGCATAAGTTTCATTCATTTCACATTATTTTGTTCTATACTCAACAAGGTCGGCTGTAGTAAACACGAAGTTAACTGTTACTAAATTACAACCACAAGTAGGTAGTAGAGGAAAACCGTGCGACCTCCATACTAGCCTTGGTTAGCCCGTTGACAGAATGCCATTCGTTTTACCCGTTTTATTGTGAATATGCGCATTTTTCAACACATGTTGCCGGAAACGTATTGTTACGAGTTGCAGGAGTCGAATTAAAATGCCGTTGGAATTATTATAGAATTTATTAGAACTTACAAACACGTATAACACAGGTACAAATATAGCTGTACACAACCAGTCCAAACGTAATGCACGATTCAATCACACAGGAAAAGTCCGCCACTAACGTCTTGCTTCGTTTGTGGCTATCGCTAGACTCTCAATCTCTTCATTGGGGCATTGCCTTATACTGCACAAATACAATATATCTGCTCAGCCGCATGGACTAAATTCTCAGAATCACACCTGGCTAATTAATGACTACTACTGGCTGTTACTAAAAAGTTAGCTTACAATCTCTTTTAAATACTTTGTGTTCCGGGTATCCCGCAGGAATTTCCAGACAAGCGTAGACGATATTGGTGGCATTTCCTAGTAATTTAATAAATCTGGGGCCGGAAGTAATCATACAAGTGTCATGCTGTATTAAGATTGCATTCTAATCGCGTGCGCAGTGAAAGCGCCCGTCTATCATACTCAACAGTCTTTGAATCATTAATGGCCATTGGTTTTGGACATTACGGAATTAGATTACTTATTATTAGGCTTATATATTATTTAGAATCACGATATATCTAGACAAATTCTTGAGTCTTGGAAAATCTACATCTTTTTCTGGAAATCGTACTCGTATCTCATTCTCTCGCAAGTCCTATAGATTTGTATGTTTATCTTTTTTTAGTGTCGCTTTTTCGTTTCATCCAGTTTCAAATCACAACGATTCTAAAGAAGTTTCACATCAATAAAGATAAAACATTCCTCAGCTGTGCAATTTTAAAACCTAGCAGCTGACATTGCATTTGAAATATTTGTGCATTTATTGTCTTGCTAGATATTTACTGATAGGTTGTGCTCACCAAAAAATTTAGACTGTATCAATATGGTATCGGTCATAAAAAAATTCATTGAAATAGCAAACTGTTGAAATTCAAAATGTTTTGTCGTGTCAAATTATTTCCATAACTACCCGCTTGTCCTAACCGCGTTACCCAATCACCTTTTCCCAGCCGTCCTCTTCCATTCCATACGACTATCGTTGTCTTACTTATCGCTGTACTAATACTGCTCGTCTTTAGGAGGCAGTCTGCTGTCGACCCTCGTCGCACACAGTCTGCTGCCTACCCTCGTAAGACAAGCCGCATTTCTTTAATGTTTCCGCCTCCAATTGCCTATTAGTAAAGTTATGCCGCAGCACATGTGTATATATAATACCGAAGGCTTCAAGAAGGAGATAAGTCAGAAGATTTGCTGCAAGGCTCACGACTTGGTGATCGGCACGCATAGTTAATGCAGCCCAGAGGTACGCAGTTTAATCTCCCTTGTTTCTATACCGGCAATCCTACCCCTGCCATTTGGATACGCATCCAGTTCCTAATACTAGCCTGTTGACATTTCTCTTACCCCGATTAAAAAAAAATGCACTTGCTATGTTTGTAATTTGCAGAGCTAGCCTGATAAGAAGACAATTGTAATTAACTTAATTATTTCATAAAACGCTATGATTAATTGTGCATTATCTTAATTATTTAGTTTACAATCGTCGGCACGTGGCCTTATCATGATTTTTCAAAAAGGAAAACGAAATGAGGAAATTCCGTGACGGAAAAAATTATATTATATTTCCTTGAAGGTTAACGGATGAAAAATACTAATAGTATCGTATTTTTTTATAACTAGAGTACAGCAGACTGGCTGCCGCCCAAACTGTGGTGGTAAGTGGTTACCATTGCCTATGAACATACACTACTAAAGATGCTACAAATGTGCTGGAGGCCTCGAAATAGGGACTGGAACCTAACCACTGTTGTCGGAACACAACTCAAGGTTTTTACGGCGATATGCTCCAGACCAGGAGTGGTAGCCATTCAGACGGGCAAATACTTTACCAACTGGCTGAGGGTTGTTTTGCCAACTTTGAAGACATTTTATATCTAAGGATTTGTTGTCAATCGCCGGAAATCGCATCGAAATCGGCCCAGTAGTTCATGTACACACGTCTTGTTTCGTTTGTGCCTATCGCTAAACCGCCACATCTCTCATTTGGGGCATTATTTTATACTACACCAATACAATGTGTCTCGGCACAACACTCGACCGCATAACAATTATTTCAAAGAACCACACCTGGCTAATAACTATTATAAACATTACAATACACAATAGGCTGATTTTCTAATTACAAATTTTAAACACAAAGTAAACAAAATAAGTCCAAATGCGGAAAGGTAAGAAAGTGTGTGTTTTATTGTAGGCAGGTGTGCATTCACTTTTGTCGGCGTGCAACAATATTATTGTTGAGATCCGTAGTACAATACTAACTTAGTACTTACTAAGTACTTCGTTTTATTAAATATAACTAGAATTTACTTATTGAAGTTCTCATAGAATAATTGGCAAAGCTTTAAAGCATAAATACTTTTAAATAGCTTGAGCTTTATAAAACCTGTTTTACATTATGTGTAATCGTTATAAAAAGCATGCTAAGGTTTTCCAGTTTTCAAAAGACCTTTAAGTTCATGTGACCATTAAATACATCCTTCTTTGGGTTTTTTGTTCTAAAGGTTATTGCTCTTATATGGGTGGAGATGTTATTTAAGAAATTTGGTGTTTATGTTGTTATTCATTTATAATTACATTGCCATAGTAATTAAAGAATTTGTTTTTTATCAGTATTTGTGTTTGCATGAACAACTCATCTAACAAAAATGACTTTTTATCCGTGCAGGAACGGAGAAAGAATACAATTTACTGCGGCAAGGCGTCCTGTCGTAAGAGGCGACAAAACAACCATAGCCAGGTGGTAGGGAATTTGCCCGACTCGATGGCTACCACCCCTGGTCCAGAGTATGCCGCCATAACAACCTTGAGTGTTCCAGCGTTAGTGACCAGGTTCCAGTCTACCTTAAGAGAGCAGCAACGCATTTATAGCAACTTTGATGTAGTAAATGTCTATAGGCGAAATGGTAACTGCTTTCCATAAAGTGGACCGCCTGCCTGTCTGCTGCATTCCTATAAAAAAAAGGAAACACCAAAATTTTCTAAAATTTAAGAAATTTTTAAGCTAAATTAATCATAACAAAACTACGTTTTAACGGTTTTAAGCGCGGTAATTTATTTTAGTTTGGTTTATCCGACGTTTCGGTCGCTTTTCAGTGGCCGGTGGTCACGGAAGACAAAGATGACATTTGTCTCACGTGTATTGTCAAAGTTTTTATTCAGCCTACCGCCAACTTGTTCATTTTAATTATTTAGTTTTAATTTTATGGTTATTATACTCTATGGGAGCCTAATGTAATAATATAGCCTAATAATATCAAAAAACAAAATTAAAGCTAAATAATTAAAATGAACAAGTTGGCGGTAGGCTGAATAAAAACTTTGACAATACACGTTAGACAAATGTCATCTTTGTCTCCCGTGACCACGGCCACTGAAAAGCGGCCGAAACGTCGGATAAACCAAACTAAAATAAATTACCGCGCTTAAAACCGTTAAAACGTAGTTTTATTATGTGTACAAGTCGCGAAAACTTAAGAATATATTAAATTAATCATAATTATGTTAAATACTTTTTGAAAAGGCCAATTAACCTGGTATATCTATTTACTAGGTGATACCCGTCCGCTTCGCGTGCCGTAAAATCCGTTATTAACTGACCTCTACTCGACGAAAGGAAGGTCTATGCCAAATTTCAAGTCTATAGGTATTATCACGAGTTAGCGGGACTTGAATAAAAATGCCAACAAATCCCAAATAAAATACAGAAGGTCGTAATTCACTAAAACGTGCAAAGTCCGTCACTATTAGATTCCCGAATGTACACACGTCACGCCTGTATCGTAGCTGTAGCTCAACTGACTTCTCTCTCCATCAGGCCGTCGTTTTGTACTTCACAAATGCAAATGTGCCCGCCCGGCAACGTCGACACAATTTCCTAGAATTAGTTTGTAATTGTAATCCGCAACACTTGGCTAATTATGCTCCTGAGCTAGTACAATGGGCCATAATAACTAGAAACGTATGCCAATAAATAAGTGAACAAAAGGAGACGATCATAAAAGGATTACAATTAGTTCAAATGCCGACAGGTAATAAAATGTGCTTCGTGGAATTTGTCTTTGTCGGGGGGCTAAGTTGTAACAGTATGGATCATACCATCGGTATCAGATAAGTTTGCTCGTCTTGTAACGTTCTTGACACGAAAAAGAAGCAATAATACCAAATGACTGTAACAATGTAATCATGTTTCGTGTGTAGAAAAATGCACTCGGGGTCATTGATATATCTGACTGTTTTAAGCCCAAAAGCCTTGACAAACAATGATTTTGTTTTGAGGTAATTACTACATTTACTTACATGGTTTGTTTTAAGTTTGACATTCATATTTTGTATATTTTAACCGACTTCGAAAAAAGGTGGAGGTTCTCAATTCGTCGGGATCTTTTTTTTTATTGCAGGAGTTCAGCAGACAGGCAGATGGCCCACTTGTTGGAAAGCGGTTACCGTCGCCTATGGACATTTGCAACACCAAAGGTGCTACAAATGCGCTGCTGCTCTCTTAAGGGAGACTGGAACCTGGTCACTAATGCCGAAACACAACTCAAGGTTGTTATGGCGACGTACTTTAGACCAGAGGTGGTAGCCATCCAGTAGGGCAAATGCCCTACCACCTGGCTGTGGGTTGTTTTGTCGCCTCTTACGACAGGCCGCCCGGCCGCAGGAAATTGTATTCTTTCTCCGTTCCTGCACGGATAAAAATTTTATGGATGTCCGCCGATTGCTCCGTGATTTATGATCCGATTTACGTAATTCTTTTTTGTTCGACGCGGAATAGCTGCCATGTGGTCCCCTAAAAATTTGACATAGTTTGGCCCAGTAGTTTTCATTTTACGAACATTTTTTTGTTCTCGTTTCTTGGGACCTATATTTTTTTAAGAAGCGCGGCACCATTCGTAAGTCCACCCATACATAGCTAGACACTAAAAAGTAACAAATAAAAAATAAAAACTTCGCTTAAAAAACCGACTTCAAAAACTAAAAAACTAAAATGTATAAACAAAACTTATTATTATTAATATATGTTATCTAAAACATCTTGAAGTCGGTGCAAAGTAAAACATAAAAATTACTATATTTTGAAAATTACTAAGCACCGACTTTAAGATGTTTTATTAATTGTTCGGTATAACTTGCCGTGAAGCAAAATTCAACCGAATCACTTATGGTCGTTAATTTTCATTAAATATAACAAAATAATTACGTACATATATTTTAGTATGAAATATTGGTTACCATTTATACATTGCAATTGAAATCAAAAGTATACATACTTCGAATTTACAAAAAAGACTGAGAATATGAAGAAAAAGAAATTTTAGCTAGACGTGTTGCCCCCAGTTTCGTTGCCATCGTAAGACCTGTCCTTTTGTATGGCAGTGAAGCGTCGCCTGTTCTTGAGCGACACAAGCATGAACTGCGTGTCACGGAGATGAATATAATGTTGCGTCCAATGATTTCGATCTTCTTTTCATTATTCTTTTATGTACTGTCTATCCCTTTCTAAACATCTATCTATCTCTGTCTTTTCGTTCCGGATTCGTGTATTCTAGAATTTCCCTTTTCAAAAATGTCTCTGTCCTTATTTTTTTCTCCCAGAATCGTCTACCTTTTTCTAAAGTCTTGAACGGCTTACGCTTCCAGAAAGTTCTACTCTCAGTCGCTGCAATATATTTTTGAATTTTTTGGGGAATGTGTCACCTATAAACAATTTTATTAAAACTGTAGACTATCTCAGTTCACCTTAGACATTTATGCTAATATTTATTGTGCATTAAGATAATGTCAGACTCAACAAACAGACTGAATGATGAGAAAATATCATTTCAAATCGTCACTGTTTTGTAAAAAGTCATCAGGTGATTTCGTAGTTTTTTTTCTTGTAAATAATATAATTATTTCGGTTGTTTTAATTTATTTCTTTAAACAGAAACTTCATTGGGTAAGTTGTGGTTTTATTTTCATTTTCTAATTGTATAATAAAACTACGTTTTAACGGTTTTAAGCGCGGTAATTTATTTGATTTTGGTTTATCCGACGTTTTGGCCGCTTTTTAGTGGCCGTGGTCACGGACGACAAAGATGACATTTCAAATCAAATCAAATCAAATCATCATTTATTGCATAAAACATGGTACATATAAAAAGATGGTAGGATTATTTCATCGTTTCACATGTTTTTGCCTCTAGGGCGTGCAAAATGTTGTACATATTATATTTATAATTATCATTTGTTCTGTCATTACTAATACATTAATAAAAACAAATCACAATAAAAGAAACAAACAAATCATCCATAATAACAATAAATTAATCATAATCTTTAAAAACCTTTAAATTTCGTCACTCTTTAAAATAAATGTCATAAAAAAAATTAAAATTTATCCATTAGTCTATATAATAATAAGTTGTATACTACCTCAGTAAATCAAAGTCTATCATTAAAATAATCATTAACATTGTAATACGATTTGTCAATTAGAAATGTCTTTTATCTATACTTAAAATTATTGGTGTTTCGAATGTCAATTATGCATTTTGGCAGTGAGTGAGTGACTATAGAGCCTAGGAGCCATACACAACACGCTACTACTTAGCAGAGTTGTTCGACTCTTAGGACATATTTTTTTATGTGCTTGGCGTTCGCTTTTAAAAGTATTGAATAAATTTATATTGCATCGAAGGAAAATTATGATCTCGTATATATAAAGTGAAGTAACTGTCAAAATTTTTAAACTTCTAAAGTATGGTTTACAGCTCTCCCTGTTATTTAATCGACAAATGGCTCTAATACATCGTTTTTGTGCCTTGAATACAGTTACTCTTTCACTACTATTGCCCCAGAATATAATACCGTAACGAAGGAGTGATGCAACATACCCATGGTAGGCTGTAACTACTGCGCTTTTGCTAGCAGTTTTTGATAGCATGTGTAAGGCATAAGAAGATCTATTAATTTTCAGACACAACTTTTCACAATGGGATTTCCAATTTAAACTGCAGTCAATATTTAATCCTAGAAAGTTTGTGGTCGTTACATTTTCAATATTATGTCCATGGCAATTGATTTTTATGTCGTCTAACAAATTAATTCTATTTTTAAAAGTCATTATTTTAGTTTTGTCTAAATTGATTTTCAAATTATTCTCTGTTAGCCATTCTATTGTATTATTTAGAGTAGTATTTATTACTTTTTCTACACATTCGTTATCTTTACCAGTAAAAATTATCGATTACTATTTTTACCAGTAATAATTATTTGTCTAACGTGTATTGTTAAAGTTTTATTTAGCCTACCGCCAACTTGTTCGTTTTAATTATTTAGTTTTAATTTTGTTTATGGATATTATTTACTCTATGGGAGCCTAATCTAATTTACCACCGCTTCACAACATGTTGTGGCTTGAAGAGAAGAAGCGGCGTAAGAAACTCTTCTAATTATATTTCTATATCTACTGATTTATTGTAGATGGTAATGCGAGCCAGGACTACGTAGATGCTAGGTCATGTACCTGTAGCCCTGGCATAAGGCACAGGACGGAACACCCAGGGGTTTTAGTGGGTATCCCTAACTGGGGAGCGGCAATAGCGTAGCACCAGGTTTGACTAGGTTAGACGTACACACGGGTTGCGAATTATCCCCCCAGGCTTCTGTGCCTGTCGCGGCTATGTTCCTCAAACGGATTTGCTCTGGTTAAAAAAAAATATGGTAGTGCAAAAGTCTTGTTATAGTGGCCAAGTATATTTCAATGAAAGATAAGGAAGGACAACGAGATATTGTGACACGTTTTAAATATTAAAAGGAATTCGAACAAATAAGTAGATCAAGTATATGTATAAGACCTATGTAACACACTTTGGTTCGCAGTAAAAGTTTTTGAAAGTATCATATTTGAAATTCATTGTTGTAAAATTTTAAAAAGGTAGCTCGCTAATATATATGTTAAAACCGAATCGATAGGTTTCAGAAATTACTCACAAAGACCACGTTCACCACCTCGATTTTTCTCATTCCACTTGTTTGCAGACGTTACAATCATAAACTCTAGTGGGACGGATTATGAGACGTTAATGTTTATTTTATTATTTATTTAGGTTTATGGCTTGGCAGCTAGGCCTTTAAGCCAGGTCTTAGTTTACAATATAGCTTCTTCATTTTCTTAAGCCTATGTGTAGCACAGCTGAACTGTAGCTAATTAGCTAATACCACTCAACGGAGTTCTTGTGACAACTCAAAAGGCCACATTTGACTATACAGTTCACATTTCTCACAAAACACATAATTACTACTCAAAAACTATCAATATCCTACAATTTTTGTTCATTTTAGAGTAATTTTACACATTTTTAGAAATAAAACTGCACAGCACGACGTCTCCTTTCAGTTCCCGCCAAAAACTCCCGAGAGGTTAATGTTAGAGACGACGACGAGACGAAAATACACAAATGTCATTGGTTAATTTGAAAACCGTGCCTTTTTCAATGTCAGTCGATAGAGATAATTAATGCTCTATGGTCAACGCCCACTTCAAACCACCTCTTGACGAGAGCGCTGTGTGATCGATAATGATGACGCCATTAGTGACGTTTTCGCCAAGACCATAACGGCCGTGGTCGCCATGTGGAAACTACGTACTATATCAATTTCATTAATGTGAAAAATTACAGCTTTTGTTAAGATATGTACGGGACATATCTCAAGTGTATTGTGCCTTTTATAGTTTATATCTTCCTCTAGAATTGGCTCTGTTAAATTGCTTGAAAAAAATAATATATTCGTATTTCCATGAAATAGATAAAAACGCCCTATTTCTTCCGCTTAGCATCAATGCCGTCTACAAGAAATATTTTATCATTACTAACTAACAATTAGACGGTAATTAATTTAAATACACTTTAATTGTTGTTTTGTGTTTTTCTTTTTTTTTATGTTTCACTATTTATTTTTATTATTAAGAACTCTACGGACTTTAGTTCCGTACCCTTTTTTGACAATTAAATTTAAGAAAAAGTTTAGAAGTTGTAGGTAGGCACACGCGTATTTGTTGCTTTTGTTATTGTGTGGGACATTTAATGAATGTATGACTGTATGTCGTGTTGTGGTGTACCTTAAGAATTATCCACAAATAATTCAAAACCAAAATTAGCCAAATCAGTCCAGCGGTTCTAGAGTTTTAGCGAGACTTACGAACAGCAATTTATCTTTATATATATAGATATAAAACTAAAAAATAAAACTGTAACAATAGCTAAGATAAAAAAAAGTGTGCGTCTCGGGACGCCCGGCAGAACGACTGGCGCCGTAACGCGTTACGTAACGAAGCAGTTTACCCTCCCGTAAGAAGTTATATTATTGCAACTTCAATAAGATTGTAGAAAATGAAAAAGTATAAAAAAATCAATAAACAAGAAAGAAAATCCGTGACATATCTATAAGTATAGACTATATTATAGTACATACTATATCTATAGTGTATCAGGATAAAGGAAAATTCAATATACATATATAAACAAGACAGTTAATGATACACTAATCTTTCGCCTGTGATTCAGAACAATGCTAAAAGAAACATACTAATTTCTGATTCAACATGTAGAAAAATATAATAAAGGAAATACCTATGTGGTTTGAACGTAAAAACCGATTATTTATCCTTCTCATTTCGTAAATTTAATGAATTACCCTAAAATCCCCCTTCTGACGTTTTATTTTGTATGATTCAATTAATTATGATTATTTTATTATTATTATACTAACGTCATCGTAGACGCAAGTATAATGCCTTACGAGGCAGGCCCAGGTCTGAATTTGAAGTTATTACATCCCAGTGGATCTCCCCTACATAATCGAAAAATAAAAAATGGTAGGGAGACTAGCGCCATCAAGTGGTTCAGGAACATCAAAAATTATAAATTCCATTTAGTCTACTTAACTTCACTAATGATGGTGCTGTGCAATATCGTTGAATAAATACATCGCGCTGACGAAACCTTAAAAGCATAAATGGAATCACAAGCTACGGTCATATTTTGTGAATCTCGCACACTTCTACATGAAGTTTTACCTGAATATATTTTTTTTGGCATGAATTATTGTATTATGTATAAGTTTTTAAACATTTTTTTTTCTGTTATCTGTCTTTCCGTTATCCCAATTTAGAAAAGTTAATAGTATAATTATCGATTGTAGCGCCATCTATCTGACAGACGAATTTAATTAAATTGTTCTATGTATATATGGAAAAAAATCTATTTTGAAATTTTGGGGGGCTCCAAATCCGACTTAGAGCTATGGTCTCTTGAGCAAAATTTCTCAGTATCACTTATAGATTACGTTTTTGCTATACGCTTCATCAAAAAAAATATATAATATATATCAGCGTTGTGGTGGAGGAAACTCCAACACAGCATGTAGCTGAGTTGCCGACCTCATTTGTAGGAAATGCGGTGTAAAATATATTAATGTCATAAAAAATGTACGTATAAATATTTTTGTATCATTGTATCGCTTTCCTTGCAAATAAATTATTTTTTTCTTTCTTTCATATATATATATATATATATATATATATATATATATATATACATACATATATATATATATATATATATATATATATATATATATATATATATATATATATAGCGTGTTTCATTTCAAATGACAATAAATCATAATTTTAGCGGTCGTGCTCCATACAAACTTTTTGGTACTAACTATTAAATAAACCGTAAAGTCAAAATTTAAAAAAAGCAATTTTCGAACAAATTAATTACGATAAAAAGGGAATAAAAACAGCACATCTTGTAAATATTGATTCGCGAGCGAGTGCGTAAGAATGAACAACTTCCGCGTTTAATGATGAAGAGACGAGCTGGCAACATGATACATTGGTCACTAACCTACCGATTTAGACACAATAACTGATACATGTTGTTGTAATATTCTGAAATGAAAAATGAGGTCCTGTGGCTAAACCAAAGAAGCTACCTTGATTCGTTTTTGTATTTGGGCAGAGTACGTCATGAAGCAAACGTGGTCTGATTTATTGTCGTAAGGTCTGAAACACGCTGTATATATATACTAATTAATTAGGGACTAATTAATGATTAAAACTGTTGTTAATCTCAGCATCTGTCATTGTCAACTTTACAATTTTCTCAATTCTTTTTTCACCCTTCTATAATTTATAAACGCTACATTTATACAAAATGTGGGTAGTACTGTCTCTTGTAGTCGTGCAAAAAAGGCGGACCTTTTCATACCGCGATTGTATCATAAAGTACCTACCATAAAGTAGATAAGTAGATATAAAAAATCAACATGAACTAACACCAAGGTCGAGTCAGCTCCATTATTTCGACCACCGACCATGACCACACCAGGTAACTGCGGGTAATAATATTGTCAAAAACAACTGTTTCTACAATTTTAGATAAGGGCCGTGTAAGACTATCATAGAAATATGATCAGAAGTAAGAGTCATTTTTATAAAGAACCTATGACAGTGTAATAACTATATAAATATGATTCATATTCTCTACTAGCTTCTGCCCGCGACTTCTTCCGAGTGGTGCGGTTTTTTTAACTATCCCACGGGAACTCTTATCCGAAATTTTCGGGATCAAAAGTATCCTATATGTTGGCCAGGGATATAAGCTACCACCATACAAAATTTCACTTAAATCGGTCCAGTCGTTTCGGAGAGCCGGTCACAAAAGGGTGTATTTAAAAACCTTTTTAAAAAAAGAAGTTAGTATTATATTTGAAACTGTGGAATAAATAATAAAAAAGATCGTTTTAATGACATTCTACTTGAACTTGAGTTAGTCACGGACATGAAAAAGTCGTTCATCAAATCATTTGTTTTTTTATTAAGAACTGTTTTGGCTCAACGAAACGTGAAATGACGTGCTGGAAATGAACTATTTAACTTATTCAAATTATTACTTAATGATGACTTGGTTTGTCCACCAAATGTAATTATTCATTTTTGACGCTGCTAGATGACTAATTGCCGATTCCTGTATATCACTAACCGTTAGAAAAACATTTAATAAATACAACATTTTGGATTATGTCATCCTTCCTGAAAGCGACCGATTAAGATTTCAAAATGTGAAATCGACCCAATTTTCGTAATTTTTGAAAGTCTCGGTAAATTTAAAATTTAAATAAACCTGATCAGAAAGCTGATTTATATATTGCGTCCAGGTAATTAGCATTGCCATGCAGCGGACCTACCTGCTGGATTCGAAGGGGAAACGGTAACTTGGACACTAGTCCCGGAACACAACTATGTGTCGTGCGCAGAAGGTTTGCCGATGACAACCTCTCCCGTTTCCTACGACTGGCACCGAGGCTTGTCTAAACAATACTAAGGACTAGACCAGTGGTTCTCAAACTTATTTTGTATACCGCCCACTTTGAGAATAAATTATTTTTGGCGCCCCCATTTCACCTACTTAAAAACACTATAAGGTCAAATTAATTAACTGATTATTGAGCGCTACATTAGCGGAAATTAAACATTCATTCAAAACGAGACTTTTTCTATAGTCCGCAAGAGTTAACTTGAGACCTAAACGCAGTACACACCTGCCAATGTCCATTTTTTGGTTCTGGGTCTCTTACTGCCCCCTTTTAGACCAGCAGCACCCACAAGGGGGCGTTATCGCGCACTTTGGGAACCACTGGACTAGTCGACCGCGAAAAGAAGATTCTTCCGAGTATATAAGCAGTGTAAAGCGCTCCTTGCTGATAATTCAGTTCAAGATAACGAAACGACAAGTGCGATACGAAACAGTTGAAAGAAAAGTTTAACAGAAGACAGTTTCGAGTTTTGAGGTGATTTTTATGAAAAGTTTAGTGGGCAGTTCAGTGAAGGAGTAAAGCGTAATTTACGAGGAGAACCAAAAACGAGCTACACGCGGTAAATTCGAAAGTGAGCACTGCAGTAGCAGGGGGTAGTCTCCACAACATCGGCGACTGTATTGTGAGTGAGACATTTTAACATAGGAACGACGCGGTTAGTTGTGCGTGCAGAGATGTGTAAGTTAATAAAAGCGTTTAGTTAAAAGAACTGGTGTTTCCTTCTAATCCTAAGTGCGCCCCAGTAGGCAACTAAAGTCGTGATTGATTTATTTGTACGGATGTATATAAGGTGTCTACGTCATGACTTTGTGTAATGCCATGGCCCATGAAGTACATAATATAATAGGAGATGTAATGCCCTCAACCGTCACGCGTCATTTGTTTCATGATGATATATTTTGTATTATATATAAAACTTATTCAGTCTGTTTGTAAATAATATAGAATCTCATTGTAACAAGTTAAACTTTTCTGTCATGTCTCCCCTCCTAGTAGCTAATCATTAATTGCGTTAATTTAAACGCTATAAACAAAACGTGTTTGGCATCAATAATTAAACAATAACATTATCCCATATGGAGCAGGGACATAAAATTTGTTTAGTGTCTGATTTTTCCCCTTCCTCCTTTCCCCCTTGCTACACCTGCGCTGTATTGCTTTAACTAACACACTAATACAACTCAGATGTAGTTACTAGTGCTTTGCTACTAGCTACACTGTTATTTTTATAATAGAATTGTTTTTTTTTAATTCAGCCAGTTTGATTTCTGGTTATGACTGATTTTTCGAAAATTCTATGACACAGCTTTTGATTTCACCATAATCATCCCCAAAACTCCTCTGAATACTGTTCGCTATAGTTTAAGATTTAGCCACAGAGGTTCCCATGAAAAATTCAGTCTGTATAGCAAATAAGTGTCTCTTTGATTTTAAACTAAGCAATACAGAAATTTGAAAAAAAAAATCCGCAATAATATTTAAAAATAATTTTAACAGAGATTTGTTTCAGAAAATTTAAATAAAATTCATTAGGTAATATTTAAGATACAAGGTTTTTAAGAATGATTAAGTGCCGTAAGCTTCATTCATCATCATACATTGAATCTTCCACACAACTTGAAATAAGCAATCGTGACAGGTGTCGCCACTATCGCCATTTGCACACCAGGGACGTCGGCAACGCATTGAAGATATCCAATAATATTGTTGCGGACAGAGAGCACCCCCTTGACCCGCCCGCTCGTGCACATCTTTTCTCCACGCCCCGCATATCGCCGACGCCCATAGCTCACACAGTTAGCAGCTAGGCGTTGGAAGGAACAAGGGTATAAGAACCGGCATTGCAGCTCGGAGAGACGCACACATACTTATTGCACAAGCAATTGCATACTACTCTCTCTCTCTCGGCCATTCAGCATTATATCTACTCGTCTATTTATAGTTTAATTATCGAAAGAAAAAGTCATACAGTCCACATGCCACCAATAAATATAATGTTAAATCTTCTATCTTTTCCAGAATGGGGTGCGGTCGGATTTTGGAGGTGTTACGTCGATGCAAGCGGCTCGAAGATGACGACAAATCGACACCCTTGGCCAGGTGTTTGGGACTCTTCGATCTCACGGCGCTGGGTGTTGGCAGTACACTTGGTCTAGGGGTCTATGTGCTGGCTGGTGCGGTCGCGAAGACAGTTGCAGGGCCTGCTGTGACCATCAGCTTCTTGGTCGCTGCTATTGCTTCAGCATTTGCCGGTATGAGGCTATCATTTTTTTATCATTGACGGCCTCTGTGGTGAGCGGGCTATGCCTTTGCCGGCCTGCCTCACTACAACGCAGATGCTCCGGGTTCGATTCCTGTATAGTAAATTTCGGAAACGTATTTTCTCCGTTATTTACCATGATCTGGGTGTCTGGGATCGGCCCCAGAGTGGTCCGTTGTGTATTACCTATAACACAAGCGTAACTTGCTTAATTTTGGAATATACAATGTGTGTGTTTGTCTGCCGATTATTATTATTATTTCCACTTTTACAATAATAGGGATGTGGACATAATCAATAAATTCTAACAACAGTATTTATATTAAAAACAGGATATTAGCCCGTCTGGATGGCTACCAACCCTGCTCTAGAGTGTGCCTCCATAAAAACCTTGAGTTGTTTTCGGGCATTAGTGGGCAGATTCCAGTCTCCCTTTAGAGAACGCCAGCACATTGGTATCAGCTTTGGTGTCACAAGTGTCCATAAGCGGTGGTCACCGCTTTCCAGCAGGTGGGTCGTCTTTCTGTATGCTGAACGCATGCAATAAAAATAATACCATCTTAACATCTTATTTTTAAAATATACCAAAAGAAATATTTTAAGCACTGTTTAAACAATTGTAAAATAATGCATTTTTCACTCTTTTTAATTGTACAAACTTATGAAGCCATAACTATGTACGATAGTACAAAATTTGTGAGACTGAGAAGTTTTGTAAGATGATAAAGAACACTACCCGTGCGTAGAAGGTTTGTCTATGACTACTTACTACTATCCTATTGTATTGCTTACAATTTTATATATACTGAGGAGGTGGCGATGACAATGGTGTGACGGTGGTGATTGATGGTTGTGGCCGTTGAGCGGTGTACGGGTCAATGAAAGATATTGTTTGCGACGTACACTTTTAATCGCACACACACTCTCTCAATGTTACAATATTATAGTTCAGAAGGATTTTGGTATGAAGGCAAGCAGCGAGCGCGAAAACTAACGTTTTGTACACGGGCACGTATGTCGTGCGGTCGCGTTGAAGACGTAAGTCGGACTGTGTCGAATTGTCCCGAAATAGCTTCGGTTCTCGACTGTTTCGCGGCAAGTGGATTGCCGCGAAAAATTGTGGGCGCGATGTCATAAAACGGCGCGATGTTTTGCTTGCCACAGATAAATATTGGTTCCGCGCTTGCGTGCTTGTTTTTATGTTGGCACTAATGTCGCCACACCACCCACCCACGGAGAAAAGTACCCCCAACAAATAATAAAATAAGTCTTACAATATTTAAAAAAAAACTTATGTCTAAAATATTTACATATACTACACATCCACGGGCGTCTTGAAACGAACATGACGTCCCGAGCGAGTCATATACTTGGGATGTGGTGAAGATGTGCTGGGGAGTAGTGGTGGATTGGCCTGAGCCGGAGTTGTTGGTGGGGTTAGAGTAGGCGGTGTGGATGGAGCGTGAAGTGGAAGTGGTGGAAGAGGAGGTGAAGAAATTTGGGCCCCCTCTAACTCGGTGAAACTCTGTTCTATGGAGATGGCTTCTATTCTAGACATTGTGTCAGCAACCACATTGTCCTCTCCCTTTATATGTTCAATGTCTGTTGTAAACTGGGAAATGAAGGACAGTTGGTTGATGTTGAGTGAAAGAATAGATGAGCGGTTTGTGGTCCGTGTAGATTGTCACGTGTTGAACCTCGAGCAGGTAGCGAAAGTGTTGTACGCTTTCGTATACCCCGAGGAGTTCACGATAGTACGCGGGCCATTGTGATTGTTTGTCAGTAAGTTTCTTACTGAAAAAGGCCAAAGGCTGCCATTGGTTGCCTATCTTCTGTTGGAGGCAAGATCCCACGTGAACTGAAGAGGCGTCAGTGAAGAGTCCCAGTTTAGCGTCGCTGACTGGGTGAGCAAGGAGAGTAGCACTCACGAGGCTATCCTTGCACTTCTGAAACGCGAGTTCAAGTTCGGGCGTCCATGGAACTGGCTTTGGTCCTTTGAGTTTAGATGCAGCTAAGGCATATATGAGCGGAGCTTGCAATTCTGCTGCCTTTGGGAGAAATCGGCGATAAAAGTTTATCATGCCTAAGAATCTGCGAAGGCCTTGCACGGTTTTCGGCAAGGGGTAATTTTGCAGAGCTTCGATTCTCTCTGTAGGCGGGCGTGTACCATCTTTGTTGATACGGTAGCCAAGGAAAGTAACCTCGTCGACGCCGAATATGCTTTTTGATGCATTTACTACGCAGCCATAGTTGACCAAGCGCTGGAAAACTGTACGCAGGTGTTCCAGGTGGTCTTCTGGTGTCTTTGAAAAGACCAGTAGGTCATCAACATAGGCGTAGCAGAAATCGAGTCCCCTCATGACTTCGTCAATGAAACGCTGGAACGTTTGTCCTGCGTTTCGAAGCGAAAGTAATGTAAAGTGTATACAATAATAAATTAAAATAATAAACTTATTGCAATAGCTATATACGTAACCTTTTTTGTCAACCCTACTGATCATCGACGCGTGAGGCTATCGGCAAACCTTCTACGCACAGGTATCAGTATCATTTAAGGCCCCTGTCAAAAAGAAGTAGAAAATGGGGTGCAAACGACACAACTTTTAATTGGTAATTACTAATCAAGAATTTACCAAAAAAAATAGCATAACTCTTCACAATTTGAGATGTAACAAGGCCTTTTTGTGATTTTCTATGGTTATTAATTAATTAAGATAAAGAATCAACAAATCATAGATATGAAATCGTTTTCTTCTGCATTTTTTATCAAAATTCAATAAATAGTATACATATTTATTTTAAAAGAATAGTTTTTTAGGTTTCACTTTATTTTATTCACAATGAAATAATAATTCATTTGAAAAACCCCCAAGATCGTCCTAAAACTTAGTACCGAAAAATCTTTAATGACAAGGAGAATCCTTTAAACCTACTTTTTAAAGAAAATTGTATTCAAAAATTTATCTCATAAGAAAAACAGACTACGAGTTTTAAATTATATAAATGCAAATTTCTTTCACCTTTTGGTTTATTTATCAAGTCTCGCCTCCTACTTCGACATGTAAAAACAAAACCAGTTTTGCAAAAGGAGTATACAATATAAAAGTTGAATACCGTTAACCTGGTTTTTTGTTTTACATTGTGGGTGGAAGGAACCTGTTTTAAATTAATCGTAGAATACCAAGTGCTAGAGGCTAGGCCTTATTTTCAAATTAATTATACAAGTTCTATTAGCCGAAGAGGTTGCGACCGGATTGGATAAGCTATTACGGGGATGACGCGATTGCAACATTTTATAACCTGTTTTTATATTTTATAAACTTCTTTCTATATCAATTTTGACAACTAAAAATATAGGCGCATTAAAATTCATGTATAAAGGTTCTACTGTCAGTATGGACCTATGGTATACAACTATTAAAAAACTTAAGGACATGGTCAATGCACCTACATACTACATACCTTATGGTACATAAGGTCAGACCACAGAGTACTTTATATATACTGGTAGATCAGACGATCTCCATCGATACTCGAAAGAGGACGTCGTCATTAACGTTAGTAAAAAATACGCTGAAGCCCACCAGCAACGTCTTCATCACCATGTAAATGTCTGAAATCTCTTTTCAGGTCTTTGTTACGCAGAATTCGCAGCTAGAGTGCCGAAAGCAGGCTCAGCGTACGTGTATAGCTACGTCAGTGTCGGCGAGTTCATAGCATTCACGATAGGCTGGAATCTTATCCTCGAATATGTTATTGGTACTGCCAGTGTTGCCAAAGGCATGGCGTTGTATATAGACAGCCTTTGCAATAACACCATGGCGAAAACAATGGTTGAAGCACTGCCTATTAATGTCTCGTTCTTGGCTGACTACCCCGACTTCTTCGCGTTCGGACTGGTGCTTTTGATTACTGGTGAGTCGTAATCCGTTAATCTTTTCAAATTGCTTCATTAAATATATTTATGCAATTTTCGTATATTTTTTTCGTATTTCTTTTTGCTTGTTGTAATTAACTGTTTGAGCCAATTTTTATTTTCATTATATAAATTATTTTATAGTGGAAACTTGATTGATGTATGTATTAATTTCCCAAAAAAATGAAACAAAATATTTAATGCTTAAAACTGCTTCAGAAATACAATTTCTAAAAGTAATTACACAATTGAGGACGTGATTGGATGAAGGTGATATATCGCATATTCGGTTTTTTGCTTTTTTTGCGTAGATGAAGGTTATAAGTCGATACAAAATAACTACAGACCTTAGACCATAGATATAAGGCATAAAAAAATAAAGAGTTGCAAAGGTGTTAAGTTCAGTTCAGTTTAAAATAAAATTAAAACTTTGATCTCGATTTACTCAAAATTGGAATTATGCGACTTATCACCTTCATCCACTCATGTCTTCAATTTGGCGATGAACACGTAGTGTTATAAGCACTACCAAACCTACCAAAAGTAGCTGAATAAGAAATCATAATTATCCTCAAACATACATATTGAATGAATAAAGTGGAAGAATGTTACCTGTAAAGTCTTTATAAAGTATTAAATTTATAAATTTAATAAGTATTAAAGAAATGTATTTTGCCAACAAAATGGTACCTATAAAACAATCTTCGAATAAGTACTCTGTAAACGGAAAATTCTGAATAGATATAAGCGTCCATTAAAAAACACGGAGCCCAAATTTTTTTTTATCCGTGCAGAAACAGAGAAAGAGTGCTAATTCCTACGGCCAGGCCATAGGTGACAACAAAACAACCCATAGCCAGGTGGTAATACCTATTTGGATAAGAAGCACTCCTAGTCCTCCTAGTCTAAAGTAAAATTCCAAAACTTTCAGTTGTGTTTCGGAATTAGTGGCATTGGTAGCACCTCTGGTGTTTTGTCCATAGATGACGGTAACCATGATGATAGCTCACCCGATGGAAACGTCTCATGTAGTTCAATATTAAAAAATATCTTATTTTTAATGTTACAGTTCTGCTTGGAATCGGTGTTAGCGAGTCAACAAAGCTGAACAACGTATTTACCGCACTGAACATGATTACTGTGATCATCGTTGTGATAGCTGGTGCTGTTAAAAGTGAGTTTCTCTTACTGTCTGATTTATCCTTAATATCCATTGAGATTAAATTCTGGTAGCATCTTAAGCCTTCGCTTCGACACTTAATATCAGTTTTCTTTTGGTTCTATTTCCTCTTTACACTGTCTTCACCGACTTCTTTCTGTAGATTACAGACATATATTTACTTTCTTGTAACATGCACCTTCTGGAAGAGTTAAGACAAAATATTTCGTTGTATGGGTACCGTTTGCCAGGCGGTAGGGCATTTGCCCGACTGGATGGCTACCACCCCTGGTCTAAAGTTTGTCGCCATAACAACCCTTAGTTGTGTTCCGGCACTAGTGACCAGGCTCCAGTCTCCTTCAAGAGAGCAGCAGCGCATTAGTAGTACCTTTGGTGTTACAAATTTCCATAGGCGATGGTAACCGCTATCCATCAAGTGGGCCGTCTGCCTGTCTGCTGAACTCCTGCAATAAAAAAAACCTGTAAAGTTACATAGTAGATATGACACAAAAATTCTAAACACATGCTGATACTGACTTCAGCCTATTGACACATCTTTCTTCACAATGTTTCCTTCATCGTTACCTTGTGGTACTTTTAACGCTAAGAGGGTATAGTTTAAAACACTGTTTCAAACTATATTTAATAAGACTCCAAATTCGCGCAAATCGTGAGAAAAGCAAGAGGAACTAGAATATGGAACGGGTTCTCGCGGTCTCATGATCTTCTCGCGAGAATGTGGAGGATCCTTAAGAATCAGAAGTGGGTTAGCTTAGTCCACGAGCTACCACGACACATGTCATTACTAATATGCGAGTCTTTGTTGGTATACAGTAATCAAACGAAATATTTACCCTACCCTTTCAGGTAACCCAGCCAACTGGTATATAAAGTTAGAAGACATTCCTCCCGAATACGCAAGCAAAGCTGGAGCCGGCGGCTTCATGCCTTGGGGTATAGCTGGCGTCATGGCAGGTGCAGCCAAGTGCTTCTTCGGATTCGTCGGATTCGACTGCGTGGCGACCACTGGAGAGGAGGCGAAGAACCCAAAGCGAGATATCCCCATCTCGATCGTACTGTCCTTGATCATCATTTTTGTGTCGTACTTCAGTATTGCCACAGTGCTTACCATGATGCTGCCTTACTATTTGCAGGTCAGTTATAATTCAATAATGCAGTTGAATTAAATGAAGAAAAAGTTCAAACTTCTACATTAATACCAACCGGTATGTGCTGTAAACGAAGAAAAGAAATAATGTCCATTATTACCAAACTTTTAACTCGATAAGTAACATAATTAGACATATTTTAAAGTTGACATGTTTATGATCTGCCTTGAACAAGTGTGGAGGGCACGGGAAGTGGACCGTATCACTTCCTTAAGAATTACAGCGGCTTCCGCGCACTGCGTACCTATATATTTTATTTTATTTCTGATGCACATCATACAGGCTGAGGGCCCAACTGTGATGGGAAGTGGTTACTGTCTTCTAGACATTAGCAATACCATAGGTGCTGCCAATGTGCTGCCCGCCTTAAAGGTAACACTGGAACACTACTCAAGGCTAAGTTAAGGCGACATACTCTAGACAAGGGTAGCCATCCAGTCGGGCAAATGCCCCACCACCTGATTGTGGGTTGTTTAGTCGCCTCTTACGACAGGCCGCCCGGCCGTAAGAATTAGTATTCTTTTTCCGTTCCTGCACAGAGAAACCAGTATAAGTACCGCGTCAGGTATCCGACAGAGACCACTACAATATATTTTTATAACAAGCGTTAGTCGGGCGTATAGATCCTCACGCCGAACGCAGCATATTGCGTGGCACCCCAAATTTTGCGTCACAAACACAGTTTTCCTCATCTGACCTCTACCAGCATCATTGGACTGGTCACCGATCCACTGGCCCGAAGAGCATCTACAACATAGTTAGTCAAAATGTGGTCTTCACTCCAAAATATGCTTCATCAATCGCCGATCCTGTGACCGTCCCACTACCATTTCAACTTACTAATTTTGCGAGATATGCCAGTAACTTTTGTCCTCTTACAGAGATCCTCGATTCAGATTTTATCAATAAGAAAAACAACACAGCTCGCTCCATAATCTGAGAAACAATGTTGATAATGAGTGGAATTTTCAGGATGCCGACGCCCCCTTCCCGCACGTATTCACGGAGGCTAACCTGCCAGTGATCAAGTGGATAGTGACAATCGGAGCCATCTTCGCGTTGTGCACCAGTCTCCTTGGAGCTATGTTCCCCCTGCCCAGAGTCCTTTACGCGATGGGCAGTGACAGAGTCCTGTTCAAGTGTCTTGCCAAAATTAATAAGAAGACCCAAACGCCTATATTGGCAACTATCCTGAGTGGGCTGTTATCAGGTACGACATCCCTCAAAATTATAACTATAACTGGCAAAATCGTATTAAAATAGCATCAAAATATGTGCCCCCAAGTAGTGACTATGGCATTGATTGATTATTGGAAAGGGTGCGTATTATTACTAAGGATAGATAAATTATTATGACCGTCAAGGTTGGAACCTTGGTGCATGAGGATCCGAACCTCATCATTTTTATCGGGATAATTATTGCAAGTGGTAAACCGACTGGGGACTGTCCACCGCACATCCCTCGCGGTGGGATCGTGCCAGCTAAGGGTGGTGATAGCACTCTAAAAGATCTCGAGTTGAAGATACCCACTAGAAAGTAAAATATTTTTTTTGCTTAAACTAAATGCAAATATTCTTCCGCCTATAAAATTAAATAAAAACCCATTATACGAGTAATTGCTTAAAAGTCATTATGATTTTTTTTAAACTGACTCATGATACATCATACGCCTATATATAATTTAAAAAGAAACATCCATCAGTTTGTCAGTGTGTCAACCCCAATTGTGAGTTTCATAGTAATTTTTTCATGTTTCCTTCTCCAGCAACGATGTCCGCAGTGTTCAACTTGAACCAGTTGATTGACATGATGTCCATCGGCACACTCCTAGCGTACACCATCGTAGCAACGAGTGTTCTAATATTGAGGCAAGTTCCAAATCTAAGTGGAGGTGAAATAAGTAGTACTGCTTACATCCCGCAAGAGTTAACATGAGACTTCGCACGGATGACGTAAGCGCGAGGCAATGACGCATCGATGGCGGGGGTCGGGAGGGGAGCGCGCATTCCACTCAGGTGTCAAGTTAACTCTTGCGGATCGTAAATAAGTTAAATAAATCATGATCTTGGAATGGTAGCATACTATAGACTGGAAGTGAGGAGGAACCTTAAATAATAAATAGGGTTCTCCGGAAGATATCGCTCGAAAGTCTAAAGCGATAAGACCGCCCATTGTTCCTGCCTTTACTGTGTAATGTGAGGACTATAAATTGTTGATTACATGTGGTGACAAATAATGTTTTTTATCTACCTTAATTAATCATGGATTTATTATAATATAACGTCAAACCATAAATGTCCCATCGCTGGGCTCCTGTTTATAAGAGAACTGATAACAATTCCACCACGCTTATCCAAGGTTTTTAGTTCATTCGATAAAAATTTAATATGAGAAAAAAAGTAGCTGGTGGTAAGTACGTTATAAACAATCCTCAAATTTGAATATAGATACGAAGAAGAGGCGCCCCTACCAGTGCAGGGCATGCAGCCAGTTCCCGAAAATCCCTGGTCCATCATAAAGCAGATCTTCAATCTTCTGGGACTTAAATATCCTACGCAACTGTCTGCCAGTATCGCCAAGAGCACCATAGCCATCTTCTGTAAGTATTAGATAGGGCCTCCAGGTTGATTTTTGGAAAATCCGTTTTGGTGAATTCATTATGCCAGAAGTAATATATATTTTATCACTTGTCTCCAACTTTTACATCTTGGAGGCAAGTTTTTCACTTCAAGACCAGCAGCACATTGTTTAGCACCTTTGTTGTTGCAAATTTCAAACGCGACTGTAACTACTTTCTATCAGATAGATCATCAGCCTGTTTGCTGTGCTCTAGTCAAAAAAATTAACCTCCGAATGAATAATTTATTGCTAAAATGTACTCAAAGATGTTACCTACATATAAGTTTCAATACATTTTGCCTCATTAGGCTTGCAATGTCCGAATACCTGTCGTATTATCCCCGAAAATTGCTAATGCGCTGGGACCTTGTCAAATTAACATTCACGTAACGTCATCCGCAACTCGATATGTACGCGTACTCGCCGGCCAGTGATGCTAACAGTACTGAGTGTTCGGCTACGGTTACGTCACCAAAATGGATATGGGATAATAATATTAAAACTAAATTACATTATAAAAAAATACGTTATAAAATATTGCAATAAAATCATAAGTCATATCTTTGTCATTCTCATATTTATTTATAGTACTTATTGGTGGCAGTTGCTTCTTTCAAATAAAACTCTATGTGGACTGTATGACTTATTAACGGCGTTATTTACAATTAAATTAAAATTATACACAGACAAGTTACAGAGAGAATGATGAATGGCAGAGAGTAAAGGCCGCTTCATATCACACGTTCCGACGCCTAGCTGCTAACTGTGCGATCTATGGGCGTGTGCGGTATGCGGGGCGTGGAGAGGTGAGCTCTCTGTCCGCAAAAAGCATAATAAATTTGTTCAATCAAATTTTCTTAAGGGACTTTTTAAACAAATTATAGGCAAACATTTCCGAAAGTTAATTAAATATGATAGATGCCATATAGTAGATACTTTTGGGCATTATGGCTGTTTTTAAAGATCAAATATAGATTCTATACTGATGCCACTGATGTATTCCGAACAACCCAAAATAAAAGTAAATAAATCGTGTTATGTTTTATCATTTCAGTCTTAGTGGCCCTCGCCACCTGCGCCTTGATGCGTTGGGAACAAGCAGGCGTGGCACTAGGAGTGCTTGGCGCGGCTCTACTTGTCTTACTGGTGGTACTTTACAGGCAACCAAGGAATGATGTCAAGCATTTATCTTTCAAGGTAAGATTTTGATTGAGTTCCTAAACGCGGCATTTTATTTTACCTCACACCTATTTTATTTTAACTACCACCTATTTTATTTTGTATAAATAAAATTCGCAGTACGGATGTCTTACCCATAAAAAATAAAAATCTAGAAACCGACTGCAGCGCCACCAACCGGAACCAAATGTTAATCTAAACCATTCTCAAATCTACTTGACAAAACACAAAAAAAGTCATTAAAATCAGACCCACCGTTAAATAGGTGTTCAGCGGCGCCATCTACCGGGGCCAATTGTGAATCTAAACAATTCGTGAATCCACTTGAACACACACAAAAATCAGACAAATAAAAATGAGTTAAAATGTTACCAATAAACTCCTCTTAAAGATATGAGGTGGTAAAGTTGGTAGATCTTAAGTAACTGTCAAAAATAACCAACGTCGAGAGGTAGGAAGTATAAGAAACCTCTAAGAGGCAAAATGGCGATTTTTATTTGAAACAGCTGATTACACCGTTACTGTTTCATAGGGTTTCCGCCATATTACATTTTCATTATTCTAGTCTTGAGAGGCACGCTATTAATACTATAAGATACTATGTTTTACTTAAAACAGTTATTTTAGTACCACAAAATAAAACCCATCATCATCAATTCATCGTTCGCCATTTTGCTGTAGAAGACCTTTTTTTTTTTTTTGACATTGACAGCTTAACAAGACAATGCGTTCCATTTTACAACACTATATTCTTCCATGTCATAATTGATTTATGTTTGTAGGTTCCCCTCGTGCCTCTGGTGCCGTACCTAAGCGTCTGTATGAACGTTTACTTGATGGTTCAACTTGACCACCAGACATGGATACGATTCATAATTTGGCTTATTATTGGTAAGTTGTAAGACATTATACTACACTTTAATATTCCAGCGAAGTTCTATAACATTTAATCAACCCATTAATGTACCTTTAAGTTTGACTTATCACAGACAAAACTCATTACTAGAGCCAGCAAGTTATTATTTAAATAATGCCAAGCGGTGTCTAAGCCTAAAATTTTTTAACACTGACTAAGCATCAATGCATTTATACGTGTGCATGTTATTTTAACCAATAGCTTGTGCATGAAATCTTGTCAATGGATTTCTTTTGTTAATTATAGTTATACATAATTAAATGTATTTAGCTGTAGGTTTTCCATAAATAAATAAATTTAAAAAAATTACAATAATATCAAACTATTCTCTTCTTTCTTTAACGCAAGCGTAACTTGCTTAATTTAGGGATATAAAATGTGTGTGCTTCTCTGCCGATAATTATTATTACCTATTTTTTATATTTGTTTAAAAGTACGTAAAGCTGAGTTGGCCGGTTTGCGAACCAAAAAATAAACTAAAAGAGTGCGGGTTCGTATCCTGAGCGCGTAAAATGTACCACTTAGGCAGCTCTCTGGCCTCGTATTGTTGTTACTAATTATCACGTGTGAAAGAAAACATCTTAATGAAACGTGCACTTCAAGATAACCGGTGTGTTAAATTCGCCAATCCGCCTCGGCCTTTGGGAGGCATAACAATAGCCTCGGCGGAAGATCTTTGTTTAAAACGCAGGAGCATTCCACCTCGCTCCTGCACAGTCGAGACATCCCTAAACCTATAGATAGTACACTATGCATCCTAAACCTTTTTACTATACCATACAATGGCTACGTTCCAAAGGGACTCACAACGACCACGTTCCAATTGCTTGCGGGCGTTTACAATCATAAACTCTAGTTAAGCGGATTATAGGGCGTTGATGTCATAAACGAAGGAATACGCAATGTCATTGGTTGATTTGAAAATCGCGCCTTTTTCAATGTCAAGAGATACAGAGAATTAATGCTCTGTGGCCAACGTTGTGCCAACTGTGGGATCGTTGTGAGCGCTGTGTGATCGAAAATGATGACGACCTCGGCCGCCTTGTGGAACGGCAGACGGCTCATTTTGGGCGTTGTGAGATACTAAAGACCGACAGACGATACACAATATTAAATTATTTCCATATTTTCAGGTTATTTGATCTATTTCATATACGGAGTATGGTATAGTTCCCTAAGAATTGCTCCAGTAACCAGCAACGGGCATGTGGAAAAGCCCATAGAAAAAAGCAAAACTGTGACAACTAAGTTTTAAGAGAAGATGGAGGAATGATAGTGTAGTTTCATAAATACTTACAAGTACATCGGTAAGACAACGAGATGTCTAAAAATGCACTACAAAATATATCACAGATGTTAAGATAGTGTTAAGCTGGTGTTATATGTTGATGTTTGAGAAGAGTTCTAGGAACCAAACGCAGAGTATACCTGTTTGTAACCGTCAATAATTCACGCATTTATATTCCTGTGTAGTTAATTATTGATCTACTATTAGAAACTGTCAAATTTTAACCTATAAGTAGGGTAAATGAACGATCAGTAAGATGTAAAAACCGGTCATATGGCTCTATTCGTGGGTGACGTGGGTCAATAATCCATTGTTACATGATGCCTTTCTATTCTTAACAGAATACGTTAACTGCGTTCCATTAGAGACTCGCAACGACGACGTTCAAACCGCGATTTTTCCCGTTCCACTTGCTTGCCGCCGTTACAATAGTAAACCCAAGTGGAACGGTTGCTCGATCCACCTCTTGACGATGATGTCATTAGTGACGTTTTCGCCACGACCACAACGACCGCGGTCGCCTTGTGGAACGGCTAACGGAGCATTTTGGGCGTTGTGAGCTAGCTACTAGTGGAACGCGCTGTGCATCGGGTACTAATATCAGCATAACACTATTACTTGTAAGCGTAGCTTCAATTAAGTGTTGTTATTGTAAACTGACTGTGAAATTGTGTGATTTTTTTTAAAACTAGCCATATTTGACATTGTAATTAAAAGTAATTTTAAGTTGTTTGGATGGTATTGACGTAGAGAAAATTAATATACATTTTTATTGTGTGGGACGTACAGTATGACGTTAAGTAGTAATGCATAAAGCCGACGCATTCGTATGAGACGACTTACGCGTGGAAGGTTGCTGTGTCACGCATTTCACGCTGCTTGTAGAAAATTCTTCGCGTCAACTAAATTTGACAGAAGACCTTCGGGTAACGATGCATCTGACATCTAAGAAAAATGGCTACATTTGGGTTGCCAGAATTTTTTGTTTATTAACCATAAATATAATACTTTTAGAAAAATTAAAGACAAAAATGATCCACATTTATTTTTCATAAATTATTTTATATTTAATTTGTGTCATTGATTTATTTTCCATGTGTATTTATTACTACTCATTGCTATGTCCAGCAAAAGCCTATTTTTTTTAAAATAATCATGAGAATTTTAACAAAAAGCGTGACAATTGAATTAATCATGAAAATATAGTAAATTTGGTACTATATATTTTTTCTATAATATATAGTACAATTGGCTAAAATATAGTACGGTACTATATATTACATTACGGCGATAATATATAGATATTACATTACGACTGGGAACTCTAGCTACACTATGTTTGCCGTCATACTAAACTCCTCCACCATCCGACGAGAATCTTCTTAGATTCTCGCTTTATCAACATCGCGTAAGTAGCATTGCATCACATCACGAATGGCGTGAAAGTGAGTTTAGCTCTAAAGGCTTGGCTTCACCTGCGATAGTAGTAAATCCGTAGGTCGCTGGTTCATATCCGGCTCGAAGGACCAAATGATTAAATCAAACTATTAAGGTAAAAATGGCACTGCAAGAGATATTTTATTAATAAAATTGCACCATTAAATTTGAAGGAATTTTCTTATATGACAAAGTAAAAATCAATTGTTTGTTCGTGTTGCCAATATAGAGCTAGGTCGCTTTACATAGTGGTGATGGGTGTAATGCGTTATTCGAGATAAGACATTGTTAATGACGTTAAATATTGCCAGCCAATGTATACATAGCGATGTGACTATTCCGTTAATGGTGTTATTTTTCTACGGCTTTAAATACGACGCACTCAGCCACAGCCTTAACACTGACGCAGATGAAGCTCCAACATAAACAAGCCACTATATAAAATTGGCGCGCGTGGCCGACGCGCGACTTGCGCCTAGTATAATTCTATATCTCTATATTAACTTAATTCTACTAAGTAAATCAGCTATTTTTTCAAAATCTTGCTGACAACCCCAGTATCATAATTATAGTGTTTATATTGTATGTAATAAATTTTGAACGCCAAAACTTGACTATATCAATTTTGTCTAAGCAACCAGTTTAAGTTATGCCTAAACTTATTTATAGCCCTTTCTCATAAAATAGCCTCTTTTTCTTATTCTACATGCATTTCAATTTCTCGGGGAGAAATCTAATAAAATTATATAAAACATTTTTTTGAATAGGTACTTAGAATATTTGTTGTAATGTAATTAGTTTTATTTTTGTTACTTTTTTTAGACAAAGTTACAATTAATTGAATTTGTAGGTACAATGGGACTCAGTTTGTTCGATTGCACCAACTATCATGACCCACCTTAAGGTCATTTTCATACAGTTGTGAAATACAATAAGGTTGAAATTCGCCTGAACATACATTTCCTTGGTAACGAACTGTTATCATTTTATTAGACATTGACAATCACTGACTACGCTGTATTAAACTGATCGGAGAGACTCGACTATACTCGTGTGTAACATCTGACACGACAGATTTTCGACGAGATTCAAATTATTTCAAATAATTGCTGTTTTATCTAAAACATATCTAGTACAATGATAACAAATTTTAAAATTGCGTAGTTCTCTGAGCCTAGTGACGCACTTTTATTAATGTTTAATATGTCCTAAGTGCAACACACACGATAAACCTTACTATTTGACGGTTTTAAAAGAATTATTAGCAAAGTGGGTCATAATTTAGTTGGTTCGATTGTACAATTATCTTGCCATCTTATCCTGTTTGAAATATACGTGAAATATTATAACCTGTTGCCTATTTTAACTAATATCGTTTTCTTCGTGATATATTTCAAATTATTTTAATTCTTGTACTAAACTAGGACGCTTTTTCTTTTATATATATATATTAAAACATCGTATCTAATTGTATCTAAAAATGGAGTCACCTTTATAACGTTATGCCGATAATTGTTCGAATGTAATAATAATTATAACTTACTAATATATTATTACTTTTTAAATATAACGCGACGCCAATTTTTGTTATAACTTGACTTTATTAGTGTAGGACATGATTCTTAATAGGAGTCATCTTTATGATGATCAAGTCTTTTTTGATACTTATAATGAATTATAATAAGTCATCTAGTTGTAATTCATGTGAAATGATTATTTACATGATTTGTCTTTATTATAGCCACACAGTCTTCTCAGTTACTTATAGCCAGGTCTTTCTTTGTGGGGGCACGCATTAAAAGATATTTCGAAAATATCGAAAATTGCCATAAAAACTAAAAAAAGAATCGCTTTTAGTAGCCTTTATAAAAGAATGGTTTTTTAATCGGTTTTTTTGGAGTACATACAACAAGTTATTACTAACTAACTTAACTTTCGAGAGTTAGCGTGCCCCCAAAAAGGTGACAAAAAAAGGCCTGCTTGTAGCTATAATACATCATAACTAGCTAAAACGACTGTTAGGCCACGATAAATACAAATCAAATCACATTAAACAGGTGTGTAGGTACACTTGTTATAACTCATTGTCGTTTTTAAGAAAACTTATAATTCATTATAAAAAGCTAGGAAGATTGTTATAGTTCTTTATAATTAAGTGAAAACACTGTTATAATTCGTTATATGTAGCTGATGAAAGACTTGACCATCGTAAAGTTTAATCTTTTAAAGCATCATATCACACGCTAACAATCTAGTTTTCTGTATGAAAGTTTATGATAAATCAGGTATTAGTTTTTTTTTTCTAATAAACTACAGTCACTATTATATATTTATCCACGTGCATATAATAAGCATTGTAATAAAAAAAAATTGCAACTTTGCATCAACAGTATAAAAACCTATACATAAAATACCAACTCCGAAACGATTTAAGCTAACTTAATATTAATTTGAGGTATTTAAGTTATTTGAAATAAAATAAATATTAATTACTTGACAAACTGTGATTTAAACAAGGAGTCGAATTATTTTTATATTAAAATAGAATAAATAATGTAATTTTTTTTATACCTTACTTAATTCCCGAATTATTTCAAACCACTCCACGAAGGGTTGTGATGGCAATTCTCTAGTAATGTGACGTGACACATCAGGTAATCGATATCGATATTTCTTATTGCCTCAATTTTATTTCACTTATATTTTATAACACAGCCATATCCAATGTAATCTAAATAATTAAGAAATCAAATAAAACAACAGTCACATTTCACTATTTTATTGAATTTTCTAAACAAGCAACCTATGCAAGATGGCGGCATTTATTAACAAAAGCGCCACATAGCGGATAAGATATGACCTTCAGTGTCATAAATCGAAGCGAAGTAGACTTAAGTTAAAGCTCACAAGCGCCAGGCTTGCGTTTTAATAGAAAAGTTTACTTATTTTATGGTAAAGATGGTTCACTACTAACGAATCTGTATCCGTGCAGAAACGGAAAAAGAACACAATTCCCTACGTTGGGGCGGCCTGCCGTAAGAGGCGACAAAACCCACAGCCAGGTGGTAGAGAGGCCCGACTGGATGGCTACCACCCCAATTTTGCTAACCTTGTGTTCCGGCATGTGGCCAGGTTCCAGTCCGACTTTAGAGAGCGGCAGCACATTGAAAGCACCTTTAGTGTTACAAATGTCCATAGGCGATGGTAACCACTTTCCATCAGGGGGACCGTCGACCTGTCTATTGAACTTACACAAAAAAAAGCTGTTATGGGTTCGTTATATAAGTCTGGCGCTCATAGGCTCCAAGTCAAATAAAATAAATAGAGAAAATCGTTTATTAAGCATAATACATAATTTTAATGACATTTATAATGCTGTTTCACAGCCAAAACATTTTTCTAATACTGCATACATATTGTCACTTATCAAAACCACGGAGTAAAGGTGCCTGTCCATTGAAGCGGAGCGAGACTTCGGAGCGGAGAAACGGAGAAATATTACCTAATAATATTGCATAAAGATCGCGTCAATTGACAGACACCCTAAAAGTACCAGAAACGACAATACCTCAGTAAAAAATATTGTTGTGTTTTTTTTTAAAGAAACTAATAAAACTGATTGGGGTCAATTTGACAATTTTCAGATAATTCTATGGAATAAATTATAACGCGACTAAATAAAAATGTGGAAGCAATGGGCTATTTTAATTTGCTCGATTGCTATTTTCAATCTGTTTGGTTTATCCTTTGCACTAGTTAGTAGTGACAAATGAAATTCCGATCGGGTTTTAACAGCAACGTGTATTGAAACGGCGGCGCCAAAATAAGTCATCTGCAGCGCCATATTTTTGCCTAGGCCGTGTCTCGCAGCGAAATATAGAAGTAACAGATCAGCTCAACAATGTTATTATGTGATTTTTATCAAGTGTTTTAGTGTGAATGTTACACTATATTATAATTCTATGAAATCGGAATATAAAATTGTTTTGTCTTTCTGACATTCCATTGAGAGACTGTAGTGCTGCATCTGCGGGATTTCTTTTGTGAGACTATCGATTCGTCTATCCCACAGAAACGACATCATTTTTAGGATAAATAATATCGTAAGTACTACTACGATATAAGCTAACTAGTTTCGACTTTCATTTCAATCCGTTCGTTAGTTTTTATCTAACAGACAGACAAAAATTCTCCCGATCCAAGCGCCATCTAACGGTTCTAATCCTCGAATGATTTAGATTCACAAATCTAATTCATCCGGGGACTCAAACACACAAAAAAAAATTCATCAAAATCGGTGAAGTCGTTCTTGATATATGCGCGTTCATACATTCACAATTATTATGTTTTTATAGATTATAGAAAAAAATTATCTGGAGATTGTAAAATAAGTCTTCTGTCTAAAACATGTTTGAAATAAAAAAAAACAACAAACTTGTTGCGTCGTCTACTCGTGTTAGTCGGTGACATATTTTATAAAACCAAATGTCATTTCTGGTAAATATTTTATTTCTATGATTCACATATCCATATAATAATATTAAGTACACAAATTAATACGTTATTGACAAAGAAAGGAATTCAACAAAATACTTTGGTGTAATACAACCTAAACATCCTACTAGGAACATATATTTCACTGGAGATTCCTAAATTATAAAAAAATACATATGAAGGCTAGAGATAAGTAAGCTCATTTATGCTATCCATAAAATACAGTTCGCGAAAGATCGAGATGGCAAAGTGCTAGTGATGTGACATATCATACCACGTACTCAATATCGATAGTTTTTGTGGTAAGTAACGTAATAGGACAAATATTATTACCATTGCTTTGTTTCAAATAATCTTTTGAAACAGCCCTATCTAGTGTCAGATTGGTAGGATTTTAATAACAAATTTTTTTTCGTCCAATTTAACAAATTCCATACATTTTTCTAGTCACTTTTCTTGCTTATGAATGTGTATTGTATTATTTTTTATTATTGATTTCTTCTACCAAAGTTATTTTTATTGAGTAATTTAGCCTCTAGCTGCACTAACGCCAACAAGCTAATGACTTTTACAGTCATTTGATTGTTTTTCATTAACATTGTGCTCTTTACCTTTACCCTCCATAATATAAATATTTCAATTTTGATGATATAACTTAAATTAATATATTCATTTCAAAATAGAATCTTACAGATTTTTAAAAAGTCAACTATTTTAGTTATTCTGGAAGCAGACAAAAGAACATTGCCAAGCTAAACAAGTCACACTAATTACAAAGTAATATACTATAGACCACTATGGAGGCCCATCCCAAACATCCAGATCATTAGCAAATAACGAAAAATACATTTACGAAATTTACAGCCATGTAATTTGCCTAAGGTACATATTATAAATATTTCTAAAGTTCATTTCATAATGTTCTTAAATATGGCTCTACAAAATACAATTATTGAGCCAATGAAACGTATCCACGAATATTCGAGTTACATAAGAACCTTCAAGCAAAAACCTTAGTCAAAAAAGGTTTTTGAATGAAGACAAACAAGGGAGCTCTTTCGGCAAGTCGAAAAGGCACATTTTACTCAATAGTTGATATTTTCTATACTTTCAATACTTTATTTAAAAAATCGATATCCTAGAACAGGGATGCGGACACGTGTCCGCAAATTGTAACATTTTAACTATAAAAGAACAAGCGTTAAAATATTATCATCTAAATTTTCAAATATTATGACAGAAATAATTTTAGATAGATAGAACTTTTTATTATACATCATTACAGAAAGCTTACAGTGTAAAAATATTGTAAATGTGTACAATCGCAAAAGCCATGCTTCACAGACAATCCGAAGCATGAATAAAATATTAGTTAATTTTCAAATAACAAATTGCACCTACTTATGACATCATAAGTTCTGTAAGTGTATATAAAATACCTCAGTAGACTCGAGTGTCCGCTCCCTTTTTTAAACACCCAATAATATAACCGCGTCATCAAACTGTATAGAGGCACTGCCGCCGCACTATCACTGTCAAACAGGCAGCGGCGGTGGGGCGGCAGTATTGGGAGAGCGGAGAAATTCGTGTTGGTAGTGCCTTGAATAGCTCTGATTTACCTATCACTCATTCTCTGTTTATTTGTCTTATCTTCATTAAGCCTATGGTACGCGATAGGTTGACATGGCAATTTGCTAGTGATGTGCCGTCATATAAGGGGGCCATCTATAACTTACGTCACACGGGGTGAGAGGAGAGATGAGAGGGATCCTAAATTTCTGACTTCACACTTCAATATCTAGTTTATATATCGAGGGCTTCAAAACAAATGGGCATATATGCATTTTTAATTTACACAAGGGACAAAATTAGTTGATTGTATAAGGGTGAAATTCGGAATACCCTTCTTTTTAGGTACACTTGCATACTGGTAAGACTTTCTAAATTGTGACATGCATAGATTTTAGTAAACAACAAAAAAAAATTTAGGCATTTTTGCCTATACACCATATGTTATGAAGCCCTCGATATACAAAATTTAGACTACTAACTAAAATGGAAATAAAATTAATTAGGAGACTGCTGTTTTAATTTAATAACTTATCGATGTGAAATTGTAAAAGTTTATGAATGGCCCCTAAACGGAAATTAGCATCGATAATTTTTACGAGACTCACCTCACACCCGAATTGTCATGTCGACATGTCCCCGAACTTTGAACCAATCGATTTAACTTGTCATTCTAAATGCTAGATATGAATGAGATAACAGTACTAGTCGGGCTGACAATGTCAGCACCTTCGTCGGGGTCGTCGGCCGCCTGTCAGCCGAGGGTGTGCGCCGCCCCCTGGTGCAGGAGGGCGGTCTGACTGTCGTTGTGCAGGTCTGCCAACTGCATAGTGTCCAGGGTTCGGCGTCTCTCCGAACTGTGCCACGCGCCGTAAGTTATGTAAATGATCAAACCTGTAATTATAATTTATTTATTCATGGAAAACCTACAGCTAAATCCATTTGATTAGATATCAAAAATAAATACAAGAAAGCCAGTGACAGGTTTTCACGGATACGATATAGCTTAAAAGTAACATGCAAACATAAAAACATAAAAAGGCACCGAGATGTCTAATCTCTATTGAAAAATTTAAGGCTTAGACACCGCTTGGCTCCTGAAATACTGATGGCAAATGGATCGATATCATCATATTTAGTAAACTTAAATCTAGACAATTGATATGGATACATTTGCATTAGAACGAGGGGCGGCCTTATCGCTTTAAGCGATCTCTTCCAGGCAACCCGGTGTCTAAGGAGATTTTAAACGAAATATCAATACAAGATTTTTGGTGGTGCATTATCTATACATATAATAAAATCGTAGAGGTCAAATTTCTGTACAATAAAAAAAAATGCTAAATACCAAGCCAGGGGGATGTAAGAAGTGAAATACAAGTAATTTCGATTTTTTTTCAAATTTTTTGTTTCTGTTTGTCTGTTTATCTGTTTGTACCGGCTAATCTCCGAAATGACTGAACCGATTTACATGAAATTTTGTATGGTGGTAGCTTATATCCCTGGTCAACATATAGGATACTTTTGATCCCGAAAAATTAAAGAGCTCCCGTGGGATAGTTAAAAAACCGCACCACGCGGACGAAGTCGCGGGCAGAAGCTAGTAAAAAATAAATTTTAAATTAAGTACTACATACTTATATATTGTTACATGCCGATAAAAGCAAACCATAACTACATACCTGCCTGCCATAAAGAACAATTTATTACCTTCCCGCATTTGGACTTCTTTTGTTTACTTTGTGTTTAAAATTTGAAATTAAGAAAAACAGCCTATTGTGTATCGTAATCTTTTATGGCGGTCATTAGACAGGTGTTTCGAACTAATTTTTAGAAATTATTGTTTTTCGTCGAGGTATATTGTATTCGTACAGGATAAAAGGAATGCCCAAACATAAGGGTGAGGCAGTCAAGCGAGGATTACAATACGAGCAAGACGTACATTCGATAAGCTATTATATAGTGACGGACTTTACGCGTGTTATTGAATTGTGCAGTTTGTACTGGTTGCGTCCAGCTATATTTGTACCTGTGTTATACATGTTTGTATAGTTCTTTAGAGGTCTTCAAGTAGAAGTGAAACAATGTTGTGTGTTTGAATTGCAGTTCAGGAATGCATGATGTAGGCTCGCTCCGCGCTTACTAAAGTACTACAAAAATGCAGACGCTTAGCAGCTAACGGAGCGAGCTATGTCCCCGCGGTAGGCGGGGCGTGGTCGCACGGGCTTTACGGGGGTGAGGTCAGCGGAGTGATTCTGTCCGCAACAATTTGTGAGCGGCCGCCGTGGTGATCGGACGTCTGCGGCTACAGTTCTAATAAATTCTATAGTAATTCCAACGGCATTTAAATTCGAGTCCCGCGCTCGTTACAATACACATATATAATATACGATGATATTATAAATACATACACATTCGAACAATCTATCTCAAATACCACGGTATGACTTCGCATCCGATAGAACAGAACAGATTTCAGAAATACAACTTTTATCATTCTTGTCTGCCTGCATTACGTGGCAACTACTGAACGGGTTGAAGTGGAACTCGACATACGACTAATATATATCCTGGGCCATCACTTAGTATACTATTTAATCCAAAGAAATGACGTCATTTCTGTGGGATACAGATGTGGGATGTGGGATGGGAACAGCCCAAAACATGGCGCAACAGTATTTTTGTTTTTGCAATTCACTAACAGTCAACACATAATGGCAACACGAAAAGTTTCGCTGGCACATACTAGTATGTAAGTAGTTATATACTATAAAGTATGCATTGAGCAAATAAGGACTATTGGCCTTATTCATAGAGAGTACTAGCTGACCCGGCGAACTTCGTACCGCCATATTTTCTAAATTTCCAAAAGTCTTTGTTTCATCTAAATTAGCTTTATTACACTTCGTAAATCCCCCTGACTCGGTTTATAGCGTTTTCTTTTACTGTACAGAAATTTGACATCTACAATTTTATTATATGTATAGAAGATATATACGTCGAAGGGACGCTATGACTATGACGATATGACGATGTATTGTTGAATGGATGTATAACGCACAATATCATTTGTTTACATTATAATTACTTCTAAAATTCTTATTGTAATTTAATTAGATTTGTTAAATGTTTCTGTAACTTCAAGATCGTTCTAACCTAATAAAAGTTATGAATATTGTAATTTAATAAACGACCAATCGGAGCAGAGCATATGGCAGAGCGGGGTCAGCGCCTTTGAGTAATATCTACTTGGGTAGACTGAGGAGTTTTTGTAGCACATTTGGTTAATGGCAATAGGTCGAGTTGGACCATGGAGTATTTTAAAGAAAGTATTGTAGTTGGAAGTATGAGCGGGTGCCGTGAACCCGCTGCTCGGTCTAAACTATGTTAAAATGTTTTTTAAATCTAAATTAAAAGAGTATAAACCGGGGCCATTGCGTTTTTATGTTCGCATTTTATCCTGATGACGCCCACTAAACCTGCAATAACTAAAGATGATGTCGTGAGAATGAGGCCGTTCTGCGACATATATATATATATATATAGATAAAACCGGCAATAACGTAAAAATGTTTTATTGTATGATGCAACAATATCAAAATAATCAATATCAAATAATCGTATAATAAGCTGTTTAAGTAATTAAAGTTTTCTAATTAACCCACGGGAACTCTTTAATTTTTCGGGATCAAAAGTATCCTATATGTTGACCAGGGATATAAGCTGCCACCATACAAAATTTCATTTCAATCGGTCTAGTCGTTTCGGAGATTAGCCGTTACAAACAGACAGACAAACAGAATCACAAAAAAATCTAAAAAAATCCAAATTAGTTCTATTTCACTTCTTACATCCCCCTGACTCGGTTTTTAGCATTTTTTTTAATTGTACAGAAATTTGACCTCTACAATTTTATTATATATATATATATCATCACTACATAGTATAAAACAAAGTCGCCTTTTCTGTCCCTATATCCCTATGTGCGCTTAAATCTTTAAAACTACCCAACGAATTTTGATGTGGTTTTTTCCAATAGATAGAGTGATTCAAGAGGAAGGTTTATATGTATAATACTAAGGCAACATTGCAATTTTAGAGGTTTCTATGTAGTGATGCCCGTGCAAAGTCGGAGCGAGCCGCTATGTTTTTATATTGCACCCGTGCGAAGCCGGGGCGGGTCGCTAGTATATATATATATATATATATATATATATATATATATATATATATATATATATATATATATATATATATATATATATATACCATAAACAAGCATTCAACAACACCGTATGAATAAGAGCGTATTTCTTTTAGAGTATAGTAACAGGACACTAAAATTACGATTATGTTATCTTAACCGATTGTAAAACAATAAACTGTTATAATTATTTATTTCTGATAATTAAAATTTTTATTCTTTTAATTAATTGTTTGAGCCGATTATATCCATGGTTTTAGTGGAAACTTGATTTATATAGTATTAATTGAGTGTTTTGTATTTAAGAATATTAATGATTGATGTTTCTCAACAAATTTAATTAATTAATTAATCAAAAACCATGTTAAGGTCAAGTAGGATTAATGAATCCTGCAAATTATTGATAATACACGCAAAACAACTAATCAAGGCAAACCTAACAAATAAATACATCTTAATATATATATAAATTACGTGTCACGTTGTTTGTCCGCGATGTACTCCTAAACTACTTAACCGATTTTAATCAAATTTGCACACCGTGTGCAGTTTGATCCAACTTGAAAGATAGGATAGCTTACATCCGACAGATGGCGCTGCAGTCGGATTCTAAATTTTATTTCTTCAGGGCAGGACAACGTCTGCCGGGACAGCTAGTATTATTATAAAATTAAGTACAAATAATTTTAACACAAGATTTTAGGTAGAGAAATGAATTCAAATATTAATATAACTATTACACTATACTTACAAAACTACGTTTTAACGTTTTAAGCGCGGTAATTGATTTGATTTTTATTATTCCGACGTTTCGGCCACTTTTCAGTAGCCGTGATCACGAAAGACAAAGATGTCAAGTGTCACTGAGTATTATTTAAAGTTTTGTTTAGCCTACCGCCAACTTGTTCATTTTATTTTTTATGATTATTATTTACTCCATGGGAGAGCCTTATCTAATTTACCATCGCTTCGCAACATATTGTGGCTTGAAGAGAAGAAGCGGCGCAAGAAACTCTTCAGCAAACTTGACATTTGACATTATGTCTTCCCTGGACACGGCTAGTGAGAAGTGGTCGAAACGTCGGAATAATAAAAATCAAATAAATTATCGCGCTTAAAACCGTTAGAACGTTGTTTTATTATTTGATCTAATACCTCTATGCGGCACGTATAAAAGAAAGGTTGAATATGGCTGAGGTAGACAGTCAACAATTTTAAAAATTGCAGTTCGGATATCCTGGTCCGAATTAGCAAGACTGTTTTCACTTTTTAAAATTAAATGTATAAACTCTACTCTTCTACAGATTTATGGCCTTACTTATAATCGTTTGTTAAATTTTAAGAAACTGCTTAGCAACTGATTAATGAAAATCTTTCCCATAAACTCCTCTTAAGGATAAGAGGTGATGGTAAAGTAACTCATAAATAGCTGTCAAAAATAATCAATATCGAGAGGTACTTTAAGTGACTGCTAAGATCCAAAATGGCAAGTTTTATTCGAAACAGCCATTGATTAGGGGTCTAAGAGTCTTTTATTTAAGAGAAGGCTAATCCTTTCTTAACGAGATTAATATAAGTAAGGCCCTTATTATATGGATTGATGGATGTATTAAATTTGTACAGTAATTAAGTCCAAATTGTCCAGTCCTATATCGTATTCTACTCTGCCTGTATCGACATTTAGAATAAGTTAGGTTGCCTGGAAGAGATCGCTTGTAAGGCCGCCTATTTTTGGTTAGTGTTTATTGTGCTGAGTAACTACTAATGATGAGTGTTATCTGTCTCTATCTTATTAACTAACTACTCAACGATGTTCATTAATATTTTCACTGAACGTAGGTGTTTATATAAGTTCTACCACTTTGATTGTTTCAAAATTTTCCACTTGATTGTTCAATATTTCGCTACCAACTAGTGATGAGTAGTACACGTGTGAGTCAGTACATTTGTCCCGTACAAAACACGTTTGTACTGATACGGCTCAAAATTTAAATTTGAACCACTTCAAGGTTCGGGCATGTGGAAAGAACGTATGATGAAAGAATGACTAAACAGATATACAATGCAAAAGTGGATGGATGCAGAAGTCGCGATAGGCCACGACACACCTTCCATGATCAAATCGATCGATCGTGTACTAGCAGAAGGTGATGTCAGGAGCCTTAAGAACAGACGAGCGTGCATGACAAGAGCTATGAATGTCAAAGAAGTGCAAGTGAGGTGTGTAAGCATAAGCCTGTATGGCGCTCTGTTGTTCGTGCCTACCCCGCAAGGGACCTGGCGTGATGTTATGTATGCATGTATGTATGAACTACTACAAAAAAAGTATCCCGCTCACGTACAATAACGTCTCTACGGATATTCACATGACAAAAAGGGCATGACATGTACGACTGCTAGTAAAATGAGATGACCGAGGCCGATCACATCCGATTCTTAACGAACATTTCCGAACTAGAAGTTTTGTATGGGACAAATGAGAGAATGACGCTCACTGCCTCACCGGCCTCATCGCTTCAAATGTCCAGTCGCGGTACAAACCATACAAATCTCGCCTCATTTGAAGTGGTACATTGTACTGGTTCAGTACAAAATGTCATTTAACTCTTATAATCTCATTTTAAAATGTCCTACCCAACTCTATTACCAACTGACCGAAATAAAAAAGTAATTAAATAACATCTAGCGGTGTCTAAAGATGACTAAGCAAACGGAATCAAAATCAACCCTCAATCACATGTATGACAGCCAACCTTCCTCAGTTTTTCGCGATTATACTACAGCATTACATGAAGAAATAAAATTCAAATACAAGGGAGTCAATATTATTTAAATTAACGCACTACTCTCCAAGCATAACGATTGTGATATACAAAAACTGACCTACAATCTGATGGACAGACGGTTGCAATTTTGCAAAAAAGGCAATTAAACCGTAATAATACATAAACACTTTTAGCAACTTATTAAATATACTTTTTTATTTCTCGAGTGCAATTGCGGTAGACGGTCCACCAGATAGAAAGCTTCATCCACCAAGAGTCGGCGAACAGAGACGTGAATGATTTTCGATACCCGACTTGACTTTCAAAGAAGTATTCTACAAAACAACATAGCATTAAGAAAAACGTTTAAATTTGAAACAATAATTAATCATAATCCTTTGCTAGCTGACTTAAAATCAATGGATAAGATAATTTATAACTGCTTCGTGCCCAGATGTGATCCAAATGATTAAACTTCTCTGACTCTATTATAAATTCTGATTTCACGCACTTCAGTTTGCTTTTCAAAAGCTCTACATCTTTTAGAGTGGATATTCTATCATTCTTACCAACCACCAATACAGTTGGCATCGATACATTATCTAGATCATATTCTGGTGGTGAAATTGACCTATACACTTCGATATTTTTCAATACACCATAGTCGTATGCAGCAAAGCGTTTATTGTAACCGATCTGACCGAAATGAACCAAGGTCTTCCTGGAAGTTCCAGCTGGAAAGTGACCTATAATAACTGATGAAAACTCTTTCTCTGTTTCCTCTGGATCTTCTCCTATTAATTGTGCTAAACCGGCTTTAAAGCAAATATCGTAGCTTATCATTAATTGCGTACATATAATATTTAAAAATAATTTACTTGTTGAATTGTATCCCATGACTTCGTCGATATGCAATATATCAAAAACACTCCCAATGAAAGGTGTCGATTCAATAAATGATTTTAAGATTCCTTCAGTGCTTTGCAAGTGGCATATAGGGGCTAAAGCTATGAAGATTTCAATCTTCCTGTTATACTCAGGCCTAGTTGCCCCGAGTACGAATGTGGATGCTGTGCCTTGAGAAAATCCTATTAAGCTCAATTTCCTTTGTCCAGTTGTTTGTAAAATATAGTCTATATTTGCTGGTAAATCATAGAATCCAAACTCGTGTACGCTATATTCCCAAAAACTTCTATCATTATTCGGGTTTAACGTTAAATGTTCCCTGGAATACCTATTTCCTCTTACATTCATTAGCCAAACGTCATATCCCTCATTAGCAAGCGTTATAGCTAGTGATTTATTGCCTCGTATTATGAAACCATCTGCCGTATCAAATATTCCATGATTTAGTAACACAGGCTTTGCTGTGTCTCCTATTATTCTGAAAGTTTTTAAAACATACCCATCACTGGTTATAATTTTATGTTCTTCAGCTCTGTGACCACATTTTGTTGCTATTTGCGTGAAATTTAATGTAGCATATTCTGACAAGTCGGTAACGGATGCTCTGGTTGTGTTCTGATCTTGCGTCACTATTACATTAAGAAACGATGTAATCACAATCAGGTTATAGTAAAATTTCTTTGTCATTGTGGATTCCTTAATAGTGTTGACGATATCATTAACTTCGCCTTCTTAATTCAAGACATCAATCGCAGTTGGGCAGTTGGAATACTCATTGATTTATGACACTTCATATAATACCTCTTTTTGTATTTTGTTTGCAGAAATATTCTAAGGCGATAAATTCTTCGATTCTTAATAGATAACTGCAACACCTTTGTATAACAAGTAGCAGACTCTTTTTTATAATTGCACAAAATTCACTGTTGTATTATACCACCGACATTGTACCAATGCTAATGATTTTTACTAGGTTAATTTATTGTTAATACATAGGCAAATTTGTTTGGCGATAACGTGTTCCAGTTCATTATGTTGAAATGGTATTACACATTATTTTGTGTCATGGTGGCCCTGATTCATACGGGGCAAAGCAGCTCTTGTAGCAATAAAACTGGCACACGAGCGAGTCATCCAATCTCAAAGATCGACGCAAAGCTCGCCGCGTATTGGTTTCCTTTCCTATAATAGTCATCACCAAACTGTATTTACAGTAACAGTAATTATTTTGTTCGATAAAGCGTCTATTGCCATCTGATGCTAACAACAAACGACCATAATATTTGGTTCTGCATTCAACACTGTGTGAATTCCGTTTGAAAGCCACTTTAGGTGAATAGAAATTGTTTAATACTCCTTTTATTTGGATGCGAGATTTCACATACATCTTATTATAATAGTTTATATAGTTTCACACGTCACACGGTTTATAAATATAGGCAATTTTAATATAATTAAGAATAAACACATCATTGAAATCCTCAAATATAATTAATTAAATAATAAGATCTCTCACAATAACACCGCTGATTAGAGGTGAGTTCTTATTACGTATTTCAGAGATTAAGAAAGTTCCATATAAGTTCAATGGAAAATTATAAATAGGCATTGAAAGTAACAGTACATTAACTGCAGTACGCACGACGCACGTGGATCCGCGGGTGAAAGTTAGATCATCGAAACGGCCTCTTAAAGGTCGATTAATATTAACATATAAACGCTATTTCGAAATTGCCGTACTATATTAGACCAAAATACCGGTCCAACAAGTATCAAAGTCGATTGCCAAATTTTATTTGAATATATACATTTTGAAATGTTTACTCATCATATACCGGATAGTCGTATTTTTGTTCTTGTTATGTTAACACTGTTTAAGAAGTATACGTTTAATGACTCGTGTGATAATGAAAATGTTTACGTTAAAAAAATGAAAACAAAAGTGTTTAGAATAGAACAGTGAATTGTGGTGTTGAATAAAAACCGCTACAAAATGGATGTGACTATTTTGAAAGTTTTCTTAAAACTATAAAATCTTCTCGCAATTATTCTGCAGTCAATGAAGATGAAGTTTTAAAAGCATTTTCTAATTATATGGACAGTAACGCCAACGATAAGTACGATACCCGCCGAATAATGAGAGAGAAAATCTGAATACTTTGTTAATTAGACAGAAACCAAAATTATATGAATAATGGCAAAATTTGTGATAACTTTAGCAACAATATTTCTTGTATTAGACAAAACATACACACAAATATTCGACATTAACGAAACTTTACAAAAGCTACCCGAGGAAGCTAAATTAAACTTCACACAACTTTCAACGAAATATGCTGCTACTGCAGAATCTCATACAGTGGTAACCGTTGATGGGTATGTACTAACACTATTTCATATACCTGGTGACAAAACCAGACCTGTATTGCTTGCGCATGGAATACTCGGGACTGCTGATATTTATATAGACAGAGGTAACACATCTTTGATTGCTGGTCTCTACAGTGAAGGATACGATATTTGGGTTTTAAATGTTAGAGGAAATAGATATTCACGAAAACATCTGTACCTAGATCCAGATATGGATAAGACATTCTGGGACTTCAGCATCCACGAGCATGGAAATTACGACCTGTCAGCTAATATAGACTACGTTCTTAACGCTACTGGACAAAAGAAACTAAGTTTGATAGGAATCTCTCAAGGCACAACAATAGCTTTTATATTGGGTGCTTGTCAACCAGAATATAATAAGAAGATTAAGGTCTTCATCGCTTTTGCTCCTGTAGTGTTTTTAAGTAACTTAGCCCAACCTTCATCATTGCTTATAAAACTCAGTTCAGAAATAAATGAATTAGTGACGGCGATGAACCAGGAAGAACTGTTCGGTTACAATAGCGCCTTAAAAGGGCTTTACAACATAATATGCAGCCAATCTTTCGGATACAATATGTGTTTAAGACTTGCCATGTTCCTGATAACCGGCGACGATGCTGAGCAGCTCGAACCGGACTTCTATAAGATAACAATCGGACGTTTCCCCGATGGCACTTCAAGGAAAAACATTGCCCACTACGCCCAAATTGGCAAAAGACGGAGTTTCTCCCAATACGACTATGGAAGTGAGAATGTAGTTGTTTACAACTCCAGGGTACCGCCGAATTATAATCTTAAAAAATTCACAGTCGACACTGTGTTTATAAGTGGAAAAAATGACAAACTATCTACACTTAAAGACTTAGAACTGCTAAAGCGAAAGCTACCGAATGTTGTTGCTGCTAAAGTTTTAAAACCAACTAATTTCAATCACTTCGACCATGTCTGGGGTCGAGACACACATTACATTTCGTATCCATTTATATATAGTATTTTAGACAAATATAATAGAAAAACATTCCCCGTGTTATGATATGAACCAAAAGCACAGAAATGCAGGCATGGAAGTGAAAATGTGAAATATCAAATCGTAATGAGGCAAAAAATTATTAAATTATCTTTCAGTGTAAAATTTATTGATATAGAGCCTTAGAGTATAAAGACACGGACTAAGATCTCTGTATTTAAAAAAAATACCTTCAAAATGAATTATATTGGAACCGTCATTGTAGCTACATGGTTAACACCTTAGCACACTTCACTCCGTCTCCTCCGTCTCTTAGTGGTTGCATGCGGGGTGAAGTTAGCAGATACAGACCGAAACTTTGTACAGTAACGCCATTCTCTTCGATTTTTAACTTTTATTTGTTTTCATCACGGGACATTTTCATTTTACGCCCCATTAGTCCTTGTGTCTATTGTATATGGTAATTATTGTGACTGTTTGCAAGTAATACGTAGTATATACATATACATAACGTGTGCTACGTTGTCCATGTATGAGATATTATCTTACAAATATTTCTAATGAATTTATCACAATACAATTAAGGTCCAATTTTTCATTCATCAAATAAAGTGCTATCATTAAACCTGTCAACTAAATTATATTTCGATTGTATTACAAAATTTGAAATTTTTTTAAAAATATATTTGTACAAAACATCGTCATAAGGAAGCTATGGCGTACGACTATACAAGTCTTATTAAACTTAATAAATTTTAGTCAGATTAGATGAATGTCAAACATTTAATTACTAATATTTATCCTATGTATTTAGTTTTTTAAAGTATTATTTTATTTATGCCTGAAATAAATTTATCTAGTGATTGAACGATCGGCTTAAACTACTTTAAAACAAATATATTTGTTATATTAGCAAATATATTTTAGAAATATCTAAGTGAACTCTATACATGCCTATTTAGATATTTTGAAAACTATTAATTTACTTATCAGTATGATAGTATTATTTTCAAAATCGACAAAGTATGAAGCGATTTTGCTTTAATAATAATATACAGTTAATATATATTTCATAGTGAAATATAAAATTTAATTTAAATGTACTATGGTTTATTTTTATAAAATGAAAATAAATGCTATAAAAAATAGATAACTTTTTATTGATTGTAATTTTCAAACCAAACAGTATTTTATTGCGCTATTGGCTCAAAATTAAATCACTTAAAAATTTGTAATTCATAATAACCTTCAAAAATTTGGCTAATTTAAAATTATCATAAATATTAATAAGGTTTTGAAACGTTTAAGGTTACAGTAAAAATATTCACAATATCAAGGTTCCTTTTGGTTTGAGGTCTTCAAGACCCTGAGGTCTGAAGTCATCATTCAAGTAAGTACCTTCCACCGCGGGGAAAGCGTGGTAGAGGTGTGTAGAATTCGATATGTAGGGATGGTAATAGCACTTCCGAGGAAACGCTATGACCACCCGAATTGGGATACCCACCAAGACTCCTCGAACTTCATTCCTTGATCTTAAGCCTGGGCTACGGAAAAATGGAAGTAAGACCAACTCTTGGCCTTAAATATGTGCATATTTCTCATTATGCTATCCGTGTAAGAACGATGGAAGAACACTAACCTTGCAGCTGGAAGGGCTGTGATGAGAGACGACAAAACAATCCACAACGAAGTCTAGGTGACAACTATACCTAGTCTAGAGTATACCGTCATAACAAATATGAGTTCCGGCATTTACATCAGGTTGTCCGTGTCAGCATGTCTACCATATATTTTTTTTTATTGCAGGAGTTCAGCAGACAGGCAGACGGCCCACTTGATGGAAAGCGGTTACCATCACCTATAAACATTTGCAACACCAAAGGTGCTACAAATGCGCTGCTTCTCCCTTAAGCGTGACTGGAACTTGGTCACCAATGCCGAAACACACCTCAAAGTTGTTATGGCGACATACTTTAGACCAGGGGTCGTAGCCATCCAGTCGGGCAAATGCCCTACCACCTGTCTGTGGGTGTTTTGTCAATTCTTACGACAGGCCGCCCGGCCGCAGGAAATTGTATTCTTTCTCCGTTCCTGCACGGATAAAAATATAATAATATTCCCGAAATACAAAAATAAAATTGTTAAAATAATCAAATTTTAATTGAAATTCAAAACATTGGACACCCCTCAATCCACCTCACACTACATTGGTTCATATACTGTACAGTTTTGAATTAATGAAAACACTTTGTTATTCACCAAAAATTAAAACTAAGTACAGTAAATGCTAAAAAGGGCGGCTTCATCGCTGAAAGCGAACTCTTCCAGGTAACCCCCTAAACCAAGTAAAATATTAAAACAACAGTGGCGGTGAAGACAATAATAAGAAGAAGAAGAGATTCTCTCCGTGCAGGAACGGAGAAAGAATACAATTTCCTGCGGCCGGGTGGCCTGTCGTAAGAGGCGACAAAACAACCCACAGCCAGGTGGTAGGGCATTCGCCCGACTGGATGGCTACCACCCCTGGTCTAGAGTATGTCGCCATAACAACCTTGAGTTGTGTTCCGGCATTAGTGGACCAGGTTCCAGTCTCCTTTAAGAGGGCAGCAGCGCATTTGTAGCATCTTTGGTGTTGCAAATGTCCATAGGCGATGGTAACCGCTCTCCATCAAGTGAGCCGTCTGCCTGTCTGTTGACCTCCTGCAATAAAAAAAACACAAACATTCCAAAACAAACATTAAGTTTTCTGAAATAACGAGCCTCCAATCATAATCATAAGCCATAAAAGTGGTAGAGTATAATGGCTACCACACGTATCCCAAACTCAAACGACAAAGGCAGCTTTGTGACCTAATGTCCATATTGTTACAATTAGCACGTGGTAATAACGGTGTAAGAGAACATCGTGATGCAACCTGCACATCGAGATAACCGATGCGTCAAACCAGCCAAGACGCCTTGGACGAGCGTGGCGGGTATACTGTCCCCCCTATAATGGGAAACCCGAGCCCAGCAGTAGGACATTTAGACGTGTACATGCCTATGATATAATTATATTTAATTCTGTTTAGTTTTTACGAATACTAAGGGTCGCTTGCATAACGTTCCTTAAATTTATTTATTTAGAAACACAACGCATTTAAAACCCTTAAATACGATTAGCAAAATTTGTCGCTTAATATGTTTAAAGAACTGTCAATACACTTTGTGTAAAACGTATTTAGGCAGTTTAATAATATGATTAACAAATTTTATTCAAAGGCGATCGTTACGCAATCGGGCCTAAAAGTACTTGAATAAGTGTATTTCTCAAACATAAAAAAGTAGCAAAGTAATTAAAAAATTTGCAAACGCCTACATTTCCATATTGCGGTACAAAACGTGAATAACTCATCCGGTATTTAGAAGGCATAAAAGTAAACGCAATAAAAATAAAAAACTTCACATATTTTAATTATAAATGTTTCTTATTAAAATTCACATTAACTATGAGATGATTGGGAAAAAAAATAATTCATATTCATGTATAGTCAACGAAGGCAATTGCGAATACTTTTGAACATTTTGTAACTTCATTCAATACTTGCCGCCCTTGACTTGGTCGGCGTTTGCCTTTTCAATTAGCAATGTGAACGTAACGGACTCTTCCCATCTCCCTGGCACGCACCCGGGTAACCAACCACACAAAGTCATAAACAAACAACAAAACTTATACACATAATAAAACCAACGCGCACTACCGCATTGCATTACACGAACACTTCACAACCAAACCAAGACACATAAAGGGCCTAAAAATTAATAACCCAGACACAGTAAGGAAAAAATTTCGATGATAATATATAAGTATATAGACATAAGGCCCACACTGCACATGCACTTTTTCGCAACACCAGCATGTAACAGATACACTCTACACTAGTATAAGTTTAGTAGTAAAATTAGGATAAATTAATATAATACGTCACTCGTAACATACATACACCTCGACACAAATTAGTTAATGTCACACACAAGAACTAAAATAATAAGCGTGTTAAATTTTAAATATTAAATCTAGAAATAAAGTTTTAAAAACTACTGGGCCAAAGTATATTATATGTTTAGGGGACTAAATGGCAACTATTCCGCATCGAACTAAAACAGAATCACTTAAATCGGATCATAAATCTCGATGTAATTGGTGTACATATGGAACGGAGTGAATTTTTTTTACATGAAAAATGATCATAAAATGAAAACTACTGGGCCAAAGTATATTATTTTTTTAGGTGGGGGGGGGAACAAAAAAGAATCACGTAAATCGGATCATAAATCTCGGAGTAATCGGTGTACATACATAAAAAAAATACCGATCAAATTGAGAACCTCCTCCTTTTTGAAGTCGGTTAAAAAGGGTACGGAACTCCAGTCCGTAAAGTAGTCAAAAAATAGAAAAAAACCGCTAACGACGCTATCGATTAATGAAAAAATCGCATTGAAATTAAAAAAAAAATTAAAACCATTCCCATAAAAATTCCCGCGGCATTCCCAGTATAAAAAGTAGCGCGAATTTGAAGAAGAAATTGCTGTCGCCCAGCGAAAACCGTATCGAAATCGGCCCAGTTGTTTTTACATGAATCCCGAACAAACAGACATGAAATCTAAATAAGATTGCATCGTGTTCTCCATCGATTGTATAGTCTTTTTTTAGGAGATAGGCAGACGGCCCACTTGATGGAAAACGGTTAAAGAAATGTATTTGAAAATAAAAATTGTTTTACTTTAAAGAAAACTAAACCGCAATTATTTATTATAAGACCTTCTTATAAAATGACTTATTTATTTATTAAACGAAAAATATTTTTATTGATATGTGAGTATAATAATTACACGATATTATATTTTGAGCAAAAATATTGTAGTGCAGTTTATGACCTTTTCGGCTTTTAGACTACTTTCGTTTACTTTATGTTTAAAATTTGAGATTGGAAAAGAAGCTTATTATGTATTGTAATCCTTCGTTAGCCAGGTGTGATTCTTGGAAAATTCAGTCGACACGGTCGAGTATTGTATTGTATAGTTTAGTATAAAACAATACCTGAACGGAGGCGTGGGGCAATCAAGCGACGATTACGATACGTGCAAGACGTGTACATTCGATAAGCTATACAGTGACGGACTTTGCGCGTGTTATTGAATCGTGCATCACGTTTGTACTGGTTGCGTCCAGTTATATTTGTACCTGTGTTATACGTGTTTGTATAGTTCTAATAAATTCTATAGTAATTCCAACAGCCTTTTAATTCGAGTCCCGTGACTCGTAACAATATATACACAAGTTAAACTGATTAAAACTTGTTTAGAAATTAAATCGATTTTATCAGAAATCGAGTCGGCAACGCGTTAATGGCATAACAGAACCATCTCAGTATATAAAAGTGTCCCCTGAAGGGCAATAAATTAAGATGGCGCCCTAATAGCAAGTGAAGAAAGTATTTAAAAATAGCGCCACAAATAATTAGAGTAGGATACTAGATTAAAGAAGAAAAGAAAGACTTCCTCTATGTCACCGCGCATGCGTTTTTCAACCCAGCACACTTCACTTCGTTTATAACTGCTAAACTGCTGCTAAATTCATATCATTTCCTTTTCCTACACTAGCGCTATTTTGACAAGTTTTCGAACCATAATTTGTTGTTTACAGGTGGACACTTTTTCAACTGGTCCCCCATACTAGATGGTCCTCCTTATCTCTACCCTCCACGGACATAACTAATCGATCCGTCATCAAGCTGTCAAATGTAAATTTTCGGAAAGAGTATAAGAATGATCACGTCAGGACGTATATAGTCCTCTTAAACGTGAACGAAGCCACGGGCGAAATCTAGTATGAAAATAAATGCCAGCTGCGAGCAAAACTAGCAATATAATAAGATGACTCGCGAAGCGAAATTGAAAGTCCAACAAAATAATGACGTCCGTAACACATTTCGCGATACATCAGCCTACGTTAAAGAAAGGCATATTATCTTAATGACTCAATAATAAATATAAAAATTTCACCAATCACCGTAAATGGTTAATTTCTTTTATTCGATCGTTGCAATACTTTCACTTGAGTGTTTTTGTTTTACATATCTATTTTCAACTTTTTGAAAATAGGTATTAGTCCACGATCCCAGTCTACCCCGTTCACAGACTTGCGTCATTTTAGGAAAGACCAACTGCGCTCTGCGGTCTCTCCCGCGTGGTGATTAAAAATCGTCATAATTCCAAAACAAAAGAATTTTCTAAAATAAAAGTAGCCTAAGTTACTCCTTATTACAGCAGCTACCTGCCGATTAAAGTCCCGTCGAAATCGGTCCAGCCATTTCAGAGATTAGCCGGAACAAACAGACAGACAGACAAAAATTGTAAAACATGTTATTTTGGTGTATGTACCGTAATATTCATATGCATATGTGAAAAAGCGGTTATTTCAATATTACAAACAGACACTCCAATTTTATTTATATGTATAGCTGAAATTTTGAGGATCTGTAATTAAACGTAAACCTAGAAGTACTTCCTCACACAGCGGAACTCTTAACTCTTAAGCGGCGCTGCAACAGTATGCTTTGGTTATATATAGTAATTTTAATCCAAAAGTCAGTTTCACAAGTGAAATTCATAGATTTCTCCCATTAAATATTCAGATGCGAACGACTATTCGTCTTTAACGATTCATTACTAATAACTAGGGTTGTAACGGAACTTCGCTTCCGCCTCCGTTACTGCGGAAGTTCCGCAAGAAATCGTACCTCCGCATCCGCCTCCGCATCCGTGTAATTTTTGCGGAGTCATAACGGAGGTTTATTTTCAAATACATAGGCAAGCAGCGACGCTCGCGACGAATCAGCCGTCCGGCCGCGCGCAGCAAATGAACAAAAATCAACGCGTGCGCGGCGGGAACGCGGTTGGGGTGGGGCGGGGGCTTGCAAACGTAATTTGTCAAATGAATGATACGCTACAGGAATCAACCTGTCGAATTGCTTAGACGCGTTAGACGTACGTGCGAAGTTTTACCGACGCGATGTAATGTATAAACCATAAACTACTATTTTTTCTACATCCAATTTCACTTCCGCCTCCGCCTCCGATAACCTCCGCGTCGGCGGAGGTGAAACCCGTCGCCTCCGCATCCGCCTCCGCCTCCGCTAAGAAGGCCTCCGTTACAACCCTACTAATAACGGATCGTGAATGACAGATGCAAGTGTGAATGCGTCCTTATGATCGATCGAAACTCACCTATCGTAAGCCAGACGCCGAACTGAATCCAGGTGACGTGGCCGATGGTCATCATCAGGTAGATGTTGATGAGGATGCTGACGCCCGGCAGCCACGGGACCAGGGGCACCTGTCATATACCACGTGTCAGGGTGACGATACTTACAAGCCAAATCGATAATTCACACTCGTCAAAACATCTATGGACCCTCCGCATTCTCGCGAGACGCGAGGAAAATTTGACAAGAACGTGTTCCACATTCTCGTATCTCGCACTTTTATCTTTACGATGTTTTCGCGCGAGATTAGGAGAGAAATTACATGTTTTATCTTATATATAAAATTCTCGTGTCACAGTGTTAGTTACCATACTCTGAAACGGTTTGACCGATTCTCATGAAATTTTGTGTGCATATTGGGTAGGTCTAAGAATCGGACTACAGGTATTTTTCATCCCCTAAATGTTAAGGGTAGTCCACCCCTAATATTTTTTTACATTTTTTTTTTGCCATCTAGTATATATATACATGTGAGTCCAAAATTTTGTCTTCTAATATTTCGATAAGTTTGGTCCAGAGCATGTAGTCATAATAACCTTGAGTGTGTTCTGGCATTAGTGGCCAGGTTCCAGTCTTCCTTAAGAGAGCAGCAACGTGTTTGTAGCACCTTTTGTTGCAAAGGGAGAACTAAAGGCAGAACGTAAGAAAACTCAAGATTGTTCTGGCGACATACCCTAGACCAGGGATGGTAGCCATCCAAACAGGCAAATACCCTACCACCTGGCCGTGGGTTGTTTTGTCGCCTTTTACGAAAGCAATTCTATTCCTTCTCCGTTCCTGCACGGATAGATTTGGTCCTAAAGACCCGATTGAAAAATTTTGTCTGTATATGCACTTGCTTTTGCCCACCGCTGCACTCGCTATATATAAAAAACCTATGTGAGTAAAATAGAACCACGCCGCGTGTCAAACCCTACTGTGAAATAAATTGGCAGGGCACCAATCGTTGGCCCTACATTGTATTATTCTCTTAATAAATTAAAAATAAATACTTACAGTGAAGGCCAACTTTTTCTCTGAAACCGGTTGCCTCGATATCCCGTACAAAGTGCTGACGACCAACACCACGCCCAAAACTAGCATAGCCGTCGGCCCGGCTTTGCCCGCCAATATCTCCTCACCATAAAAGTGTATGCTCGATATCATGATGAAACACCATACACCTAAAATAACATATTCGAGTCACGTTCCGTTCTCAATGACCTTACAGGAGCTGCATACGTCTAGTCGTCGCAGCGGACTACGACCTACTGGCTAGTGTAACGCGGGAGCGCACATTTTAATAGTCGCTCTCTCTCTCGTTCGCACGCCATCCGTCCCGCTCACACATTGTGCTATATATTGGACTTGCGTACGCGAGCTTCATGCCTATGACTGGCAGGAGACAGCGCTGGGCAGAAAGGAGTGGAGTATTCTCATTTCGGAGGCCGGGACTCTTGGGTCGTTGAGCCGCAGAAATTAGTTATTTTATATAGATGTATTAATATATATGTATATATATATATATATATATATATATATATATATATATATATATATATATATATTTAACATATGTAATAATATGTTACGAATGGGCGAATGAAAGAGGTAGTGAATTTTATGTACGACTAAATTGATAAAAGGAATGAATGGAGAATTTAGACTGCCCGAAAGATAAGCTTGCATGCAACTGGTTATGTCTTTAATGCTGGATGCCCAATCCTGTCTACGTGTCGTACGATTAAAATTAATTTCTCATTTTATAGACTAAAATTAACTGCATTGTTTTTATTGCAAGAGTTCAGCAGACAGGCAGACGACCCACTTGATGGAAAGCGGTTACCATTGCCTATGGATATTTGCAACACCAAAGGTGCTACAAATGCGCTGCTGCTCTCTTAAGGGAGGCAGGAACCTGGTCACTAATGCCGGAATACGACTCAAGGTTGTTATGGCGACATACTTTAGAGCAGGGGTGGTAGCCATCCAATCGGGTAAATGCCCTACCACCTGGCTGTGGGTTGTTTTGTCGTCTCTTACGACAGGCCGCCCGGCAGCAGGAAATTGTATTCTTTCTTCGTTCCTTCACGGATAGGATTGGCCAGCTAGTTATAATTAATGCACAAGTTTATTTGTATTAATTTGTAATAAAATAGTGCACGCACTCTTAGGACGCGTTCCCACTATGACGCAACAATTAATTTATCGTTGAATGACTATCGTCTCTAGCTGTTCCCATTGGATCACGACATATCGTCGTTTCTACGGCATTCGCTTTGTCATTTACACATCATTAGCGAGGGGGAAGGGAAACCACATGTAAACGGAGAGACGATATTTTTATCGTGAATTTGCCGTCACGATTTAGTCGTAATGTTTTTTATGCTAGCCGTTTCCGCTATCATGACAATTTTTCGTGTGACAAAAATGTCGTAGACGACAATAAATCGCGTCGTTCTATATGCGAACCCACTCCATTTAAACACATAAGCCACGACACTTTTTTATTGCAGGAGTTCAGCAGACAGCCAAACGGCCTGTGGAAAGCGGTTACCATCGCCTATGAACATCAACACCAAAGGTGCTACAAACGCGCTGCTGCTCTCTTAAGGGAGACTGGAACCGAACTCAAGGTTGCAATGGCGACATACTTTAGGCCAGGAGTGGTAGCCATCCACTTAAAGCCACACGATTATCTGTCGTCGCGACAAAGTGGGAACGCGTTTTTAGAGGCGCTGAACGATATGAACGAATGAAAGATGCTGTGAACGGAATGAACGGAGCGTACACTCACCGTACAGAGTGACCAGGGCCGTGACGATCGCGGAGCTGAGCCTTGTGGGAGTGAGGTGCTTGTCCGCGTTCACCGCTTGCCGGAGAACGGACCTCAGGCTCAAGTTGAGCGGTTCGGGCGCACGCTGCGCCGTTACGCTCCTTTCGTACCTAAGGTTTTTGAAGTTATCCTTCTTTAGGCGCGATGAGAGTAAATTTTTACGATGCGCGCTGTTACAGCCCTACTCTCTCTAGGCAATTATTGCAGAGCCGGCAAGCCACTGACATCAATAGGCTAAGCATCGATCAGCAGTAATTGCCTATAAATACTAAATCTTTTGTAAATTTGTTAGAGTCTTCTGGTAATTAGCTAAAGCTATTCAACAACGGACCTGGTTTTTGCCTGCCGGTTGGATAGCCCTAAACTACATTACCAAACCCGGATCCGGTAGACCTTTTAGGTCCCGTAGATTGAGGCTCCAGTACTGTGTAGTACATAATAAATCTCAGCTCCAGTACTATAGTGTTTGTTTTTAAAAACACCCTAAGTATCCGGGACTAACAGCGCGCACACCGTCACACGAAACAGCTACACCATGAAGTCAGCTATAGTCAACATTTCAGTTTTGCGGGCTGGCCGAGTGTAGTATGGCGGTTGTGAGACGAGCATTGTAATATTTCTATACTTTATTGTGTTTTAATTAATATACGAGTTTGATGAATTATAAATCATTTATTTGGTATCCTACATATATATATTATTATCAGCAAAATCAAAGGATTTATTTTAATTCTATTGAAGACGTGAGTGGATGAAGGTGACATGTCGCATATTCGGTTTTTTGCTTTTTTGCGTAGATGAAGGTTATAAGTCGATACCAAATGACTACAGACCTTAGACCATAGATATAAGGCATATTTAAAAAAATAAAGAGTTGAAAAAGGTGTTAAGTTCAGTTCAGTTTAAAATAAAAGTAAAACTTTTATCTCGATTTACTCAGAATTGGAATTATGCGACTTATCACCTTCATCCACTCATGTCTTCAATTACTTATATCGCTTTTTCTAATACTTGGGTGTGATTGTGGTATTTATTTTTCTGAGTTATTTAGAGTTAACCTCAGTTTTTGGTTGTATTTTTCAATACGGTCGGTTAAATAAATAAAGCCCCTACCACGGTCGAATCGACCGCGGTAGGGGTTTTATTTATTTAACCAATTTAAAGAAGTATAACTTCTAACGCGTGTTTTATGGCTTGGTAGCTAGGCCTTTAAGCCAGATCTTAGTTTACCATACAGTTTCTTCATTTTCTTAAGCCTATGTGTAGCACGGGTGAACTGTAGGTTATCAGCTGGTGCCATGCAGCAAAGTTCTTGTGAGAACTCAAAAGGTGCACATTTCAAATTTCTCACAAAACACATAATTACTACTCAAAAACTATCAATATCTTAAAAATATTGTTTATTTTGGGGTATTTTACACATTTTTAGAAAATTAAACTGCACAGCACAACATCTCCTTACAGTTCCCGCCAAAAACTTCTCGTACCTAAGTACTTTTGAAGTGAAACTTTGAGGATGACGAAAGTGAATTTTTCTCACAATAACACAATTACTAATTAAAAATTATAAATATCCTTCAATCATATTTTAAAGTGATTTTACAAAATAGAACTGCAGAGCACATCTCTTTTCAGTTCCCGCCAAAAACTCTCTAGAACGTGTAGAACTCTCAACGCCGCAGTGATGTTAATGACATTTACTTCGACTCCGAAAATTCAGAGATTCGTTTCGTCCAAAAGGACACTAATTTCATCACCATCATATATTATTTTTATACTCAGGGCCTTACTTATAATAATCTCATCAAGAAAGGATTAGCCATCTCTTAAATATGAGACTCTTAAGCCCCTAATCAATGGCTGTTTCAAATAAAACTTGCCATCTTGCCTCTTAGCAGTCACTTAAACTACCTCTCGATGTTGGGTATTTTTGACAGTTATTTATGAGTTACTTTACCACCACCTCTTATTTTTAAGAGGAGTTTATGGGTAAGATTTTCGTTAATCAGTTGCTAGAGTACAATTAAATAACGATGAAGAAACAAAATTGCAATCCGTGTTCACCTATAATTAGTTTCGGTTTAAACCTTAGTCATAAGTACAATAACAGATCAAATGTACAAAACGGTAATCTTTAAAAAAAAAATATTGTGGCGACCGAGGGTAGAACTTTCCAGCAGCATAAACCGGTCGCAAGACTTTTGGAAAAGGGTAGAAGATTCCGGAAGGAAAAGACAAGGACGGATATATTTCAGAAAGGGATTGACAATGAACGAATGTTCTAGAATAGAGAATTCGGGAAGGAAAAGAAAGAGATAGATACGTTAAATACGTAACATCATGTTTATTGTTATCTGTTATTTTCTACTATTAATACATTATTTTTACTACTACTCTCTTACTATTGGACTAGAGGGAGATAGGAGGAGAATGAAGTGGGTAACCGAATCTCTCACAAGTATACAAGGCAAACGGGGATACCATAAAGCTAAGAGATAAATGGCCTTACTTATAATCGTTTGTTAAAATTTAAGAAATTGCTCAGCAACTGATTAACGAAAATCTTACCCATAAAGTCCTTTTGAGGATAAGAGGTGATGGTAAAGTAGCTCATAAATAACTGTCAAAAATAAGCAACATCGAGAGGTAGTTTAAGTGACTGCTAAGAGGCAAGATGGCAAGTTTTATTTGAAACAGCCATTGATTAAGGGCTTAAGAGTCTCTTATTTAAGAGATGGCTAATCCTTTCTTAGGGAGATTATTATAAGTAAGGCCCACAGAGTACTAACCTGAGCATGGAGACGCAGGAGGCAACCATAGAGTAAGCTAAGAGTGTTCCAATAGACATCATGTCTATCAGGTCGTCCAGTTCCAAGAGCATAGCCAGAGTGCCTGCGAGGGAATAAACGCAATCAAAAAATAAATATCACACTTTTTTTTTTCATTTACTACACAAACCAAATTCTATCAATCCCTGCCGAGGGTCGCGTGGAAGAGATCTCTTCTTAGCGTTGTACTATCTTTTTTATTTCTTTTAATTCAAATTTCTATTTTTATTTCTTTGTACAACTTAGCTAACTATAGGCCTTACTTATAATAATCTCGTTAAGAAACGATTAAGCATCTCTTAAGTAAGAGAATCAGAATCAGACACTAATCAATGAATATCTCTTTTTTCCACTTATAAATGTTTGTTATTTACCTAAGAGGAGCACAAATAAATGAAGTTTGAATGATTAAGGTAGATTGTACCCAAAATATTCTACTAAAGAGGAGTTTATAGGTAACATTTTCACTAATCAGTTGTTGAGCAGTTTCTTTAAATTTAAGAAACGTTTATAAGTAACAGTACGCCATTCATAACTTGCTTGGCGGCTGAATTTTTAGAGCTATTTTAGAGCTTATGTCAAATTTTAACTCGATAAGATATAGGAACCAGTCATGAATAATTAAAGCTATTATCCAAACGAAGGACATAAAGAACGAATTTATTGTGTGAATGACAATCGATACGTATAATAAAATTGTAGAGGTCAAATTTCTGTACAATGAAAAAAAATGCTAAAAACCGAGTCAGGGGTCGCAAGAAGTGAAATAGAACTAATATCGATTTTTTTCAAAATTTTTGTTTGTCTATCTTTACGGGCTAATCTCCGAAACGACTGGACCGATTTAAATGAAACTTTGTATGGTGGTACTTTTGACCCCGAAAAAATAAACAGTTCCCATGGGATAGTTTAAAAACTTTCCACGCGGACATCAGCCAGTAAATTATAAAGTTGACGAAAGCATGAAACTGTACGACTGACTACTGACAATTACCTGTAAAGAGTCCAGCAATCATAGTCCCGATCAATGGCGTTTGGAATCGGTCGCTGACCCTGCCCATGAACTTGAAGAGGAGGCCGTCGGAGGCCATCGCGTAGATGATGCGCGGGAGGGGGAACACGGCGCCCAGCAGGCTGAGGCGCATTACAACGAACATCAGAAAGATGGAGAGGAATCAGGCTCATTTTTAGGACCAACATATACAAGTGAATATATCTCTCCCATATTAATGTAATTCGATATAATATTACTATTGTTATCTAGGGCTTCCGTGGCGCCACGGAACGGCCAGCACATAGAGGCCCCTTAGTCAAATTTGAAGTAAATGTGGCATTACTATGACTATTATATAATTTTATATATATATATATATATATATATATATATATATATATGTCGCAGAACGGCCTCATTCTCACGACATCTCCTTTAGTTATTGCAGGTTTAGTGGGCGTCATCAGGATAAAATGCGAGCATAAAACACGAGGCCAACGGTTTGTACACTTTTAATTTAGATTTAAAAGACATTTTCACATAGTTTAGACCGAGCAGCGGGTTCAGGGCACCGCTCATACTTTCAACTTCAATACTTTCTTTACAATTCTCAAAGGTCCAACTCGACCTGTTGCCACCAACCAAATGTGCCACAAAAACTCCTCCGTCTACCGAAGTAGATACTACTAAAGTATAGAGGGCGCTGACCCCGCTCTAGACATGCTCTGCTCTCATTGGTCGTTTATTAAATTACAATATTCATAACTTTTATTAGGTTAGAACGATCCTTAAGTTATAGAAACATTTAACAAATCTAATTAAATTAAATTAAGAATTTTAGAAGTAATTAAAATGTTAACAAATGATATTGTGCGTTATACATCCAGTCAAAACTAAATACATCCAATTATAACTTCCCTCCGATATATATATATATATATATATATCTCTCTCTCTCTCGGAGAAGGCATCGTTCTCGTAACATCTTCTTTATTGGTTGCAGGTTTAGTGGGCGTCATCAGAGTAAAATGCAGAGCATAAAACACAATAGCCACGGTTAATATCCCTTTAATTTAGATTTAAACAATATTTCGATACAGTTTAGACCGAGCAGCGGGTTCAGGGCACCGATTATACTTCTAACTTCAACACTTTCTTTAAAATTCTCAACGGTGCAACTCGACTTGTTGTCATTACTCAAATGTGCCGGAAAAACTCGGTAGATACTACTCAAATACAGATGGCGTCTTGACCCCGCTCATTAAGACGATCTTTAAGTTATAAAAAGATTTAACAAATCAATATATATTGATTTATGGTGGCGTAAAAAAACAACTTTTTTTGAGTCTCGAGTGAAAAAATGTTAGTTTTTGACGTTTTAAAAACTCCCTCCAAAATGAAAGGAGGGCTCAAAAAGTTTTTGAACGCTCTAAATTTTTTAATTTTAAATAATCGCCAATCTGATGGAAAGCCGTTACCAGCTGCTCTCTTAACCCTTAAGACGGAACCACCACAGATTTGTTGCCCGAACTGTCACACGGATAATTGGGAGGAACCGCAAATTCGTGGTCAAATACAGATAATTGAAGCGGAAGTTGAAACTGATGCTTTCTCTCTCTAACTACATAGAGTTGGTATTAGAATAAAAGAGACGATATAATTCTCTTGGTTTTGCCAAGACAATTTTGATGCCAGCTTTTGGAATAAAGTAACGGTTTTAGTCCCTATTAGAGGGTTAACATTCCTTTCTCAATTTGTGTCCCTACATCCTCTTTCAGTCCCCATTGTAAGCTATGAATAACTAATAAAACCAGTTTAATTACCTGGAGCAAAGTGCGCAAATAGCTCCCACATTGACGGCATATTTAGCCCAGGTCCAGCCAAGGCGGTCGTACACGTACGGAAAAGGCGCTTTCACATCCTACAAAATACAAACTATTCACTCAAAACATTGTATGAGAAACTATACCATTCAAATCAAATCAAAACAAAACAATTTGATTTGTTCAAAACATGGTTAAACAGTTGGTATATATGGTATAGTGTACACATGTTTTGCTCACATAGGAGTATACAAATATACTGTTGGCACCCCGCCAATATATACACATATACATTTGTTTCTAATAAGAAACAGATATATAAAATAAAATTTAATATAGTAAAATTAATGTCTGTAGATTGAGTGGACTACACTGTTTTTGTTAATTAGTTGATTTTTAATTTAATTACTATTTGCATGCCTGAAAAGGCAAAAACATGCGAAACATTACACAATATGTTGTCATCTAATATTTATATAATACTAACCATGTTTTTAAGCAAATAAATGATTTGATTTGATTTATAAAATTTTGGGCTTTGATCCCCTTTTTTACACAACTAAAAATCACAATATTTCGCCTAATTGTTCAATTAAAATATTTCTACCAGTGTTAAAACAATTAGGCGAAATGTTATGATTTTTATTTTTGAACTTTAAATCACTCTCCTGTAAAGTTTACTCCATGTCGCTTAGTCATTGCCTTTCAAGCGTCGATATATATATACTGAGTTTCAGCCAAATAGTTCTAGTCGTTTTTTCATGAAAACGGAACAGATAGACGGACAGACAGAGTTACTTTCACATTATAATATTAACAGGGATTAAAATAATTTAAAAAATAAAAATTTATAAAATAATAATATTATTCACGATTGGCACCTGCTCGTAATAGGGCAGCATCAGCGTCAAGACGCAGGACACGCCGGAGTAGGCGAGGAAGATGACGAAGAGCGACGTCACCACCGCGAACGGGATCGTCTTCTGGGGCCGCTTCGCCTCCTCGCCGGCCGTCGCCACGCAGTCGAAGCCTACAACCAGCCGACAACAAACAGTAAGTGCAGTGCCAACTCCATGTAACGTCACTCCATATAACGACAAACTCCCTCAAACGCTCACTGGATTTAACGAAACGTCGAAATCAATTGGCTTTCGTTGGTTTGGCTTGCCCTCCATGTGCGCAGCTCGTCGCACATATAATGAATATTTGTTTGCACGCTGATGGTGGTGGGCCTAGGATAGGTCGATGTAGTAGCGGAAGTTAAACCACTGTTAGTTGGTGAAAACTTGTAATAAAATCGCTTTACATAAGAAGGCGTCTGCCTTCGGCTACAACCCAAACGGAAGAAGAACAAAATGCACAAATAATAGTGCCAGTTCAAAAATAAACAATATTTTATGTTGGTGTTGCCAACACTCCATGCAATGATACTCTATATATAGCATTACACCTACTCTCAATAACGACAACAATTAAGTAATAAAAAAAATACCTTTTAAATTGCCAAAATTAATAAAAGCTGCGTGGCTATAAATAAACTCGACTGTCAGCATCATGTATACCGAAGTTTCTAAGTACTTCCTTTGTCACCAAGATTCCTCAATATCGCAAGATATGAATAAAATAAGTAAGAAAATACAACAAAATTACTGGTGCAGCAAAAGACGTCAGACAAAAATAACAGGTTCCTCGCCATTTAACGACTACTCTCTATAACGCCTCTTTAGAATTTATTGTGAAATGTGTGAAATACAGTGTCAACTCTGTATAACGACACTGAAGGAATTGAGCATTTTATGGCGTTCTTTTATTGCTGGAGTTCAGCAGACAGGCAGACGGCCCACTTGGCGGAAAGCGGTTACCATCACCTATAAACATTTGCAACACCAAAGGTGCTACAAATGCGCTGCTGCTCTCTTAAGGGAGACTGGAACCTAGTCTTTAATGCCGGAACAGAACTCAAGGTTGTTATGGCGGCATACTCAAGACTAGGGGTGGTAGCCATCCAGTCAGGCAAATACCCTACCACCTGACAAAATCATCTAGACCTATCGCAATATAATTGTTGGAAACATATTGAAATACTAAAAATTAAAAAAATGGAATAGAAAACACTTTTTTGTTCACCACATACACATAAATTAAACAATGTACAGTATTTACATTAAAGCGATCTCTTCCAGACAACCCGGGCCCTGGATTTTTCGAAATGGAATTTAGCAAGTGTATGACGGTGGTGTGCTAATTCACCAGAATACATACCAATAAATCCGTAGAAACACTTAGCGGCGCCTCTGATGATGCCCGCCAAGCCGAAGGGGGCGAAGCCGCCGCTGCCCTTGCCCTCCGGCACTGCAGACGCCGGAATCCGCCAGTTGGCCGGATTGGCTGAAAAGACAGCCAAGCACTTTTAGTTAGGCATATGGACACATGGGCAGATTTTTCAATCACCAGTTAAAACTAACTCATAGGGTAAAATAGGTAAGGTGAAGTAAGGTAAGGGAAGGGGAGATAAGGGAAGGTTAAAGGTAGGTAAGGTAGGGTAAAGTAAGGAAACTCTTTGTACACCAAGGCATTGACAAAGAGAAGTGGAAAAATACAAAGATATGGGCGGACTTATCGCTAAAAAGCGATTTCTTCAAGGAAACCCTTGGCAGGGATTAATAGACTTTTAGACGATGGTGCAGACTATATAATGATGATACGTGTGCAGACTATATAAATACAAAAACAAGACGGCTAGCAAAGCTCACAATTACTTTACAAAGAGAATTAGAATCAGTGAAAGTTTTGCATAGGAAACAGATTGTTTTCGACCTGGTCAGTTTAAACTGCTCCCAAGAGAATTCCCACGGGATGCCCGAGATCAAAACTATCGCAGATTTTAAGTCCGGGAATTTGCTGTCGGTCAATGAAAATCGCATCGAAATCGGCCCGATAGTTTTCGCGCGAATCGCGAAAAAACACAGATAAAAACGAAAAGGAAAAATTCTACAATTTTATAATATTAAATGGATTTCTATAAACATAAATAGAATTACCTTTAAAACATCCCGATATCGTAACGAAGAGAACAACACAAAGATTGACTCCGGTGCAGAAGTTATTAAACTTCGTGGACTCCTTGAAGCCGCACGCCAAAGCAGCTGCAATCAAACAAATCATTGAAATCCAAAGAAAGAAAGAAAAAAAACGTATATTTGGTCTTCGCATATCGAGACACATTGAAAGCGGAAAAAAAATACTATATCGATATATGGCAAAAAAAAATGTCTCATGATGGTACTGTGAAGACATTAGTGCCAACATAATAAGCAAACGGGAAATCGATATTAATGTATGTCTTCAAACAGCGTGTTCCATTAGTAGCTCACAACGCCGTTCCACGAGGCGACCGCGGCCGTTGTGGTCGTGGCGAAAACGTCACTAATGACGTCATCGTTTTCGATCACACAACGCTCACCAAGACCCATGTCGAGATGGTGTAGTGGATCCCTAATGGAACATTACCAAAACAGCGCGCCTTACATGACCTTATTCTATTGGCGACAACGATCAAAAGCCAAAAGAAACTTTGGGAGAATTCGTTTCATGCATTCAACGCGGCTGCACTCGCGGATACATTCGTGGTAGGGGTCTACCAAGACAAGTTTTAGGTAAAACTCGATTCTCACGCCTGCTGCTTGCCTTCACAATATTTGCCTTTACAATTGACCATTGTAAATGTGTAATTAAAAGTGTATAAGACCTCATCCATGCAGAATCGGAGAAGGAGTACAATTTCCTAGCTTACCTACCACCTGTCACCATGACAAGAGTATATAAATGAAACACTACTCACCGGAGAATACTATAATAACGAAGAACGCGAAGAGATCCGGATACCGCGCCAAGTGCGGCGTGTCCAGCGGCATCAGCGCCTCCATGTACGTCGACATCGTCTTATTCAACAACGCGTCCAGGTATTCACTCAAGCCTTTCACTACCGACGCTGCACCTACAATATACAAGTATGACGGAGCGTATGCAAGAATGAATGAGTGAATGAACGAATGAAAACACTATTCTTCACCAAATCACTCACTTCACCAACTAGGTACAGTAAATGTTGAACAAAAGGGCGGCCTTATCGCTTAAAGCGATCCATCCAGGCAACCCCCTAACTAATGAAAATATTAAGAAGACTGGCGGTGAAAACAATAAATAATATGAAACATTCCAAGAATACTAAATAAAAATAGCATATATCATACTATATATAAAAGAGCAACATGTTTTAGACTTGCGAGGACCAAAGATTATTTAGTAACATCAGTTTAAAAGACAATATTTATTTAGTTTGTTTTATGTTGAGTGGCAGTGAGTTCCATAAACGGACAGCCTGTACTGTGAAGGAGTTATCAACGAAGGAAGAGAAGTGTGTACAGGATTCATTAAAGAGAGATTATTACTAGAGCGCAAATAACGGGCATGAGAAAGATGTAGGAAATCAAAATATTCCTTTAAATACGGAGGGTTACGAGGATCAAAAAGGATATTGTACAAAAGAGAGAGTAAGTGAATGAACGAATGAAATCATTTCCTACACAGATAAACAAGCTTGGCTAAGCAGTACTTCACGCCGGGACATAGGTTTTTATTACACAAGGTCCAAGTCCGTCCCCATGTGGAGTACTGCTCCCATCTCTGGATTGGGGCACCTCAGTACCAGCTGCTCCCATGTGACTCCTTGCAGCGCCAAGCGGTCCGGATTGTCGACGATCCCAAACTTACAGACTATTTAGAACCTTTCTCTTCAAGTCTCAGAAAAGACGTAGGAGAAGCTGAGGAGGAGGAGCTATTTGGTTTGGTACCTACGCCGCCATTTTACCACCGCACTCACCAGCGACTGGGAACTTATCCACACTTCCTTGACACCTGGAAGTCATCCACTGTATGTGGCACTCGCTCCTTTATGCCATACGTGAGCAAGCTGTGGAATGAGCTCCTTACCGCGGTTGTCCCAGAGCAGTATAATATGGGGCTCTTCAAAGAGGACGTAAAAAGATATTCAAAGTTTCGGCGGTAAGGACTCGATATGAACAAAGTGTATTCTTACATGAGACGATAAGACGTGTCAGTGGAGTGGTTTTCAGTATAACATTCTTTAGTAAATCCTCACCTATAATGTACTCTAATATAAGATTCCATCCAATGACAAAGGCTATGAACTCCCCAACGCAAACATAGCTGTAAACATACGCCGAACCGGCTTTCGGCACCCTCGCACCAAACTCGGCATAGCAAAGACCTAAAACATGAGAAAAAGATATATGTTAGCTCGAATTATATTAGAGACAATTTTTATACCAAACCAAAAAACGTTTATTTGTAAATACAACCCTTTGAAGTATTCTACTTCGAGGTATCTCTTCCTTTAACCCATAACCACCTAGAATGAACGCGTCAGGTAAGTATAGACAAACTGCATAAGAGTTGCTTACATTGATATAGCGAGATTTTACAATAACTGATTAGTTATGTTTGCCAGAAATATTTAGTCATCCCGCTTCCTCGGTAACATGCTAGTTTAATGTCATGAAGACATGTCATGGTGACCTGCGTAGCATTAGACTCACAATACGGGATGCACTCACTCACTTACCGACTCACTCACAATACTTAACACTCGGATGATGATGAATCAAAAGTACAAGCAATAAGACTCACCGGCTAAAACGCTAGCCACTGCCGCCAATAAAAATGACAGTATGACAGCGGGTCCAGCATAGTTCTTGGCGACATTGCCAGCTAAGACATAGACGCCTACGCCCAAAGTGCTTCCGATTCCTAGGGCCGTGAGATCCAAGGCCGATAGAACTCTGGCTAAGCGCGCAACACCCTCCTCAGCGGCTTTACGTCGTGAGAGCGCTTTGTAGGCTAAGCTGGCAGCACGAGCGGCCCCTGCTTTTATACCACCTGGAACCAACAACGAAGACAATATTGTTACAATCTAGGTGCCGACAAAGACAAATTCACATCTGCAGCCTTGTAGAAACACATTTTATTACCTTTTCGGCATTTGGACTACTTTTGTTTACTTTGTGTTTTAAAAAAAAACAGCCCATTGTATATTGTAATATTTTATGGCCTATTGTTGTATTGTGATCAGTGCCAGGTGTCTCGGGTTTAAAAGTACAAACTGATTCCAAGAAATTCGGTCCACGCGGCCGGGCAAACATATTGCATCTGTGCTGTATAAAGCAATGCCCCAATGAAGAGATGCGGCAGTCGAGCGTTGACCACGAGCGAAGCAAGACTTGTTTGCATTCGCTAATCTATTTAGTGAGGGAATTTACGCGTGTTATTGAATTACGTTTGGACTTGTCGAGTTAGGTTATATTTGTACTTGTGTTATACGTGTTTGTATAGTTCTAATAAACTCTATAGTAATTCTAACAGCCTTTTAATTCTGTGAACTTACAACTACTTTACATGCAAAAAGAATTTATTTTTAAATTTATTCTTACTTACTTATTATTAGTATCATTATTTAATCTTATTACAAAAATACGGCTAGCGCTGTAGGTAAGAGTGAGAGAGGAGGAGCCTGCCTACCGCTGCCGTATGCATTAGAGAAAGGAAAGCCAGACAGACTGGCGGCGTAACGCGTTACGTAACGTAGTGGTTTACCCTCCCATAAGAAGACATCACTTCAAAGTGCCACCTACAATCAAACAATGATTCATTCGAAAACTAAAGAATAATGTCAAACTAGTCACAGGTAACAGCCTATATATGCTATAGTTACTTTCAACAATATCACCATTTACAATTTCAATCTTGATAGCAAATTTATTGGATCATTCGGTATAGTTGCTGAAAATAAATTTTGACTCAATACAATGGGTTTGATTAACTAGCTGATATGAGCCACTTCAAAGCGGTATACACAAAAATCAATCAATGGACCGTTCATTGCTATTTGGTCAAACTCATTGATAGTCCGATGACATAGGCCACGTGCACAGGGAACATGCTACGTTCCACTTGAGCTTACAACGACCGCGCTCACGACAGCGATGTTTCCCGTGGCACCTGTTTGCGGGCATTATAATCACACGCTCAAGTAGCGTTACACTTAGGCTGGTGTGCACCGACTTTTAACCGATGTTTAAAATAAAATAATCGCCTAAAATGTATGGAAAAACAGTGATTAATTTTGGTTAACCGTCGGTTAAATTTCGGTGCACACCAGCTGTTGTGAATAATTTGATGCATTATAAATTTATTAGCGAAAACGTAAATAATAAAATTCGCTTCTTGATATATTATATTTGATTTGTTCGTACAGAAAATGTTCTCAAGTAACAAACATAAAACAAATTTAATATCACATATAAATTTAAATTATGAAAAATTAAATGTTCTAAAAAGTTCCAACACCAGCCTTATTATATAGAATAGACCAGGGGTGGTAGCTGTCCCGTGACAAAGTATCTAAGTATGAGGTATAAACTTAAATTGCCTTTTCTCTATGCCGGCGACCCCCCGAGCAAGGCTCTGCGACCCCCCTGGGGGTGCGACCCACAGGTTGAAAAACACTGATATAGATTATAGAGCGTTGATGTCATTAACGACCAAATACAGGTAAATTCGCTTGGAGCCTTTTTTGCGTTTGTAGTAGTGTAATGTCAGCGCATAAATAAATAGCTAATACTTTTTAATACGCTTTTATTAGCTTCATTCATTCAGATTCCGTTACATACTAACATACGTGTTAGTATGTAATGGAATCTTTCAGTTAAATTTGACCAACTTCCCGGTTTCCGACTGAGCTGAAATTTTGCACGTATGTGTATTTCGCGTGACAATGCAATAATATGGTACCATGGAGCTGATCTGATTTGATTGATTGATTTTGAGAATTTATACGTCGCATTTTCAGCAAACAAGGTATGCACTCAGCTTCTTGCCGTGCCGACATAATACCCGACACAACGCTGATTTTTAGAGCAAATCTTCTTTTTGGCGTAATATTAAAAGATCCGAATATTTGTGTGAATTAAATTTAAAAACGATTTAATTTGTTAATCTTCTACTAATTCTTTCAATGTTAGATATCCATTCATCGAGGAAGGCTATATATCATCACGCTAAGACCAATGGGAGCACAACACCAATGAAGAATATTTCAAAATCGGAGGATTTAACACCAGACTCAGCTATGCAAGGATGAGTCTGATGTGAATGATGATAAATCGTTATGCAAGATCAGTATTACGGGGATATGCACTCCTTACACAAACCAAACTTACAGATCACAGTCACATTTACAGTCTGTGTTAAACCTTAGTCTAGTCTATAGACACAAACTTTACAACTTTTTTTTTAATTAATTTGTTTTAAAGTAAACATATATTATTTTGTATGTTTGATTTTAAATATCGTTAAATATAAGTAGAACATCGAAACTAAAATACACTATGTAGCAGATCACTGCCATCGGGGAGCGTGCCCAGAAGGTTGGCTGCATTGTCGCGCTGTATGGCAATCAATACTTATTTGTTGTGCGATATATGAGCCACCCTTCTGATCACGGGTAGTGTCAAAGAGTTTCCTATATATATATATATATATATCTTTAAAGCCACTCTGTCTTTATTTTTTTTGTATGTATATTGAATATAACAGACTTACGCAAAACACACATCATTTTCAGTTAGAATTTCACACGTCCTGGCAACAAAACATAGAGGACTGGACTGAATTATTATTTAAGAGATAAATGACCCTTACATAAACCTCAATTGGACAGGCGGACAAATTGAGACATCCAAAGCGATTGACAATTATACAATTTATTGATGTGCATACACACATAAAACAACCAGCTCATTGTGTGAAAACAAATTCGTTTTTAACCAACTTCCGATAGGAGGAGGTTTTAAATCTGACTGCATTTATATTATATTCTTTGTTATACAATTTCTCTGACAATTATGGTCTGACTTTCAAATTTTTGAAGTGATAACTTCTTATGGGTGGCTAAACCGCATCGTAGCGTTACACTTTACGGTGCCAGACTGTCTGGCTTCGCTTTCTCTCAAGCCTACAGCAGAGGTACGCAGGCTGTAAAAAGTATCTTAAACATTGAAATAAAATAAGAATACACCGCTTAAAACTTGGAAGAACCCTTTATAGTAAAGTTTCTCTTAAGGGGGTATAGGTATAGGACACATTTATTTATTATGAACTATTATGAAAGAAAACAGGTTTATCTTTAGGACATATACAAGTGAAACATTATAATTAATAAATAAAGCAAGAATACAACCACAAAGTAACTGAAGATATTGATGATTGAAAGATTGGATCAAGCTCAGCTAAAATGTTCATCTGTTAGACCAATGCTGATTTTCCGCATGACCCTAGAGTGACAACATGACAAACTACACATTATATAATAAACAGTTATTTCATTGTTGTCATAAAGACAATATTAGTACTGAGTTATACTTGTGTGTGTGAACTGAATAATTATACTGAGTTCAATAAAATTACAAATATTTAAAGCATGAAATTCATATACAACACATATACATTTATAATACATTTTACAGACATTGAAACTAAAATATATTATGTAGCAGGTCGCTGCCAACGGGGAGCGCATCCCGAAGGCTGGCTGCATTACCATGCTGTATGGCAATACATATTTGTTGTGTGAAATGTGAGCCAGCCTTCTGATCACAGGTAGTGTCAGAGAGTTTCTTACATATGTCTTTAAACAAACTCTTTGCCGATGGACCCCACGGGCCTAATGTTTCAACCCCAAACGGCACATATATGTAACCCCTTCCTAAGGCTCCATTAACAATATTATATACAAAATATTATGTGGTAAACAAGGTAAATAAATAACACAAAAAACAGCCTTAAAACAATACCAGAATTATATAATGCTGGTGTCTTGTCTTTGGCCCACCTGTGATTTTTGGTGGTCAACAAGAAACTTCTTGAGTATGACCCTAAACCCTTGAACTGATTCAAACTTTTTTAATGTAGTTGAGTAGGCTAAAATAGCAACCATGCAGGCTAAAGCGAGTGCCCCGCTTCACTTCACGGCCACTTTAGCCTTTGTGGGTTTTTTTTATAACCACAGAAAATTTACTTTTATATGTCAAATAATAAACAAATGAGCCCCTTTAACTATACCACACACTAAAGTGCTTCAGAATGATTTATAATGTTTGATAATCAATTATTTATAAAATAATTGATTATCAAACATTTTCAACTTTCAATAATAAAATACATCAAAGATCACAAAGAAATATGTGCATAGAAATTTTCAAAATATGCTTTAATTTTTTAATATATCTTATACTAATATAAGCTTAATATAAGCTGAAGAGTTTGCTTGTTTGATTGACAGCACTTATCTTAGGAACTACTAGTCTGATTTGAAAAATTCTTTCAATTTACATAAACCATTTATTGAGGAAGGCTATAGGCTATATATCATCATGCTAAGACCAATAGGAGCGGAGAACCAATGAAGAATGTTTCAAAATCAAGGGATTTTGGGAACAAATTCAATGCTGACATAGCAGGCACAGCTAATATAAATATAAAACAAATTGAAAACATTCTTTCTTTCTTTCTAAGTGGTCAGTGGATAGTGTTAGTCGTCAAAGATATCTCCTTTGACGACTAACAAAGCAAAGCTGTGCAAAGTTTCTTCATTTTATTTGCCAATTTATTCTTACTTCAGTTTAAGTTTTTAAGCCTGTACATATATTATTAATAAATATAAAAAACCTTTATACTGCCTTCATTAGTATTTGGTTGGTACATAATATAGTTATTGTTAAAAAGTGCATTGATAGCATATTTGGCAGCTTGTCCGTGATATAGACCTTCTCAAAGATGCCCATCCTCCCCTATCTTAACCTTCTTGAGGTATTTACATTTAAATAATATACTTTTTCTCTCCCGTAGACATATATGAAAGGCGTCAAGCCGCCTTTTTTGGTATGTGCTATTCTGATTTAAGGTTGATTTGCCTGAACTAAAAATTTCACTTCTTTTGCCTTCAACTTTGCCGATTCTGTTTATTGTGCAAACGATATCTTTTGACATACTACATTATATTCCAGAAACCACAACATTTTGCAAGAAATCAGCGATCAATTACATGCTAAAGCTCAAACTGATGATGTGTGAAATATAACCTCCTTATGCAAGTAGTTCTAAACTTCGAAATCATAACATAAACTCACCATCTTCGAAGGTCTGTCTCAAAGTATATCCTTGGTCACTTCTATCTCTGGAACTCCCGTAATTTGTTACACCATTTCCCTCCGGATAAGTCATGTTCGGTAACCTACACTAACCTATAGTGGAGGAAAACTGTTTAGTTTTTACGTTATATTAAATGGGACTGCCACTGAGTTACGGTAGGCAAATCTTTAAACTAATGACGGTAACTATTACAAGTTAAATATACATGTTTATGCAATTTCCTTATATCCATTACTCTAAATAAGATTCAACAATACACAAAAATTTGAAATTGACTATTAGACTTTGGATCAGTGATGCCAGGTGCACTGTAATTACAGTAGATTTACTGTAATTTTACTGCTTTTACTGTACACTGTATTCCAGCTATACAGTATAACAATGAACAGCGAAAAACGTAGTTTCTTTTAATATTAACCACCAAAAAAAGTAGATTCACCATTCACTGGGTGAAACGAACCACACTGTGTTCTACTTCAAGTAAGCATTACATCTTGGGCCGGGGGAATGCCCACATTACGGGGAACAGATTATAGATGACTATTATTTAAGAAAATTGAGATGTTTATATTTAGCATAGCCTTTGTTTACTGTAAGCTACCCTTTTAATGTTGCTGATAATAGTAGGTAAGTTTATAAGTTAATTTGGAAATAGTGGCTACATTGTTGGGATTAATTGTAGTATAATTAATATTACTTTTAAAATAGCAGAAGGTATGTCAGGAGAAAAAATGATGAAGAATTTTACGGACAAAATATATAAAAATTAACCCGTAAGTGACAGTGATACAGATATTGATTGACAAATTATATGTAAATTATTATTAAATAAATACATTGATAATTCCAATAAAAGTATGTTTTTTTCACTGTAAAAACACTGTAATGAGTTTTATGAATTACTGTATTTTCCTACCGATCTACTGTAGTTTGACATGCAAAACACTGTAATTATGTCAATCCAACCTGGCAACATTGCTTTGGATATTCACATACATCTATATATCGAAGTTATTCGATGTTTTCCGTACGATATATCGGACTGATCCGATGTTTTAACACATGTTTATTATTCGATATATCGATATATTTATTATCAACGAATATATGTATTGACTAAATAATTTTAACACTACTTGACGATTTCAATTTTAAATTAGGTTCATTAAGATAGTGACATTCATCTGTAAATGACCAACGTAATTACTTAATTTATCTTGAAAGATTGATCGACCATTCACTCTCAATGTATGTAGTCTGTAGATTCTTTAGGTTAATTGTATTTATTTTCACTCACTCTCACTCTTCTTGTGTCGTCTTCTGCTGTTTCGTTGGTGTAATTATTGTTTTGATTGTTTATCTAGACAACTTATGTAAGAATATTATTTTTGCAAAGTTTGTCTAAAGAGTCTTGATCTTAAATTTCTAAAGTGAAAGTAAGTTTTTGCACGTACCTAGATTTAAGGCTACTAGATACTAAACATGTATTTCTTTTGCTGTTTTGAAGTTTTGTGGTATATAAACAAATATTTCTATTAATTTGTCATTTTAATTTTACTTACGAATGTACGAATAACTCAACTTAGTAATATCACTACTATCTTAGTAGTATAATTCTATTCAAATAACATTAATAGAAAATCACTATTATTAGTTTAGCTATGGACCACAGGACCAAAAAATTTGCGCGTTTCACTATATCTCGATAAGCATTGATGCCGGGATTTGATGTTTTACATCGAACATGAATATCGATATATTTTTAAGTGGACACCCCTAATTTAGATTTTTTTTGGCGGGAATTGAAAGATTTTGTGCTGTGCAGTTTTATTTTCTAGAAATGTGTAAAATTATTCTAAAATGAGCAATAGCTGTAGGATATTGATAGTTTTTTAGTAGTGATTATGTGTTTTGTGAGAAATGTGAACTATAGTATAGTCAAATGTGGCCTTTTGAGTTGTCACAAGAACTCCATTAAATGGCATTAGCTGATTACCTACAGTTCAGCTGTGCTACACATAGACTTAAGAAAATGAAGACACTAAATGTATATTATAAATTAAGAACTGGCTTAAAGGCCTAGATGCCAAGCCATAAACCTAAATTTGAAAATAAATAGTAGGATTTGATTTTATTTATAATTTATATAATATTATATGTATAGATAATACTATACAAACTATTGACTGGGGCACTCTATTTCATAGGGAATAGAGTGCACGTTCCGTTAGTAGCTCACAATGCTTAAAATGTTTCGTCAGCTGTTCCAGATGGCGACTACAGTCATTATGGTAATGACTTAAACCTCACTAATGACGTTATCATTTTCGATCACACAGCGCCCACAACAACCAATTTTAAGATATGGGTCGAAGTGGGCGTTGACCACAGAGCATCAATTCTCTCTGTCGGTTTTCAAATCAACATTTGTTTATTTCGTCATTTATGACACCACCGTTCCATATATAGCCGCTCCACTAGAGATTATAAGATTGTGACGTCCGCAAGCAAGTGGAGCGGGAAACATCACGGTCTTGAACGTGATCGTTGTGAGCCCCTTCTGGAACGAAGCCTGTTCCAGAAGGGGCTCACAATTCCGACCATTTCCAACGTCCTGTTGGAAATGGTCGGAATATATATATATATATATATATATATATATATATATATATATATATATATATATATATTTATTAATTATAATATAAATTACATACTATTGAATACAATGTAAGAAAACTTAACTTATTTGTATTGTATTCTACCCATAGTCCCTCAAGACTATAAGTAGAATACTAAGCCCAGTTCACCGTCTTCTATGGGTAAGGTGCCCAGAAGGCTGGCTACGTTTCCTCGCTGGATCGCCATACTGATCCGTTGGCCGAGGTAGGCACCAGCCCTCTGATCACCTGAAGAGTCGATGAGTCTATAAATATATATATATATATATAAATAAATATATATATATTTATTTATATATATATATTTGAAATAATACTTCGTTTATATAAAATATTATTTATTAGTTTATAACGTAACAAATTAACAATGCTTTACAATAGAAAAAGTGCAGGGCACAGAGAGAGTGTTGCCACATGTCATTTTTGTAATACCAACACGTCCAACATGGTTATGGACGGCAATTATATCATCCCTTCTTGGACCTATTTATTTATGCAAGAAAGAAGAAAGAATACACATTTGCTCGACAGAATGGCTACCACTTTTGATCTCGACTATGCCGCCATAACACTTTTGAGTTGTGTTCTGACGTTAGTGGCCAGGTTCCAACCTCCCTTTAGAGAACGGCAGCACATTGGTAACCGCTTTCCATCAGGTGGGTCGTCTGCCTATCTGCTGAACTCACGCAATAAAAAATCTAACTCTTCTCCCGGGACCTGATGCAGGGCTAGATATTTGTACACTATATAACTAGCTGGAACTAGGATACATTAGATAGCCGCAGTGTAGGCGAGTCTCTTGCAGTTTTTCTGCTTTTTTACAGACATGAAGGCTAGTAAAAATGCAGGAGTTCCTCACGCGGTCCTTCCGCGTGACTCCACCAAAACATATTTATTTCAGTTCAGATTTTACTCGTTTTGCTCAACGGCAGGTCTCGCTTCACTGCTACGCGTATAAGACGCTTGAAGACTTGTCTTTAACCTTACAATAATAATTTTTTTAATAGCACATGTGAAAAATTATTCAGACAACAACATACATCTGTATAATACAAGGTTATCTTAATAATCTTGCTCCACCTTCGTCAATGTTAATTATTGCGTTCAAATGCATCTTTTTAATAGCTTTAAAAATAACGCGTGAACAAATAGTCAAATAGCATATGTTGCATTACAATATGCAGACAAATGGTTATTTTAACTTTATCTTATAAACGCCGTTAGCCGCGTACGGCGTGACGATGTACGCGACCGACGACGACATTTTTAATATATAGTGTACTAGCTGTCCCGACAGACGTCGTCCTGCCCGGAAAAGCTTCAATCAATTTTTCGACAGCAGCGCCACCTAACGGATCCAATTGTGAACCAACTCAGAAACCTTCTTTGGCTCATGCACAACAATTTTGCTAAAGATCATCACATGATCAAATGTAGTTTACGATTCTATAAAGGACATAAAGACAAACATTCATAAGAAGAAAATATCATGACTAGAGGGTTTTTTTTAAATCGTATTATAGGTTCGCGTTTGATCACAATATTGCCCTATGTGGAGCAAAGATGTGGTCTAGGATGTAGCACGCTTACCTAGACGGGTACGGGTACCTATTCACACGGGACTTGAAGACACCCAGGTTATAAGTATCGGGAAGGACAGACTCCGGCAATGAGTTCCATTCCTTTGCGGTGCGTATAAAGAAGCTGGATGCAAAGCCCTTCGTTCGTATAGGTGGTGGTTGGTGGTGGTAGGGGTTCTTTCCCAGACGCCTGACACCGCGTACAAACGACGTGCACGGTGTCCACACGTTGAAGGCCGCTTCAGCCGTCAATCACAAGCATTAAGCGTAGTGACGACATTGTTGTAACGACCATAATATTAATGTGAAACGTTTAGCCTTATGCTTGTCGTTTTTCTTAGTTGGTGAGAGTTTCGATCGCCCACTTACTTGCCCCTATCCTATCGCCTTATTTCCCTATCCCATCCTCCTATTTCGTTCCCCATCCCCTCTATCTCTGACTAAAGCTGGCAACGCGTTGACTTCGCCCCTGGTGTTGCAAACGTTTATGGATGACGGTAACCACTTTCCATTAGGTGGGCCATCAGCATGTTTACCAGCTTAACAATAAAAATCGGTCCAATCATACAAAGTGCATAAGAAACTGACTGACGCGCGTTTAGTCGTTTCCAGATTGACCATCGGCATGACGTCAATCCGACGCCGAAAGCGACGTCCGACGTCGATTGATGCTAGAAGCCGCTTTATGAATCTGCGACAGACCCACAGCCACATTGTTTATGAATTAATAAACACCGACCAGGCAGATTAATAAAGGTAACATGATTAATAGGAATAGCATAATAAAACAATTTGTTTGTACTAATTGTATTATTATGTTTATATTCTTTAATAGTTAAATACCAACGTTTTTTCACGCATCAGATAAAAATTGTTTATAAAATACACAGAACCTACAGTTTGTATAATGAACGAACGACGAATGAATGAATCTGAATCAGATTCTGAAAGAATGCCTGCATCCGTACAAACTACCCGTATGGTACCTAATACCTATTTGTATAAAAAAAGCTTTGTACGAATTTGTATATTGATTTTAAATTCGAAACAATATAATATCGGATGCACTATTAACAATCAGGTAGTTTTAAAATTAGAAAAAGGAGTTTTTATTTTTTCGCGCAGGTTCGCGCTTCGCTTCGCGTCTTGAGTATATCCCGGGCTGCTTACTGAATAAAATTAACATAGTGTTCCCGGGAATTATTCGGCTAAAGATCACTTAACAGATGACACTAGAAAATAATGTAGTAGCTATACAAATTGCTTTTGAGTGTTTTAATACATTTTTACAAACATTTTATTTCTTATATTTTCAATTATTTAATAATAATTACATGTTAAATCGATTTAAAACGTTCAAGAGGTGAGGAATTACATATTTGAGAATATTTTTCCCCCAAACATAATCTAGGTGATTAAATTTCTTTGGCTCCATTATTCTATACTCCACTACGTTTGGTAAACTCTTCCTTAACGTAGATACGTCTTTCATGGGGGATAGTTTATCATTTTTTCCAGCAAACAATGCTACATTCATCGTAACTTTAGTTAAATTATACTTCAGTGGTATTTCCTTGCCATAAACTTTTATATTTTTCTCTGGACCGTAGTCATAGTACGCAAATTCTTTTGTTGCAGCGTTCTGCATTAGATGTACTGCGTTCTTTCTTGATGTACTTGCAGGGTAATGCCCTATTACTGCGTAATAAATTTCTGGACTGAATTCTTCCCGATCCTCACCAGCTATAGCAAAAACGAATCTACTGCACAAAGAATAACCCATAAGAGGCAATTTACAAACAATGTTGATCATCATTTTGTAAAATGAATTGTCAGCAAATAATTCCTCCTGCTTTGAAGCTTTAAGCAATTCATTTAAAATAGGACCACTCTCAACCAGATCTGATAATGGAGGTGCTAAGTGACTTAAATAACAAACTGGTGCCAACGCAACTAAGATTTTTATTTTATTATTATATTCTGGTCTTGTTGCTCCGAGCACGAAAAATATTGTGTTTCCTTGGGAATGTCCGACAGAACTCAGTTTGTTTTGGCCAGTTGTATGCAGTATGAAATCAATGGTAGCAGGCAAGTCATAAAAGCCATTTTCATGATAAGTGAAATCCCAAAACTTTGGATCTGTAGGACTCAGTGTTACGTGTCTTCGAGAATACATTACTCCTCGTAAATTAATGATCCAAACATCATATCCACTTTTGGCTAGATTAACAGAAATTGAATCTTTACCTCTAACGACGAATGTGTAAGCAGAATCTATTACACCATGTACTAGAAGAACAGGACGTTCGTTATCACCAGGAATTCTGAATAGCTTCAAAATATATCCATCTTCTGTAACTATATCATATTCTTCGATAACCATTCCATATTTGGTAGCGATAGTTGTAAAATTTAAATTACCATTTTCAGCTATGTCATCGACATTTTTCGTGCAAGTAAAATCAAGGGCAAGTACTATATAAATTATTATAAAAATGTATATTTTGATTTCCATGGCTAATTAATGACTATAATTGTTCTATAAAACACTTGGGCAAATTATTAAATTTAGACGTCACTGACGTCCTTTGCTCCGCTTGGTGGATTTTTAAACGTTTAAATTAATAATTATTCTGGATCCAGACCGACTAATGAATGCTTCTAAGGTTTTCAGCACACTGACTGACTTACGACTAATATCCGGTTTGGACTATTAAAACATATTTAGAGTTCCGTTTATCAGATTTGATAAACGAACGATTTTTTAATACAGTTAAAGTAAATCTTTCAGGTCACTGTCGGTGGAGACTTCACAAAATGCTGGCCGCCTTTCCGTGTTATATGACAACGCGAATTCATTGCCCAACGTACAGACCTGCCTCTTGGACACGCGTGACATCTACCTAGTCCGATTTCCTCCTATTCGAGTTAATAAGCCTCGCGTCCCAACGGCCCCAGAGTCACAACCTCGGAAGCTACAAATATTTATCTACTAGCTTCTTCCCGCGACTTCGTCCGCATGGTGCGGTTTTTTAACTATCCCACGGGAGCTCTTTCATTTTTCGGGATCAAAAGTATCCTATATGTTGACCAGGGATATAAGCTATCACCATACAAAATTTCATGTAAATCGATCCAGTCGTTTCGGAGATTAGCCGGTACAAACAGACAGACAAACAGATAGACAGACAAACAAAAAAATGAAAAAAATCTAAATTAGTTCTATTACACTTCTTACATCCTCCTGACTCGGTTTTTAGCATTTTTTTTTATTGTACAGAAATTTGACCTCTACAATTTTATTATAGGTATATATAGATATAGATTACAAATTTACTTCCATTCACTAGAGATATTGTAAACCAGCCATTAGTTGAAGTCGTTACGCTGCGATTGTACTAGTTGTACTTAAAACTTGAGTAAAATTAACTTTTCATTTATCTACTCGGAAAGTACGCGAGAAGTTATCTGATCACAGGGATGAAAACACTACTTTTTGTCCTTGAGAAACGATTTACCCTGCCGTAAAAAAATTAAAAAAACTATGCGAACCATAGATAATGTGACTCATATCCGAACTTTTTTACAGCCACTGTTAAATCGCGGCATAAATTGTAATAAAAAAATTCAACATTTTGTAACATTATACTTTAAACATACTTTTCCTTAAATTATGAATGATTTTTCATAATTTTGGGCTAAACATGTACTATTATTAGTGACAAAAAATACTGGCTGGTAGAATTCCATAGAAAAACACATTTACTTGACGTATCCTAATATGACGTATTAAATGAGTTCATCAGATTTAGATATGGATTTACCACCTAATTTCATTACAGAATTATTGATGAGTTGATGTTTGTATAATTAAATAATTTTCATTTTCTTTCCTCATAATCGAAATAAAAAGTAGAGTGATAAACTCGGATGAAAGGCCTATTTAGGCACGAGATGGTTTAGCGCCCAAGCGCAGCGAGAGCGCTAATAGTTCGAGTCATTTCCACCCCTTGTATAACAATCTACGTAGGAACGTACCTTTTTTTTTGTCCAGGGGAAATCTGTTTGAGTACCATAAGCCGCGCGAGGGGGAAAGGTTGTGGCCGGGTGTGGGATCCGCCAGATCAGGGTGGCAGTAGCACCCCACGTGTGAAGTGCTATTGCCACGCCGCAGTTAGGGATACCCACTAAAATTTCTGTCGGATCCACTAGCATCTTTCATCCGGGCTGTGGGCTCGCTCGCACATTCACTTCCAGCCCGGACGGTGGCCGGCCCCGTTGCGGGGTGGCCTCACCATTTATTAGCCGACCTCAGCGCGAGGCGTCCCTCCTCTACGGCCTTAATGTGCGGGCTGATCCGGTTTTCCTGCCGGTCGCCCGCACCGCCGTAGCCTGCGACGGCTGGAGATTGTCATGGACGACCCTCGGTCACCGCCGCCGGCTCTGGTGGAAGAGGAACTTGGCGTACTGCTCCCTCTCCCACTCCGCAACCTCGTTTGCGGCCATGACGGTCTCACAGAAAGATGCGGCTGCTTCCCACGCGTCGGCGCTCCCGACCATGGCCTTCACTACGGCCGGGAGGGACAAAATCCGCCCCGATGGCCGCGACGAGATCGCGACGCTACTTGTTCCATGCTGGACACACCTGGGCTGTTATACTCTAGTTGGGACGTAGGTAGGTTACAGTGGAATCACCTCTACTGGACAAAGTGGTACGGCCCCGCATCCCGAGGTTTAGCACCAAATCAGCGCACTGGGATGTTAGCGGTTTAATTACGTTAAAAGATTCGCTGACATTCTAGATATATGCTCTCGTAGGGACGTAGTTAGGTTTCGGTGGAATCGCCTCTACTACTACTACTCTCTAAGTGGTGATTGCCGTTTGATACAAGAGCCCACGCGCACACGAAGCAGACAGTTTTAGGCGGTGCTTTTGGTCTTCCCCTGTATCCAGGGACCATTTGTGTGTCACAAGAAAAGACATTCACCTAGCGTTAACAAAAAGAACATCACTATTTAGCATTATGGTACTAATTCGGTAAGTTGGTTTTTATAAACGACTAAACGAGTATATGTACCATTATTCATAGTCATGAGTTCGTAAAAACCAACTTCCGCGTGTTGGTCATACAACGTTTTAATTTATTTTCCGGAAAAACAGTACAATAGGTAATGAAACAAGCTTTTTTTAATGTAATTTTTAATAGTAAATAAGAGATTATACAGATAAGTCACTACTTTTGGAAATTAACAGCAATTGCAAATGGCGTCACGGGCGCGTGTTTCAAATTAGCATTACAAATTTCGTCTCATGTTCACTTTTTAATGTGATACAAATTTAATATATTGATCAAAAGTGCTTCCAAGGAGGTTCGACCATACAACTTATATATTTTGTATGGCAATGAAAAAAATCCGTAAAAGATACGCCCTGCCCAACGGAGTATGCGTTAAAACATGTACTTAAGTGAGGGTACCTATTTTACCCCACATTCCGTGATATGGTGTGTATGTAATTTTTAACTTTTGGAAAATAGGTACAGGCTTCGTAAATGCATTTTTGAGCAATTATGTTAAATGCTTTACTCATTTCATTTAACGGTTTTGTTCACATAGACTCCGTATATACTTTTATTTGGTTTGACAGTAAAAAAGCTTTTTTAAAAAGTATAGGAGTTCTTATGGCCACTTTCCGAGTCCATCATCAGATCAACTCCATGGTACTATATTATTGCCTTGTCACGCGATATACTGTATATGTGTGCAAAATTTCAGCTCAAACGGGAAGTTGGTTAAATTTAAGTAGCAAGATTCCACCAGAACTTACATACATACATAGCATTGCAAGTTAAATAAAAACTCGTAAAAAATACAATAAAACACACCAAGTATCATGATCAAAATGCCATCAAAATTTATTATAGGACTAGAGTGCTTCTTTGCTGTTTTCTTCAAGGGGCCCGAATTGCACATAACTTGAGGTAACACACGATATGGGATCCTGAAACAAAATTAAACTATCATGTGCGAGTGAAACTTCTTTCGCGTTGCCTTGAAGACTGGTAGTATTACACCAGTCGAGCCGGCGCTGAACTGCTGATCAGCTGGTCATACTGTAATCAAGATTCCAGCGTGATTCTTACACGTCCAAGGGTTCAGAATTTAAGGGGTATAAAGCCCAAGTCCTGCCCATAGGTGTTGGCGGTCACTGGTAATGTATATATCTATAATAAACTAGCTGCATCCCACGATCTCACTCGCGTGGTGATGGAAAATCGTTATATTTTGGTTAATTCACACTAAGCTTTATAAATTATAGCATATGTGTTGTTATTCTGATGTGTAAGCTATATTATTGTAAAGTTTCATCAAAATCTATTCAGTAGTTTTTGCGTGAAAGATAAACAGTTTATCCGTGCAGGAACGGAGAAAGAATACAATTTCCTGCGACCGGGCGACCTGTCGTAAGAGGCGACATAACAACCCACAGCCAGGTGGTAGGGCATTTGCCCGACTGGATGGCTACCACCCCTGGTCTAGAGTATGTCGCCATAACAACCTTAGGTTGTGTTCCGGCATTAGTGGCCAGGGTCCAGTCTCCCTTAAGAGAGCGGCAGCACATTTGTAGCACCTTGGTGTTACAAATGTCCATAGGCGATGGTAACCGCTTTCCATCTAATGGGCCGTCTGCCTGTCTACTAAGCTCCTGCAATATAAAAAAAACAAACATATACATATCCATATATTTTTACACTCTTTCATGTCATTGGTAGGATTTGTTAAGGGATCGTGTAATTCTGCAAAACAAAAAATGAATATTTACTACACCAACATTTTGAAGTCTTGAAATATTTTTTTCATTTTAGTTGAAGTCGGTATTGTATCCATCAAAAAAAAATATTTTCTACATGGTAAAACAATATTTTAACAGTTTTAAGCGCGATAAATTATTTGGTTTTTGTTATTCCGACGTTTCGGACTCTTTTCAGTACACACACACACACACGCACGCACGCACGCACGCACGCACGCACGCACGCACGCACGTACGCACGCACACACACACACACACACACACACACACAGTGGCAGACGTTTCTATTAAGTCCATCCTGTACGAATTCTGAACGGGCAATGCGTGAGTGGGAATGTGGAGGGCCGCTCTCGATCTCGTCACGTCTCGGCAAACCATTTGGCCAAGACGTCTCGGCAGGAGTGTAGAGCGCGTTTTACAGTGGTAGCGCTTAGCTCTAGGCAAAACAGAGGGGGCGAAACGTGCGGCGACTACCGCGATGGCGGCTTGTCACTGTTATATCATGGAGGCAGCTTGCTAGTCGCTACAGAGACAAGTTCTGCCTTCCTTGAACTGTCCATTATTCGCAATGTCGACACCGGAGAACCCCATACTCTTAGTGGTGGTAAGGGGTGTGCCTTGAAACTAAAGCGCATGTACGAATGGTGCTCTCTTGGCAGAGAATACGCAGACCTGTGTTTTATTGGGGATAGGTGTGATAGAACTTATTATTAAAGATAAAGATAGACATATATATATATATATATATATAGACAAACACACACGCTGCATATCCCCAAATTAAGCAAGTTACGCTTGTGTTATGGGTAATATACAACGGACCACTCTGGGGCCGATCCCAGACACCCAGACCATGGTAAATAACGGAGAAAATACGTTTCCTAAATTTACTATACAGGGAATCGAGCCCGGAATCTCTGGGTTGCAGTGAGGTAGGCCGTCAAAGGCTTAACCCGCTCAACTACAGAGGCCGTCAAATTATTAACGTATATTCGACTTACCAACAGGTTTGACCTTCTTCTTCCACTTCAGTTGGGGCACCACAACAGGCTTAGTTATTTTGGGTACGTTCGCAAGAGTTGCCAGCGCATGGGTCAGCCTCTTCACCGGTTCCTTCATAACATCTCTAGGTAAATCCTTTTCTTCAATTGTGTATTTCGGCCTGAGGAAAAAGAGGGTTTATATAAAGTTATCAAAAACGTGTTACAAACGTCCAAAAGTGACGGTGACTGCTTTCCATCAGGTCGGTCGTAGGCCTGTTTGCTGTACTCCAGCTATATCTCTTCATCTCTGGTCACCATTGTCTTTATATACCTACCTATAAAATTCTTCAGTCCGAGTTTATGTTACTAAACTCCTCCTAATCGCTTAGAGAGATTTGTATGACATTTTTACAAGCTTTTTTTAGCACGCAATGGATGTATGCATGTTCCGGTGGAATCTTCCAAATTAAATTTGACCAACTTCCCGGTTTATTTATGAGTAATTCTTCAGCTTTATAATATTAGTATAGAGGAATTAAATATAATTAAAAACTAAAAATAATATAAGTTATAAATATAACAAGCTTTTATAGACTGTGTAATAAACCGCTGCCAGATGGGAGCGTGCCCAGAAGGCTGGCTGCATTGCCGCGCTGTTTAGCCACGCTTATTTGTTGGGCGAAATATGAGCCAGCCTTCTGGCAGATTACGGGTGGCATCGAAGTGTTTCTTGCAAATCTCTTTGAAGAAACTCTTTGCCGATGGACCTCACGGACCTAATGTTTCAACTCCAAACGGCACAAATATGTAACCCCTTCCTAAGGTTCCATATTTGCGCCGTCTGAGACCTTCAGCTTTTGAAGCAGCATTACCAGCCTCTAACTCAGTCATTGGAAGATGTGACGGCGCTAGAGTGTCTGGACATGTCGCGTCCCAAACAAGCGGCCGTCTCATTTCAAGGAATAAGAGTAATCAGCATTTTAAATTTATATGTATTTTTTTTTTTTTTTATTTATATTACAATTATAAAAAATAAATTAGATTTTTATTTTTTATAATTGTAATTATGACTATGTATGTATATTTCAGACACAAATGTTTTTTGTTAATGAATTAATATAAATAAAAAATAAATAAATTTAATTGAACTATTTGCACATCTACATATGAATAAATGTGTGAATAAAGTTTTTACTTCGCCTTTTGCCATCAGCAATTTGAAAAATATTTTGTATATTAGATGATGTTTTTTGATCATTCTAATGTTATATGCAGTAAACAATATAATTGTATTATAATAAGAAAACAAAATAATGAAAACTAAACATCAAGAAACCACTTATATGCTATATCTATGTAGACATAATGTTAACGCCGACCTATTTGGTCGCCGCCTCTTTTGTTTCTTTTTCTTCCGCCGCATCTGTCACTATGCAATGTGACATAGTCTACGTTCGACCGCCGAACGCATCGCTGCTCCCGCCTAAACCTCGCCGCGTCTTGTGCGTTGTACCGCTTTTTACACCCGCTTACAACAACCCGCACGTTGGAAGGTGCACGCTGCATCGTTCCAGCTGGTCCACTAAATCGAAGGAAGCGCAAGACAAGAAGAAAGGATCGAGAGGTAGGAAGAAGTGCCTGCCGCTGCGAAGACGCATCGTTCGTAGCGTGTCTGGTGCGGCGTACCTTATCCTGTAAGTCCTTTCCTCCTGTTTATCCCGTTCCCGCGCCTACACATAATCTATACTGTCCTACTAATATTATAAACAAGAATGTATGGATGTATGTTTCTTACTCTTTCACGCAAAAACTACTGAATGGATTTTAATGAAGCTACAATAATATAGCTTACACAAAGGCTATAATTTATAAATATATACAGTGTTAATTATCCAAAATATAATGATTTTCCATCAGCACGTGGGTAAAACCGCGGGGCGATGAATGTTTGTTGCTGAGTCACTCCAGAATGGCTGTACGGATCTTAATGAAATTGTACACAGATATAGATTATAGTCTGGAATAGCAACATACGCTCTATTTTTACCCCGGAAAAATTATTAAGGCGAGCTAAGCCGCGGGCATCGGCTAGTAATATATAAACTAGGGTTAACCCTACTATTACAAATACTAGTCTAGCAATAAATAAAAGAAAGTCGTGTTAGTTACACTGTTTATAACTCAAGAACGGCTCTACCGATTTGGCTGATAATTGGTGGAGAGGTAGCTTACAACCAGGAAACGGACATAGGATACTTTTTATCCCGTTAGAACCGGTAGGTGGCGCTAAGATCTGGTTCTAGAATGCTCCTTATCACCTGGACCGATTTTGGTGACGTTGTTTTTGTGTGTTTGAATGGGTTCCCGGATGGTTTAGATTGACAATTAAAACCGGTAGGTAGGTAGAGCTGAGATCGAGTCCTAGATTTTATTTTTTCAGAGCAGGACAAAGTCTGCCGGGGCCGCTAGTTTGTACTGTTTTGTAGATTTTGCTTGAACTTACTTGTTAAAAGTTGTGGTATACGGTACTTCATTGTCTCGAATGTTCTTGAGAAGCTTGTACAATATGAGGTCCTTTAATGGGTCTTCGTATCTTGGGTCGGTGTCGGGACCCAAGGGTCCGATATCTGGGTAGTTCTCATCCTATAAATTCAAACAACACTATTTCATAACGCCTACTATAGTAAGCATGCTAACTGCGAAGGAGAAAGCGTATGCTTTTATTAATTGAACAGGCTGCAGGATTAATAAGCTCGATACACGTGGTACCCAGAAGGTTACCAAGCGCTTATAAAGCTCTGGTGAGGCCGCATATGGAGTACTGCTCATGTTTGTGGGCTGAGGTATCTACCAGCCTACCAATTAAATCCCCTAACCCAGTGTTTTTCAACCTTTTTCATGACACGGCCCCTTTAGTATGAAGATTCTTTTCGCAAACCTCTGTTGCTTTGTTTCATGATTGTATTTTATTCTGTGATAAATATTCAAAGCAACATATTTATTTATTTACACAGTTAGGGTTCGGATGAATACATAAATGTGTTTTAACACATTTTTTACATCGAATGCGTCGCCAATAGATAACGCAATTCGCGCACACGTAGGTACGACCATGGACGATGCCGGCCGCCCCACCTTCGCTCCGCGTAATTGAAAGAAACGATTCTGGCTAGCACAGATTACTTTATATATTGGCTAGTTATCCTGTAGCTCTTCGTGTGACTAAAGCAAGAAAACTTCATATTATTTCTGAAAATTTGATTTTGTTAGCGGTTTTAGATATAGCGGAGATTATGTTTGGCAAACGATAGGTCGAAAAACTCAAAAGTACACCTCTCTCTGATAATAACATTCAACGCAGAATAAGCAATATGGCAACTGATTATCATGATCAAGTCATAGAAAAACATAAAAGAAAGGACTTTTGTGCACTTGCAATATGATGATGCTTTCCCAATCTTTTGCAACTCCGCTATAGAGGCCTCGCGACCCCTCAGAGGGTCGTACACATACGTCGAAAAACACTGAACTAACCAGTATTCAACGTTCGCATCATCGACGATCTCATACTCACAGACGGATTAAATACGTTGGGCCTTCAGAGAAACTTCGCGTCTCTCTTCGTATTCTACTGACTGTAAAATGAGTGTTTCGAAGAACTGTTCAGAATAGTGCTTTCATCGTCAACGTCGCCTTTCCATACACACATACAATTATAATTAACCTGATAGATCACGTCAGACTCCAAACCAGGGATGTCGTCGTAGAATTCAATAGCTTCGACTGTTAGGAGCACCACGCTTAGCGCACCACACAATCCTATCATGCGGCGCCAAAATGCCATCCTGAAACAAAAAAAAATGGCTAAGTGCCTGGTGGTCCACGTATCCGCAGAGGTGTGTGTGTATCCCCTGTTTTAGTTACTTGGGTGTAGTGTTGGGTTTTTTTTTATTTGTAGACCCGAACTGTCTCCACCTTAGGGTAATGCAGAGTTAATGTATTGTTGGATAAGACATCGTTATAATATGAGTTTTTAAGAATGACATGAGATTTTGCACTAAATTAGTACGATATACCACTTCAAATGAGGCAACGAATTGTTGTACGGTTTGTGGTTTACCAGTAAATTTAATTTTGAAGCGATGAGGCCGGTGAGGCGGTGAGCGTCATTCCTTCATTTATCTCGTACAAAACTTCTAGTTCGAAATTTTTCTTTTAGTTCTTTTAGTGTTTTCGGCCTCGGTCACCTCATTTTTATTTTACTATGACATGTCATTTGTCGTGTCGTGTTACGTTTTGTAAGAGACGTCTTCAGACCCCGAGTCTTTGAGTACAAGAATACAGCTTTTAAAATGTAACTTAAGGAAAAACAAATATATAGGTAATGAAAACATCTTCAAGTAGATCGATTATTGTATGAAGAAACCGTTTGGAATTGGTCTTTATCCCATTCCATATAGAAAGAACTTATCACTATTATATATTATATCTTGCAAATATACAATCAATTTTGAAATAGGTACTATCGATCAAACTTGCTTAACGAAATGTTCAAAGTAAAATGCCTATTTTGCTCTAAGCCTGTTATAAATAATTAGATGATGTATTTTTTGTCCCATAAATTGCCCACGACGTAATTATTATTAATAAAGCCCATAAAGGACCGTCCTACACATTATTTACGTATTTTATGAGCTAATTGCCAATTAATAACAAATAACAGGCATAGGCCTACGCCTGTTATTTTTATCATAGCAATAATCGAGTACGGAAGTAGACTACGAATATAATGTCAGGCGGATTAACTTCATCAAAATGGCACGTTTGTGGAGCACGTGACATTCTAGCCGTAATTCCTGATTCGTCAAAACTAACTCTTTTCGAAAAAAGTTTGATCTGGATGAGCTTACCAGCCAGCGCTAAGTTCAGTAAACAAAAGGATATGGACATAAAATCTTTTAATATCGATAAATTGATAGTTCGCTTTTTTATTTTCTGGATTTCTGAATTTCCCACTTCAGCGCTTGAAAGTAAAAAATGAAGGGTATACATTTTTAAGACTGAAAGCGAAGATGTGCTTATCTATCGATTAAGGACGCATGCCGTAAGTACCTCACAACGCCCAAAATGCTCTGTCTGCCGTTCCACATGGCGACGGTCGTTATGGTCGTGGCTAAAACGTCTCTAATGACGTCATCATTTTCGTTCTCACAGCGCTCACGACGACCCATGTCAACAGGTGTGAGGTGAGTGGACGTGGGCTTTGACCACAGCATTAATACTCGATTATTGCTCAATTGACATTGAAAAAGGCGCGATTTTGACATTTGACATTGACATTTGTGTATTTATTTCGTCGTTAATGACTTTGTAGGCACTTCATTTCCTATGTTAAATAAATTTATATAATGCGCGAGTGCACCCGGGTGAAATTCATGTATGCACAAAATCAAACTTGTGTCACCGGGTGTACTCGACGTATTAATTTTTAATGTTTGTAAAGGAGGTAGGCTGGGCGTTTTCATAGAGTGTGAAGTGAGTTACTTACTTTGTCTGCTTGCTGTATGATATTGTACTGTGCTCGCCTCCTCCATTGAAAAATTAGTTTAAAATATATTTTTGTGCTTTGCAAACCGTAAGTGCCTTTTAATTGCCTTAACTTCAACGCCCTATAATAATCTTTCAACTAGAGTTTATGATTGTAACGCCCGCAAGCAAGAACGAGAAAAATCGCAGTCGTAAACGTTGTCGTTGAGAGCCCCTAGTGGAACGTAGCCTTGGTAGTTTTATAAATTGTATGTAAATTTTTTGTAACATTTTTGTAATATTCGAATAAATTACATTCATTCTTATTCATATGGAGTTAGCGTAAGTTTGTAGACTTCTTTAACGTTATTAAAGAAGCCTATAAACTCAAAATGAATAAAAGCAAAAAATACAATCAATATTGGATGAAAAATATATTAAATATTAAAGAGAAAAAAAATCTTTATACATAGATAGATAGACGACACTTTAGTTTACACCAAAACATAGATATGTGGCGAAACAAACCGTTTCACCCACTGCCTGGCAGGCGATATTTTAAGAATGAAGGATTGTCAATTGTGATCTGGCATTAGAGAGAGAAAAAAGTCATCTACAAAATGTACATATTTTCATCCTTTTGAATCATATCATATATAAGTTATTATTACTCTCAGCTGATGTAAATATTATATATCGAATTATATATTTGATAAATGAACGGGTATATATTCTTACAACGACCCGTCAGATATAAAGACAAATAAAAGAGATAGTAGTACAACCAACGGGCAGCATCCCTTAGCAGGGTTAATGGATTTTTAATACCGACCATGGCACAGTTTATAAGTAATGATAAATCATTAGAATTCACAGTACACGTAAGTATAAAAAGAATATAAATATATATTCATATGTATATACACATGTATATATACACACGTATATATACATATGGACAGACATACATATACACACATAATTAATTTTTAGTGTTTAGTTTTAAATTATTCGTATAGTTCATTTTTGTTTAAATTTATAATATTTTTAACAGTGAAGCACTTAGATTAAATAAATTATTATCCATTATGTAATTAACCTGATCTTTAGATCAAAATTAATAATTGAAGACATGAGTGGATGAAGGTGATAAGTCGCATAATTCCAATTCTGAGTAAATCGAGATAAAAGTTTTACTTTTATTTGAAACTGAACTTAACACCTTTTTCAACTTTTTATTTTTTAAATATGCCTTATATCTATGGTCTAAGGGCTGTAGTCATTTGGTATCGACTTATAACATTCATCTACGCAAAAAAAAGCAAAAAAACCGAATATGCGACATATCACCTACTTCCACTCACGTCTTCAATTATTATGTTCTCACAAATGTTTTAATGATTGTATTTAGTACATTAATATACAAATAAAAATTTACCTGCTCGATTTGAAACTTTGTTGTCTCGGGCCCGTCCAGGAACGGAGGACGATGCACGACTGGCTGGAATCGCCGCCCGCCCAACTTTATATCCCTCCCATCGGGGCGGATAAGATGTGAGTTAAAATGGGAATTAATTATGTATTTATATTGTAGACTGTTAATGCCCTGAGTTTACTCACTTAAGTCAGCTTGTCATATACTAGCTTACGACTAATGCTGCGTTCATCAGATTCCTGGTTGAATAAACTGTTTTCGTTTTTCGAATTATAAAGAAAAATAAAGCAGTGCAGACTGTTGCAGTGGATGGAAAGCTAGGCTTGAAAAACATAAGGGCTACGTTCCATTACAGTCTCACAACGACCACGTTCACGACCGCGATTTTTCCCGTTCCACTTGCTTGCCGACGTTGCAGTCGTAAACCCAAGTGGAACGGTTATTTAACCCACCTCTTGGAATGGGTCGTTGTGAGCATTGTGTGATCGAAAATGATGACGTCATTAATGACGTTTTCCTGGACATGGTTTTCCTTTCATTAAATTTACCAAGTATGTTAGAGCGATTCTCATCCTTGTGATTGACCCTAACGATCGATGCAATAAAATTACAGGGTGTAATTTTTACAGATTTTAGTCGGTTCGATTCCCAGGTGAAGCAAGAGAATTTTATTTATTTTTAAAAATAAGGAAATGTTTTTTCCCTCCAGGTGGCATTAAAAAATTCCATCCTGTATAATGCTGAAGAGTTTGTTTGTTTGCTTGAACGCCTAGTGCGTTCTTTTTCTTAGGAACTAGAGGTCTGATTTGAAAAAAATATTTCAGTGTTAGATAGCCCATTTATCGAGGAAAGCTACAGGCTATATATCATCACGCTAAGGCTAATAGAAGCGGAGCAACAATGAAGAATGTTTCAAAATTGGGGCTTACTACCTTTATACCTTCACGTAAATGACTAGAGAACTCACTAAACACCCTTAAAACCTTGACAAATTAATGAAGGGGGAAAAAATATATTTATAATTTATCCCCTTCTAAAGCAACGTTTCGAGTATTTTCCAAAACGTTTGTAAACAGGCAATAAATTAATTTCAATCGGAATTTAATTAAACATTAGCTATTTCAATAATATGTTCAAATCAGAATAATTATAGGTAATTAATATCGTACACGAGTACGAAGCTGTATAGTGTACACGTGTCACGTGCCTAGGAATATTCGAATCATCCACGCTGGTGGAAAGAACCAGGATAAACGAAGGAAAAAATTTGCAATTACACTTTTGTCTATTGTTATTGTTTTCGACTTTGTTGGTCGTTCGCAGGAATAACTAACCAGGTGTGCAAATTACGTTTTCTCAGAAAGATCAGTCAACGCGGCCCTTTGTTGTGTTTACAGTTTAGTATAAAACAATGTCCGAGCGAAGGGGTGGGGCAGTCTAGCGAGAAACACGATCAAAGCAAGACTTGTACATTCGATAAGCGATATAGTGACGGACTTTGCGCATGTTATTGAATCGTGCAGTATGTACTGGGTGTGTCCAGTTATATTTGTACCTGTGTTATACGTGTTTGTATAGTTCTAATAAACTCTATAGTAATTCCAACGGCATTTAAATTCGAGTCCTGTATCTCGTAACAAAGTATAGATTTTGTATTTTACCTAAAATCTGGACGAAAATCAAAATTGTCATGAAATAATTTCATTACACAATAATGTACCTTCAAATGGCTTTCAATTACATTACAACAATTGAACTAATTAACTGTTGACTCGAACACACATGTAAAGTGGGTGCGAGCGGCACATATGTTACCAATATGTGTAATTGATTCAGGGAAATACCACGTGACATACATTTTTTCATACATACATACATTGTCTGTTAAATACACACTTGATCACGTGCTGTGATATTCCCATTTTGCATAAGTTTTTTTAGTTCGGTTCGCAGACGAGGCTGCCGCCTGGATGTAGGTTGCTCTGTTGCCTCACGACAAGCCGCCCGACCGCTGGAAGTACATACATACCTGTATTGCACATTTTATTACCTTTCGGCATTTGGACTTCTTTTGTTTACTTTGTGTTTAAAATTGTGATTTAAAAACAGCCCATTGTGTATTTTAATCTTTTACTACCTATTGTTGTACTGTGATCACTGCTGGGTGTCTCGTACTTCGAAAAAGAAAGTGATTTTAAGAAAATCGATACACGCGGCCGGGCAGACATATTTCATTTGTGCAGTATAAAGCAATGCCCCAATTGCGAGATGGGGCAGTCGAGCGCTAACCACAAGCGAAGCAAGACGTATGTTCATTCGGTAATCTATGTAGTGACGGACTTTGTGCGTGTTATTGAATCATGCATTACGTTTGGACTGGTTGTGTTCAGTTATATTTGTACCTGTGGTCTAAGTGTTTGTATAGTTCTAATAAACTCTATAGTAATTCTAACGGCATTTTAATTCAAGTATTGCAACTTTTAAGATTATAATAACAGCCCACAAACGTCCCACTGCTGTGCTCGGGCCTCCCATTATAGGGGAACGGACAGTATGCCCGCCACGCTTGTCCAAGGCGGCTTGGCAGCTTTTGATACATCGGTTATCTCGATGTGCAGATTGCATCACGATGTTTTCCTTCACCGTTATTAGCATGTGGTAATTTTAACAATATTTATAAAAGTAGCTACCGACTTAGAATTCGAAAGAAGGTAATGCTGACGTCATACTGGCATCATTTAAATGGATTTGAAGTCACTACAAAGCAACCAAATCTTACTAACTTGATTATTCCCAATTGTGATGTTTTTAAGGCAGTCCGCTCCCCAAGTCAGTAGCTGGATCGATGTAAGTAAGCCTTAACTAACTTCCCATGCGAATATACATTCTACGTTTGTCTACTGATTAAACTGACCCACAAAAAAGTGATCTGTAATTTTGATTAGATCTTTTCTTATATATTCCTCAACATTTTGAGGGTCTATGGACCAAGCTGACCCCAGAATCGGACTCAGTGCATCAAAAACATTAGCCAGGTGGTAGGGCATTTGCCCGACTGGATGGCTACCACCCCTGGTCTAAATTATGTCGCTATAACAACCTTGAGTTGTGTTCCGGCATTAGTGGCCAAGTTCCAGTCTCCCTTAAGAGAGCAGTAGCGCATTTGTGCTAAAATGTCTATAGGCGATGGTAACCGCTTTTCATCAAGTGGGCCATCTGCCTGTCTACTGAACTTCTGCATTTAAAAAAGCTGCTTTCAATCAGCCAAAATCGCATCGAAATTGGCCCAGTAGTTTTTACGTGTATCCCAAACAAACAAAAACTACACTTTTACAATTTTATATTATAGACTTTAAAGAAAACAAAATCAATTTCTGTAAAGCTATAAAAATAAGGAACAGGAAATGATAGGGTTTAAGAAAAACACGAAATTCTGTTAAAAGTTTATATTGTACATCAACTATGATTTGTTTAGAGGTAGAACATCCTACTCTTAAAATTAAACGGCTAACGTGATTACAAAATATAAAATAGTTAATTTCTCATTACGCCGCGTTAATATCATTCATAGGCGGAGTGAGTAACCGAAACTATACAAACATAATTATTGACATCCTCAGAATGCATTATTAGTTCTATACCCATTACGGTCTATAAACAAAACGTATCGTTCCAATCTTAATCTACACATCTTCAATGTAGACCACACAGCTGCATACGTCTAGTCATCGCAGCAGACAACGAACTACTGGCTAGCGCGACGCGAGAGTGCACACATTAATAGTTGCTCTGTCTCGCTCGCACATCATCCGCCACGCTCACACATTGTGCTAGCAGTACAACTTGTTAATATTTGTACTTAAGGTTACCGTTTCCGAAATGAATAAGGTCACATCAGCACTCGACAGTGAATAATAAATACTCTCTACCATCTGAAGTATCATTTAAACTCTCCCTCTCGCTGGCACACAACAACGTCTATAGCCTTTATCGAATCAATTAAAATAAAAAGATTTATTTATTTTAAATTAGTCTAGGTGTCGAAGTCCGTCAGTGGGAGAACTCCATACACATCTCATTATTTCCGTGTTCGAATAGTTACGACGACAGCAAATCAGTCAGTGATGCTAAGACACCATTGAATCGTGTCTTCGAATTGTAGATGGCGTTAAAATCCGTTTAAAAACGAGCGGTGTATGAACTTACCTCATTGACGGCCTTCGCCACCTCGAATATATAGTACGTTCCTTGCCTTTTTTATGTTTTAAAAATGTAAAAAATATGAATAACTAATAAAACTACGTTTTAACGGTTTTAAGCGCGGCAATTTATTTGATTTTGGTTTATCCGACGTTTCGGCCGCTTTTCAGTGGCCGTGGTCACTAAAGTATATTGCCGCGCTTAAAACCGTTAAACCGTAGATTTATTATGTATACAAGTCGCGAAAACTAAAGAAAATATTATGAATAACTTCATTACGGTTTATGTATAAAATACGATTGTACAACAATCTCCAGGTATTTAATAAAAATAAAGTTTTGGAAAATATAATGCTGTCATGTGTTACGTTTCTAACGAAATTATTTTGATACTGTTGCAAAGTTAATTCGTCAGTATTTATTATATAAATCTTCAAATGGGGCTACTTAGAACGACTCAACCATAGTCGTATAACAGTCTATTGTGAAATGTAACAAAAGAAATCTGAACGGTTTATCACACACAATGCCAACATTTGTCTGTAGCACAAAAGCAAAATAACAATTATAACAAAAGAGAATATATTTGTAGTTTAATAGTTGCTAGACTTAGGTACTTAAGATATGTTCCTTGTGGTCCGAATAAATCCTCAGAAGAATAAATTAAAGTATAGAAACCGGAATAAAATAACACTGACTAACAGCTACCTTATTCACGTAAAGTGATACTGTAATACACGTGTACGAGTGAAATGAAAAGAACATCCTAGATTTCTATTATGTATTTCGGTTGTCATGGCTATAAATTGACATGTTCCAATATATATAAAAATACTAGCTGTCCCGGCAGACGTCGTCCTGTCCGGTAAAAAATAGGGGTTGATCGAAGAGGGTTGAAAATCTAGGGTTGTATGTATTTTTGTATGTTGTATCATAAAAAAATAGAAATTAAAAATTTTGTCTAAAAAATAAATAAAAAAATTTAGGGGTGAACTACCCCTACCTAACATTTAGGGGGATGAAATTAGATGTTGGCTGATTCTCATAGATACCGGATAAGCACATAAAATTTCATCAAAATCGGTCAAGCCGTTTCGGAGGAGTATGGCAACGAAAACTGTGACACGAGAATTTTATATATTAGATTGTTTTAATTATTATGCTACTAAATGAGAAATACGCAATATCCATTATTTTTGTTTGTAAAGTATGACAGACTTAAAATTTAGTTGTCACTAGTGTAGGGTTGCCAACTATTATTGATAAAAATAACGTATTAATTTACGGAAAAAATAAAGTAATTGGAAGAAAGAAAATGTATTTTTCCAAATTTTATTTGTTTCTTCTCTTGGAGAAACTATTTTAGTGGGCTTCTAGCACACACTAACAACTTTTCATTGTCCTTAAATTTTTGGAAGCTATCTTACATTCCCAATTTTAAATAAAATAAACAAACAATTCCTTTTTCATTACATTTATAGATGTCCTGTTCCTTTCTTAATAAGAATAAACTCTTTTAGTGAATGCTGCATCGATAATAGTTCAGGAATTATCAATATAAGTCTTTCATTTTACGCATCAAAAGTAAATATTGGAAATACAGTATTTTCACATACTTTATTTTATTGCAAAGTATAAAGTATATTTACCTAAAATAAAGCAGGATACGTTATTATAAATTATGGCTGGCGGCAACCCTACACTAGTGTAACGCACGATAGTACTGTATCACTTTCTTGCTATAAACCAGTGACAAGATTCTAAATAACGAATATACGCCTGTATACGCATCCTTTTCCAACACGGCGTCAATGCAATAAGTGAAAATATTTCAGATATATGTGTTCTATAGTCATTTTAATACGGTTTCTATAGCTTTAGTTATGGTACGGAGTATTTGTGTACAATCCGAGTTAAACCTACAATCTGCCGTGACAACATTGAAAAAATGTATTGATTTAAACATTAAGTTATTTGAGAATATTTAAGTATATTTATTTTGAAACTTAATTGGAAACATGTGGCTTACATAAAAATCCATTTTATTTATAGACCGTTATATAAAAAAAATTGTTACTATTTATTTATTAATTATAGTATTAGTTAAATAATCGCATCAAACAATTTGTTACAAAGTAAAAAAAAGTAGAGATCATTAAAGTACAAGTACAATTTTAAAAAAATGACAAAATATACAGCTCATAAATTGAAGTACCGTCTTTTCGTTAAAAATTTACAATAATAATTGATTCCATTACATTTTGTATATAACCTAGAAAAAGTTCCATAATTTTGATTTAAAAAAAGATTTTTTTATCACAGAAAATAATAAATACTATTCAAAGAAAAAAAAAACAATAATATGATGGCAACTAAATTATGCACCGTGTTACAAAATTATTATGTCTTTGTTATATTATAAGTAATACTACTAAAATATGAATAAACACCTCAAACTTCTCAAAACAATGTTTAAAGAACTACTAATTCCTGCGTTGGGGCGGCCTGTCGTAGGAGGCGATAAAACACCCAACAGCCAGGTGGCAGGGTATTTACCTGTCTGGATTGCTACCACCCCTGATCTAAAGTACGCCGCCATTAGAACCTTGAGCTGTGTTCCGGCTTTAGTGGGAAGGTTCCACTAACACTTTAGAACGTGGCAGCACATTGGGTATTACAAACCTCCATCCGGCGATGGTAATCGCTTTACATCAGGTGGGCCGTCCGCCATCTGCAGAATTCATGCAATAACAAAACATTTTTTTATTTTTTGCTTTGCTTTTTACTATTATTTTTTTAATTTCTTTCTTTACCTACACTAATCGCTAGGGCTCTTTACCTGCAGGCTACGCTAATGCGTTCAAATATTTGAAGACATGAGTGGATGAAGGTCGCATAATTCCAATTCTGAGTAAATCGAGATAAAAGTTTTACTTTTATTTGAAACTGAACTGAACTTAACACCTTTACCAACGTTTTATTTCTTAAATATTTCTTATATCTATGGTCTAAGGTCTGTAGTCATTTGGTATCGACTTATAACAATCATCTACGCAAAAAAAGCAATCTAAATTCAAATTAAACGAACATTTGAATATGGAATAATCTGAAAATGTAATGTGAGCGCAAACGGGCCACCAACCACAGCGATCGGTAGCGGCCACGCGCCACCGCGCGAACAAAAGCGGCTGTGGCTCGTGGCCGCCACACGGATGCGGCGAGTGCCTACAAAATGCATGAACACAACGTGCAATTGCTTATCGCTGGCCACTAGCGGATGTGGTCGGTGGACCGTGTGCGCCAGCTTTAATTATTATTTTTGCAATGATATGTTTAATACATGACTCTGGCTGAATGCATAAATCGTGCCAAGCCATTATTGAACAAAGAAGAAGATACTGTTTATTCATATTTTAGTATAGTTAGTATAAGTTTTCATAGATTACCTAAAATAAAAACATGCGTCGTATTCCCTCCATAAATTGCACAGTAGTGCTCCTAACGGCAATTCCCCAACATCGCTGCTGTGCATTATGTGAAGGTTTGTAAAATTCACGAAATACTTTATTGTGAACTATGAAAATTACATACTAATAGTACACAAAAACGTAGCATAAAATACTGAATTCACAATTTGCATCATATTACATATTAAAGTAAAAATAAATGTTCATTGAAAATATATCTTTCGAACTAAAATAAAATTGCTCCTACAAAAGTTATTTATATTAAACAATAGTAAGGAATGTAAGTATTAGAACCAATCGAAGAAAACATTGCACCATTACAAGGTAATATAAAAATTATATTTCCTCTGTTCGGCTATTCGCCACCGGTTCAATGTGCAAACCAATCGAAGTCATTTAAAAGAAATATGAAATTCATATTTAAAAACTCACGTGACCTCTTATTTAAGAACACGTCGGAAATATAAGGACTAATTTGCATTGTAATGCTTTTATATCGATACAGATTAAATTTTAACAACTTTAAAAGTAATTGATACTTATAGAACATATTTAGAGACGATCCATAAGTCACGTTAAAAAATTTGACTAAATTTCACAATTATAGTTCTGTGCGACGAATTGTCGAGATATGTAGCTCAGTCCCTGTATATAAATGCCATTAGCGCTAAAGGAATAGAATGAACAATTATGGGAATGACATAAATGACATAATACTTACTGTAAAGATATGTCATTCCCATACAATTTTATCTCATGAACATTGTCTACAGGGACAGTTGATATAATAATCAATCAGTCGATCAATTCATTCGATTAATTAAACATCTCTATAACTACATAGTTTTTACAGAGAGAGAGGTTATTCTTGAATCGATTGTTACTTAAGTTGAAATGCTATTCTTTATATTGTACAAGTCTATCGGAATCGTTCATAGCTAAATTGCATTTTGAATTTATGACTTTAATTATTATTATTAATACAACTTTCCAAAAGTAGTAATTATTTTTTCATTAAACGTAACAGAGGCAGATTTTATTAGAATTACATATATATTCTAATTTTATATTTAAAGTGACCATATATATATTTAGCGTTAGCTGGTTGCAGAATCTCTTATGATTCATCTCTAAATACGAATTGAGGCTTGCAGAACAAAAAGGTTACAATCCCAACCTTTTTGGACCAAATTTACTACCCTATACAAAATACATACACGTTTTCCAAAAATTATAATATAATAATAATACCCTTACTATTATTAATAATTATTATATACACGCGCTAAGTTATAAAGTACGTAGGTACAATTTCTAAAAAACTTTTTTTTGAACACATTTTTTCAATAAGATATGGGACAGTTTTATTTATTAAGTTTTACCATTATAATATTTCCATTAATTGCTAACATTAAATGTTTCCATGCCATCGGACCAAATTTTTGTTATGGCACTAATAAATTTACAAAATAAATTATTCTGCACCTTTAAAGTATCAATTCATTTCGTCAACTGTATAATTAAAGAAATAATACTTTAAAAAAAAATTCGAACAATAAATTAAATATTTTGTTTTTCATTTTGTCACTAAGACAGGCAGAGGAGTTAAGTCCATAAACACCTAGCCGAATATCTCATCCATGTTAGGTCCACCAAATTGTATGTATTTGGTTGAAAAAATAACATATTTTTGTGGTAATTTAGAGACACTTTACACAAAATAAATCACATTTTTCACATATACAAAATTTTTATACAATTTTTACAAAATAAGATTGCACAGCTAAATATGAACAAATTTTCACGCTTATCTTGAAATCTAAGATTATAGATTTGATCAAGATTGAGAATAGTAATCTTGATCAAGAAAATGTATTTTACCTACATTAAAAAAATATTTAGGTGGTCTAGATTCTAATTATGGTAAGTGTGTCTAATTTCTTAATCTAGATCAAGTCCACAATCTTGATCGACCTGCAATCATATCAGCAAACTAGAAATGATAAGACATAACATTGATTCGGATCTATTTGCTAATTTAATTGTTATCGCTGTGACCGAAATTTGAAAACACCTATCCCAGAAACACTATAGTTTTCCAATTCATGTAGGCAAGGGTTTTACATGTGGTAAACAAACAATCAAGACGAAAATTCTTGGTTGTATTTACAGAATCTGCTGGTCCAAATTTGCCCTCTTGTTTTTTTAGTGTTTACTCCTTAAGAATCAAAAATTGGAACATTTATGAGGAGTAAAATAATATAATTGTAATTCAAAATGTTTTTTTCCCTTTTAACCACTCCTGTATTAACAGGGACAAAATAAAACAAAAATGATCAAATCGTTTAATATAAGGTAATTTAAGTGTTAATCTTTTACGCCAATATTATGTCCACCTCTCCTACATTAAGTTTGCTTTCCAAGATGAGTTTGTTCCTCTTATTTTAATTAGTCCACGACACACCTTCCATGATCAAATTGATCATGTATTAGCAGAAAGTGATCTCAGGAGCCTTATGCACAGACGAGAGTGCATGACAAGAGCTATGAATGTCAAAGAAGCGAGTGAGATGTGTAAGAATAAGCCTGTATTGTTCTATTGTTCGTGCCTACCCCGCAAGGGACCTGGCGTGAGTTATGTATGTATGTATGTATTTTAATTAGTTGTACGAACTAAACTCCTCTCCGTTACAGATTATAATTAAAGATAAAACCAGCTCAGTTGACAAAATGAATAGAGACTTTATTGAATTGAACTAAAATACAATTTATAATGTAGGCAAGCTGAACCTAATTTATGAAATAGGCCGACACGACGATTAATTATAAATTTTCTAAACCAAAAGCAATATTTTATGTTTCAATTACGTATATAAGTGCGACTTGGATTTGCCTTAAGTTTAAAATTTAATATAATAATTATTATATATTTTTTTCTTTAATATTAAATTATAAATTCGTACAATATGCTATGGGAGTATTCATATTTATTCGTATCGTTGCGTACGGACCCGAAAGACATTTTTTAGATTTTCTTTACAATATAAAATTGTGCGCGTCTCGGGACGCCCTATAGACGTGATAACTTAAACTAATCTAAGTTGAACTATTCAATATTGAAATTGTTTAACTTGAGAAAAGATTAGGTTTTATACTTAAATTGTATGTATATAGCACGTGGGGTGAGAGACGAGGAGCCTGCCTATCGCTGCCGCATGCGTGAGAGAAAGGGAAGACAGACTTGCGCTGTAACACGTTACGTAACGGACCTGTTTACTCTCCCATAAGAAGCTATCACTTCACCATTCCGATACATGTATTTCTATATTTTTAAGTCCCTTCATGCCAAGTGACTCTTCTAACATTGTCACGGTCCTTATTTAGAGCTCTTTTGTAGACATATGTTTTTTCTGAACCGTCTGGAGATTGTTTTTTACCGCTTTGTCTATCTTCTTTATTTACTTTTCTTATACTTAGCTGTGCTATTACATTCTTACAATTTTTTGTATGATTCTTATTTACGTCTATAGCATTTCTATATTAATCCACAGAGAAACACACGCATTGTATATCCCAAAGCTTAGTAAGTTACGCTTGTATTTTGGGTACTGTACAACGGACATCTCTAGAGCCGACCCTGTAGTAAATAATGAAAGGTAGTTAATTGTGAAATTTCCCAGGTGTTGCATTATGAATTTCACACTCTAGCCTGGTTCTTTAGAAAAATAAAAATGTTACATTATTTGCATGTGGCGCTGTGTTCCCCTCTTCCCTTCTTCGCTGATGTGTCATTATGTAAAGATGGTCTGTGTTCAAGAAATAAAGGTTGTAATACAATTTCTACAGCTTTACTGGTGTCTTCCCGTAACATTATTAGGGCCGATTCACACTGTAACGGCAAAGGCCGGGCTCTCGTCGCCACCGGCGATGTACCGTAGTAATTAGTTTCTCCTCGGAATCCATACTTATGCGGGGCGCTAAAAGACACGCGTGGCCTTGTCGAGCTTTTCAAGCAGTACTGGACTTCCCCCACTGACTCCTTCTAGCACATATATGTGCACTGTCACAGTCTCAGTCGCGCTCTCGTGATACCATGACATGTTATTTGGCTTGAATTTAAAATGAAACGATTGATTGTTGTTGTCTCATTCGTTTATATAGGATTTGTATGAATTGGGTATATATACGATTAAAAGTTATAATTCGGTAATTTGACTTTGGACCCTAAAGCTGGTACCAGGTCTAATTATAAAACAGCGATACTGGTAATAAAAGGTTAATAATTATGTAGACAACGTTTAAAATTATTTCTATCTATTATTATTTATATTTAGACCGACCTTTACATTTTATTCATATGTAATATCCTTCTTCAACGTGACTATACATCAACTGGTACATAATGTGAAACACGGTGACGTTCAAAACTGTGGATGAACACAGAACACCTTTATCCCGAAAAATCGGATAGTTCCCGCGGGATATGGCCTCAAAATTATCTCAGTTTAAGTCGCATATAAACTGCACATCGCTCTCAATATTATTTGCAATTACCAAAGGACACAATGTATCAAGTAGCAAATCATTGAAATAATAATCGATTCCCGAGAACAGCTTCAAATTAATTCGTAACACTCCCGTACGACGACGTATAAATATGAATTCTCCTAAACTCATAATATTTTTTTTTAACTAAACGTAACTTAACTATACACAGTTAATTAATAAAAAACGATAAACTATAATAAGCACACGCTATTCATAATATGTTATATTATATACTTTTAATTTGTTATTATATTTATAATTAATAATAATATAATATACTGGTCATTCTGAGATCTGTTCTTATCAATCTGGCTCCAATACTGTGTTTACTTTTTTTAATTAACTTCGCTTCTTGGCTAACATACTTTCCAGCTATACTACGACGCATTGCATGTGGTACTTTTGTATTTTATGCACTAAATCAGCATATTACAGATAGCAAGGATTTTTAAATTTGAAATATTCATTATCCACTTTAATAAGTTGAAGCGCGATATTTTTGTACGGCTACTGAAAAGTGACCGAAACGTCGGAATAAAAAATAAAAATCAGATAAAACACCGCGCTTAAAACTGTTAAAACTATTGTGTCGCATCGCGAAAACTTAATAAAATACTATATTAATTATAGTACAATTATACTTATTAGGTACTTTTTTAATTTGTTTGCGTTTTATTTTAATTTTGATATATAGTTTATTTCAGGACATAATTGATTTTAAGATTCGCAAAGTCAATGTCATTTATTAATAAATACAAATATTACAATAATAAAATGGGCGAGAATTTTAAAATCGTATAATGCACCAATTACATCGCAAAGTCAAAACACGTTCAGTTTTTCAGTTGTGTGACGTCAGAGCCTATAAAAAGAGCGGCGCCAAAATCACCCAAATCGGAATAAAATATATTTTTTTTTACAAAATTAAAATTTCTTACTTATCTTTAAATTGTATAACGATAGTGAATAAAAAACAAGAATAGCGAGTCAATGTCCTAGATAAAATTATCAAAAGCAACACATACAATCAATCGTGTATCAATGCAAAATCTTTCAACTACAATTGCGACCGTCTTTTCAAACATCCCTACGGCCCGTGTTCATAAATCAATCTACCAAATTATTTTGAATTCTATCTGGTGAAGTATATTTTAACAGAACACCTAAAGACCATTTGGTTGAAACCTAACGCTTGCAACACTAACTCGATAAGCAATGAACCGAGTCTGAATCTTCATTGTGACGACGCAAAATTTATCCAAATGTAATACGCGTTTTATAGGGAAAATATTAATTTAATGAAGAAGAATACAAATACCCGATTTTTTTAGTTATTATCGAAGTCTTAGTTTAAAAAAAAAAACGCGTCCGTTTCGGGACGCCCGACAGAAGTGATAACTTGCGCGAGGGAAAGGGATGCCAGTCAGACTCGCGCCGTAACGCGTTACGTAACGAAGCGGTCTACCCTCTCATAAGAAGTTATCACTTCAAAAATCTACACTTTAGTTACGCAAATACTTGAATAGTTTTCGAAAAAAATATAAGAAACCCGTTGTACGTGCATATAATAATGGGAGGGTTTCTCTCGATTTCTCAGTGACAATGGAAGAAGAAGACTCTTTCGAATAGAAAATAAAAATCGGTCAACAGTTGACCGAGAAGTCGCGTAACAAACATACAAAGAAAAACACAGTCGAATTGCGTACCTTTTTTCCATTAAAAGCAAGAACAGCCAACTTTGTTTGTAATGGGTTACGAGAACCTTCGTATAGGGCGATTGTACTGCTGACACTTCCCGTAGAACGTAACTTGTGACAATATCGTTACGAGTTGCGGGACTCGAATTAAAATGCCGTTAGAATTATTATATAGTTTGTTAGAACTATACAAACACAACAGATCCAAACGTAATGCAGAAGATCGTAATTCAATATAACGCGCAAAGTCCGTTACTATTAGATTACCGAATGTACACACGTCTCGCCTTGATCGTGGTTCTCGCTCGACTGCCCCCCTCCCTCGGTCAGGCCATTACTGAATAAACTCAGTGAAGGCTGCATCGATAATAGTTCCGGAATTACCCATATAAGTATTTCATTTTACGCATCAAGAGTAAATATTGAATTAAGAGTATTTTCACATACTGTTTTTAATGCAAAAGTGTATTTACCAATAATAAAGTAGGATACTTCATTATAAAGTATGGTTGGCAACCCTAGTCAGCCATATCGTCGTATTTGAGATAGACTGTAAGTCCTCAGTATTCTTCTTCCATGCTTTAAGTAAGATAAACTTACATTTTGGTTTATAGGAACGAATAAAGGTAATATAATAAAGCACGGTGAATAATGTAATTTCGCTGGTGAAAAACTTCAACTATTTCACCATAAAGTGAATTATATATTTTTTTAAAGTAAGTTATCAACAAGCGACGCAATTTTGTTTAACAGATTGTCAACATGACGAGCCATACATACAACCGTACAATTACAACATGTCAAAAACCTCAATAACATTATTAATTTCTTAATACGAATTAATGAATCGTTTTTGATGAAATCGTTTATTTAACGTTACAATGACACCCTGATATCAATATTGGCTCAAATATGTGTCAAAAATTACATTACACGTCTCTTTAAAGATAAGATATAAGACCCCGTACACACATAGGCGCTTTTATGATTTAATGCGCGATGGTGTCAGTAAGCACTCGTGTGGACGCAGCCTAACAGCCGTATTTCAAGTCACTCGAGCAAAATATTTATTCAAGTTTTACATTTTTCTATCCAAAATTCTTTAAAAACTTTAATACCGCGTCGAAACGATCTAAGTACGCTTGGTCCTAGTGCCCTCGTATGGGATAATCTCATACAAGAATACTCACTCGGACAGCGATTTTCACTCATCCGAGCTCACTCGTATTTATCTGTCCCTATTTCTTTTTAATGTATTGATTTGACTTTTGGCTTGTTCATGGATGAACTGCCATTGACTGCCAGTATCAAATGTAAAAAAATATTGAAGATTTATTAAAAAAAACTCCTTGCTCTCCATTTTCCAGGTTCTTTTTCAAATACATTTTTAAGATTAAAAATTTAAACCACTTGACAGCATTTTTTTCCTATAGAGTCATCCGAGTAGACTTATAACAGTCAAACGCGGTTCAAGTATACTCACTCGGTTCAGACGCTGTGCAAACGCACTCGGGTTGGCCAGTTGCCACGATACGAGTGACGTTCGTGTATGTATCCGAGTGCAATCGGTCCAAGAGTTAATAGAAAAACATAACAGATCAATGAATAAACAACTAGTGTTCAAAAATAAGATGTTAGGCTCGATATCTACTAAACCGGAGAGGAGATGAGAAGAAAAGCGGCTAAGGTATACTTATCAAACACCTTTATTATATTTATCATTTACTGAACATAGAAAAGGTAATGATGAAATATTGAATTTGACAGTCAAAAGAGAGATACTTTCATCATCATATAATATGAAACAGGCTCCTTCTCTCGTATGGATGTAGTGCATTACGACGCCATTATTCCAATGAGTAAAATGACTTATTCATCGCTTGAATAACTCTTTGCGCATCTCCGTTTTAGTGGGTACAGTGGTCTTATGCATTGTAAAGTTTGGTTAGCGCCACATTAATAACTTAAATATAAGTTTATTAAGTAAGAGAGTCCACAGCCGCACACAGAGTCCCATAATGGCCCATTTACTTGAAATTCTCGTTTGACTCTTTTAATTATGCAAGTAATTATGTCTGTTTTTATACAAATATTCATAAAAACTACGTGATACTATAGTAGTTTTAAAATCTATTTATTAGGTCTTACTCGAGCCATGATTGCACAATTCGTCAGACCACAGATCTTAACGGCCCAAAGCGGCCGCATTTGGAGAATCGCTTAATGAAATCAACAAGTGTCTGGGTCAAGGATTCCCAAACTAATTTGGGCAAGAGACCCCTTTTCCAAAATTAACTGATACCAAAGCTAATACTAAACTGATACCCTTACCGTCTAATTACTTTAAAAATCTTTAGATTTTTCGTATACAAATATGACACAAAATACTTATCAATTTAAGAAATTTGCAATTGGTTAAGTGAGTAAATCTGACATCAATTTCCTACTAAAATTAGTCATTCTTATATTATAACAAGTTGGTACACGTAACACAACTAACAAAGTTTCTTGAAAGCTTCAAATAAGAAATCGTATTAACGAATAGGGCTCGATTTTTATACCTCCAATATCAGTTTTCATTTACGTCGATCCCTGGGAAACCGATTTCGACGACCCCAGGGGTCGATATCGACCAGTTTGGGAATCCCTGGTTTAGATATACTGGTAGTTATAAAACATAGACATAAGCCACTTTATGTTGAAACTTGTCATTATATGAATCTGCAAAAATAACCTATTTAAATCCTCCCTTAAATATTGCACCTTGTTAATTTGTCCATCATAATTTACATTAATCGCCATTTGAGTTCTCTGAGTGCAGCAATTAGGTTCCCAGTTAGAGAATTCGCTTCAAAACTAAACCTGCCGAAAGTTTACGAAAATATACGATCACTTCCGACGAGCACAGTGCTTCGTTAACGTCATATAAGGGAAATATGATATACCCAATTTTAGGTAATCACGACGAATTGTGTATAATTTACATAATTGCCAATATAAAAACAAATCCCTATTAACATTGTCAATAACTTGTGTTAACGGCTCACAGTAACTATGTATCAAAGAAAATTACTGAACACCTCGAATTTTAATCCTTCAATATATCTTGCCTACTCGATACACATTTTCTGTCTCACTCCACGACGCGTGCACACTTCGTCTTTGCAATAATCAGCGAACATTTCTATAGCTCTCTGAAGTTAAACATATCCTAGATATATCATTACACAACGTTCCGCATTTTCAATGTTTTCTTAAAATACTAACACTATCTTGTCTCATAAAATCTCATCATATCCATTAACTTCAAAGAACAACACCAAAGCGAAAATATACAAAACACCAGCTCGTAAACATATCAACCGACGACGCGTACACGCAGTCCTATACAAACCGAATACCTACGAACATTTCCGATCGATTCCGAATACCGCCGAGCATCTCCGATCACCTCCGAAAACTGCCGAGACTCGCCGAACTGTTCGGAATATTAAAAAGTAGATTAACGTACCGCGTTCGGGTGTTATAAAATCTCCGTGTGCCAATATGGCGGGTACTGTTGGGTGATCGGTTGCTGCGGCTGCTCGAACACTTCGTCCTCGATCGGGCAGTCGCAATCATCGATGCACTGAACGACGAAGTTGCCGTAGTCGTCGGTCAGCGAACTGTGGCGTAGTGCGCCACACACGTGGCGACGTGTCCCGTCACACCAGGACCGTTCTGTAACCAAGTACTTCTTTTAACTCTGTTGTTATTTTTTTTAGTATAGTTAACATTTACGAGTTACGGGACTCGAACTAAAATGTCGTTGGAATTACTATAGAATTTATTAGAACCTGTTGTACCGGTTATGCGTGTTTGTACACAAGCATAACACAGGTACAAATATAACTGAACACAACTAGTACAAACTTAATGCACGATTCAACACGCGCAAAGTCCGTTACTATATATCTTATTGAATGTACACACATCTTGCCTCACTTGTGATTATCGCTAGACTAACTCACCCCTCCGCTCGGGCATCGCTTTATACTGTATAAATACAAGATATCCGTAGACTGAATGTCTAAGAATCACACCTGGCTAATGACTACCATAAAGATTGCAATATACAATGGGTTATTTTTCCTATCACAAATTTTAAACACAAGGTAAACAAAAGAAGACGGTCATAAAAGCGCTTCAATGCTATTAGGTCAAACACCGACGGGTAGTAAATGTGCTTTGTTTACAAATATGATGGTGGCCCAAATTGTGACAGTATTGTTCCAACCTTGTATTAGAACTAAGCACCCATTGTAACCATAAAAAATCATACTAAATATGGCCGAACTAAACATGATAGTCCAGTGAAAGGGCTTTAAAAGAAAGTGGTTATATTTCTAACTTCTTTGAGATCAACAGCACACTGGTAATACATCAGATACTGTGTGTTTATAGGCTTGGTATTCTTTTCCATTCTTTTGGAGGCACCTGGGGGCACCCGAAGAGGCTCGACCCTGCAGTGTTGGTCCACGTCCAGCCAGGCCACTGTTCTTGTCCATTAGGGTTTGCCTACGGCCTGGCAATGGACGAAGCAAGAACAAGGGCGATGTTTAGTAGGTATTGTCATCAAGTCTCCCCACTCCCCCACTGCATCCTGGTGAGAACTCCGTAAACAGGGTTTTTTAAAATTGCAGGAGTTCAGCAGACAGGCAGACTGCCCACTTGATGGAAGGCGGTTACCATCGCCTATTGACATTGGCAACACCAAAGGTGCTACAAATGCGTTGCTCATCTCTTAAGGGAGACTGGAACCTGGTCACTAATGCCGGAACACAACTCAAGGTTGTTATGGTGACATATTTTAGACTGGGGGTGGTAGCCATTCAGTCCGGCAAATGCCCTACCACCTGGCTGTGGGTTGAGCGGACTAAACCTTTGCAGGCTTACCACACTGCGACTAAGAGGCTCCGAGTTCGATTCCTGGTAAGGTAAATATCGGAAAGAATTTTCTTCATTATTTACTATATACTGGGTGCCTGGGATCTAGGAAGTTAATCTTTTGAACTACTTTGATGACGATGTTGACCAACCTCTGCTAATATCCACGTCGGTCATCAGCTCCTCGTTCATGAGAGCTGTCAACGCGTCATCCGTGTGTTTCGTGTCTGCAAAAGGAATAAATATATTTAGACTAGCCGTGCCCGCGGTCACACCCGCGTGGTGATGGAAAATCGTTATATTTTGGATAATTCACGCCCATGTGTTATTCTGATGTGTAAGATATATTATTGGAAAGTTTCATCAAAATCCATTCGGAAGTTTTTGCGTGAAAGAATAACAACACATACATCCATTCTTACAAATTTTCGCGTTTATAGAGATTTTTAAACCTGTTTGCAGCTAATCATACATGCGAACGGATACGGCAGTCTCACCCATCTTTACATCTAGAGGTACTTTAACTTGGTTCAGATGACTTATTAAAAACGTTACAGGCAGGTTTCCTACTGGGGGCCCAATTCTGCTGTTTCAATATGTTGGCGTTGCTAAGAAATTTAATATACGAGTCCATTGGGATGGTGTCAAAAATTCGTATTGCACTAAATGCTCAATATCTTCTCGATATCGTCGCGGCGGAATGACAGTAGAAAAATTGATAATACCACTAGCTGAAATGGTGTAATCCGATGAATATTGAAAAGCTATTAAATATAGTGGCGTGCTAAAGGCAAGCCATTGGAATTAACAGAATACCGAAATCAGGCAAACTTACAATTGGTTTGAAGATATAACATGCGTTATAACTAGAACGATACTTTTCATCAGGTGAGCAGTCAGCCTGTGTCTGATTCAGCCAATAAAAAAAGGTGATTAATGTATGCATTGGCTGACGGTGCGTGTCGGACTACGCCACTTGCTCCCCTCTCTCCTCATTCCTACCACTATAATGCAGGAAATATAATTGTTGCGCACAGAGAGCACCCCCCTAACCCGCCCGCCGGAGCCCACCTACTCTCCGCGCCCTCATAACGCCGACGCCCATAGCTCGCACAGTTAGCAGCTAGGCGTCGGACGGTCACAATTCTCATTGACGACTCTCTCGCACAATTTGTAATTACGTAACACTTTAATGTATATTTCTAATTTAATAAGAATAATCATACAGTCCATTATATCGAGTTTTAATCTCCAAACAACAAGCAGCTGTAACCAATAATAAGGGCTGGATTTGGGTAAGCTGAAAACGATAGCATAATTTTTTTTTAAAGATAGTATTTGAAAAAAAATATACACTTTATTATTTTGAATTAAAAATACCTAAACAGGAGTTTACATAAAATTTGGTCCTCTTCCAACTTTATCAGTTTTTCAGCAATAAGCAAACTCACTGTTCGAACAATCAGAATGTCAGAAGAAAAAGTATAAGAACTCCCCTTAAATAGTTCATGGATGACGATTTATAATCTGTATTCTTCGACTACAGATTAGACAACGTGATTACATTTCAATGAACTTTTTTTTAAAGTTGGGTTAGCACCGAATGGTATTTAAATACTACTTATATTAGTTATATAGGTAGAGTATTGAAATTATAGTATATTTCGTACTGTCGTTAGATATGGATAGTATATAGTACGAAATGCAACCCTGCCAATGATGAGGCCGCCACTCACCCGGCTCCTGCTTGACGGCGGGCTCCTCCTTGACGGCGAGCAGGGCGGGCGAGGTGGGGGTGGTGGGCGTGGTGGGGGTGGCGGGGGGCGTGGGCGCCGCGTCCGGGGGCAGCGCGCCCGCCGCCTCGCCGCTGCTGTTCGAGCTGCACTCGGGGCTGTACGGCGCCATCTGGACCGTATACCAATCAAAATCATCCCCTATTTCCAGAACGTGGCCAATTCTCAATAGCAGCAGTGGTGTTACGGATATAGATACTATTACATTCCGACAAAGTAAATGCACACCTGGTTTGTTACCTTTCCCCGCACTTGTACTTCTTTTGCTTACTTTGTGTTTAAAATTTGTAATTAAGAAAACATTATATTGTTATTGTACTTGTTTTATGGCAGCCATTAGGCGGGTGTGTCGAACTGATTCTAAGCGGTGCAGCAATGGCTTCATGGAGAGATCGGCAGTCAAGCGACGATTACGATACTAGCAAGATGTGTGTACATTCGACAAGCTATATAGGTACAGTTTGTACTGGTTGCGTCCAGTTATATTTGTACCTATGTTACACGTGTTTGTATAGTTCTAATAAATTCTATAGTAATTGCAACGGCATTTTAATTCGAGTCCTGTAGCTCATAACAATACATAGATAGATAAAACTTTAATGAACACCACTATTGCAGAAAACTTATGAACATGTCTTATTCTAATTGCGTACAAAGGGCGGTCTGATCGCCTAAAAAGGGGTCTATTCCAGACAACCTGTGGGAATAATATTACTGATCAGGAGTGGCGATGGTGGTTTACATAATTATTGTACAATTACTTACATTTAATAATAAATATATAACAATATACACATATATATACACAAATATACACATTTGTTTGAAAAAATAACATCTGTACTACAGTAACCCATAATGTATTTTATACTCACAGTGTAAAAATACAGGTGTTGTTATAAGCTACACAACTTGTTAGGTCGGCGACGTGTCGCGTGCGGCGTTCCACAGGGATCGGTCCTCGGGCCGATCCTTTGGAACGTAGGCTATGACTGGATCCTTCGGGTGACGGTCCGGCCCGGAGTGGGGCTGATCTGCTTTGCGGACGACACCCTACTCACGGCACGCGCCGCGTCATTCGCGGAGTCCGTGGACGTCGCCAACGACGGGTTGGCGATAGTCGTAGATAGAATAGCTAGGCTGGGCTTGAGGGTCTCCCCCGCGAAAACGGAGGCCATCATGTTCCATAGGAAGTTTCGTAATCCACCCCCGGATCTGTCCGTTACAGTCCAGGGGGTGGCGATTAGTGAAGGGCCCAAGATGAAATATCTTGGGCTAGTTCTAGACGGGAAATGGCTGTTCAAAGCGCACTTTGAGCAGTTAGTTCCCAAACTCGTGAGTTCCGCGGGCGCACTCTCAAGGCTTCTTCCCAACGTGGGGGGGCCGGGGGGTGCGACGCGGAAACTATATTCTGGCATCCTGAGGAGTATGGCCCTTTACGGTGCCCCTGTCTGGTTCGATTCGCTTCACCGCCACAATCGAACCCTGCTGCACCGGGCGCAGCGGGTTCTGGCCGTGAGAACGATACGGGGGTATCGTACAGTGTCTTGGACGGCGGCGACACTCTTGGCAGGCGAGCTGCCCTGGCCTCTCCAGGCAGACGTCCTGTCCAGGGTTCGTCGTACCCAGCAGGATGCCCTAGCTAGAGGACTGACCTTCTGTCAAGTCGAGATAGAGACGGTCAGGAAGCGGGAAACCGCTTCCTGCCTCGTCGACTGGTCTCGTGACCTCGAACACCCTGCGGCCGGCGGCTTTACGGTGGACGCAATCAGGCCACAACTGGAGGAATGGGTTAACCGCACTAGCGGCACCCTCACCTTCAGGACGACGCAGATACTGACCGGACACGGTTGTTTCGATCAGTATCTGTTTCGCATTGTGGGCTGCTTGCCTTCTCCGGATTGCCGACAGTGTGGCGCACCCGATACGGCGTTTCATACGCTTGTCGAGTGCGCTGCCTGGGCGCCGCAGCGTTTCGAGCTCGAGACAAAGTTAGGAGCCGTCGGATCGCTCGGCGACTTGGTAACGGCCATGTTGCAGAGCGACGACGCCTGGGATGCTGCGGTTTCTTTTTGTGAGGCAGTTATGTCTCTGAAAGAGGCCGCAGAAAGGGATAGGGAGCGAAGTCCTAGGGCGCGTGCTACGGTCTCTTCTCGAGGTCGCCGGCCTTCAGCCGGCACCCGGAGAGGCAGGTACGCGCATTACTTCCCTCCCTGAGTTAGGATCCGGAACGATGGGGGCCCTTAGCTACTAGGTAAAGCAAGGGATTTTACATCTACCCCCGTTCCGTAGTGGAGTGTGTTCTCCCAGGGCACACTTCAGCACTTTATGCGCTGGATCGACTGCTGAGTAACTATGTTCTACATCTCAGTCTTTCCTTCACATCAAAGCGCAGGGCCGCGAAGGGAGGAGGGGTTTTTTAGTGGGTATTGAGGTTGCTCGCCCGCGCGGCATCGCTCGGAGTCTCCACACTCCTCTGTGTAGTCCATAGCGGACGGAGCGCAAGTAGAGCATACAATTGCTAGCGTTACCGCCCCCCGTGGATTCGTGCCGTTTCCTAGTGACGGCCCAGAGAGTGCGTAAATCGGTTAGTCATTTTTCCCCGCCTCAAAAAAAAAAAAAAAAAAAGCTACACAACTTAACCTATATAATGTTAACACAACCAATGGCTAATTTTCAGAATCAGCTTCCATACATGTTTTAACCATTGATGTTCGCTTACAATCATAGAAATAAATACTCTGTGACAAACATATATACATACATTCCAACAAACTTTCACGTAGCATATAAAACTACATCAAATGCATGACTCGCCTAAGACTCCTACACAGCTAAGGCCTGACGTGTAAGTATCATATTTCAAAAAAAGATTATATCGCCTCTTTACTTCAATAACTTGCTATTTCCGACAAATGTTTTTTTTTATTTAACGATTTTATTTCACTAAAACACGTGATATCTTTTAGAATACAAAGAACGCGTTCAGTTATTAGCTCACAACGACCAAAATGCTCCGTGTCACCTGTTCATCGTTATTGTCGTGGCGAAAACGTCACAAAAGACGTCATCATTTTCGATCATACAGCGCTCACAACGACCCACGACAACAGGTGGGTCGAAGTGGGCGTTGACCACAGAGCATTAATTCCCTCTATCGATTGACATTGAAAAAGGCGCGATTTTCAAATCAACCAATGACATTCGTGTATTACGTCGTTTATGACAGCAACGCTCCATAATCCGTTCCACTAGAGTTTATGATTGTAACGTCCGCAAGCAAGTGGAACGGGAAAAATTGCGGTCGTGAACGTGGTCGCTGTGAGTCTCTTGGGGCGCCTAGCGATTGTAGGTTGACAGTTAAAGAGTTATTAGTTTTATTGGAGGTTGTATTATGAATTCTGGTTGCATTCGGAACTCAAAATATCTGTAATCTGTCACATGTCAATATATCGCAAAAAGAACTGCAGTAAATATCTGAGACTAACATCGTGTGTGCAATGATTTAATATATATACCTTCGGACAATACAACAATTCCAACAAGTTTGATACAATCACATTCGGAAAGTTTCTTCTAAAATTTCAACTTGCAAGATAACACATGATTGAAGCAAATAAGAGATATATAGATTTCAATCAGCAACCAGGTTCTTCATGTTCCCTGAAGGTAAGACATTAGGATAAAAGAAAACACGTTATCTATCACCCTTGGATATATTAATGTCGAAACATCTCACCCGCAAGCTCCGCCTCCGCCTGGGCGTGACCTCGGCCATCTTGTAGCTGGTGTCCATCGCCCAGTACGAGCCCTTGCCGGGGTCGTCCTTACTCCGCGCCACCTTCATGAAGCATTTGTTCAGCGACAGGTTGTGTCGTATTGAGTTCTGAAGAAGCATACACATTTTTATAATAAGTTATTTATTCAATTCCCAAAGAGAGATGTCACGAATATTCGGCTACTATTCGGTATTCGGCCTATTCGGCCACTTTCTTGACTATTCGGTATTCGGCCGAAGACCGAATAGATAACAAATATTAAAAATATTATAATTAATAATAGCTTTAGAAATAAATTATTTTATACTTTTTAGTTTTTAAAGTCGGTTTTCTTAAACGAAGTTTTTTTATTATTATACACAAAGCGTATTGACAGTTCTTTAAACATACTTAACGGCAAATTTTGCGTTGTGCAAGACGCTAATTGTATTTAAGGGTGTTAAATACGTTTTGTGTTTCTTAAATACATTTAAGCAAGCGGCCCAAGACTTCTGTATGAAATAACGTCACCTCTGGTGTTTTTAGTAAAGGCTCCATACGAATTTTCAAACCGCAAGGCTACCTACCACCCTGTAAACTCTGCCATCAACCAGTACACCGTGCTACCAGCCCATATACTCTGCTACCCTGATTCCAGCCATTGCAGCCATACATACTGCCTATTCATGCTTCGAATTTAAAAATACAACTTACCATCCATCCCTTTCCAGCTTCTTTGTAGTATGGGAATGCATTGCATATATATGTGTAGATCTCGTTTAGGGTCATCTTGCCGTTTGGAGAACTGTTGATAGCCAACCTTATCATACTCGCATAACTGTGAAGCAGAAAATCAATAACTTTAACTTGAGTTAAGACATTAGCCATTATACAACACACAGACCGGATAATTGGAGTTTGAGGATCGTATTTTATTATTTATTATTGATTGAGTTCAGCAGACAGGTTTTTTTTTTTTTTTATTGCAGGAGATCAGCAGACAGGCAGACGGCCCACTTGATGGACAGCGGTTACCATCGCCTATGGACATTTGCAACACCAAAGGTGCTATAAATGCGCTGTTGCTCTCTCAAAGGAGACTGGAACCTGGTCACTAATGCCGAACCACAGTCAAGGTTGTTATGGCGGCATACACTAGACCATGCAGGGGTGGTAGTAACCCAGACGGGCAAATATCACCTGGATATGGGTTGGTTTGTCTTTAGGTCAAAGCAAATTGTATTCTTTCTCCGTTCCTGCACGGCTAAACATGGATATTTAAAACATAGGTCATTCATGAACCTTTTTTATGAGAAATAAAGGGCGCGTTTGACCGCAATCACACCAAATGTCAAACGATGATCCGGTCGAAAAAGGAGCACGCTTACCTAGATAATACCTACTTAAAACAATCTTGGTCTCATTGTCCGGATTGTACTTTTAGGAAAAGTACAAAAGATTAAGGGCTATTCATATACTGCGTGAGAGGTTAATCGACGAAGTGTAACATAGTGAGATAATGCCCTAAATTTCTTGACATCACAATTCAAAACTAGGCCGATTTCGATTCGGTTTGCGACTTATAAAATCTGCACTACTTCTTTATCCTGGGAATCCCGCGGGATATTTACACTGTTCGATAGCAAATTTATGTAATAAAATGTGGATCATTTTTTATCCCGGGAATTTTCCCACGAGATGTTTGTATTTTTTCAGGTGCATCAAAATTAGCTTACTCCGTCAATTTCACTAGAACCATAAACATCCTAAAACGTTACAGTACTTCGAGTCCCTGGAATCCCGCGGGAATTTCAAGTCAAGAGTGAACGAAGTTGCGGGCCTAGTAAATAAAGAAATATTGTTACGACCGACAAAAACCAATTCACACCTGCAGTTTATAACCGTTTCGAAATGTGGACTTCTTTTGTTTACTTTGTGTTTAAAATTAGTAATCAGAAAAAAATTGTATTGTAATGTTTTATGGTGGGCATTAGCCAGGTGTGATTCTGGGAATTTATTTTTACGCGGTCGAGTATTGTGTCGAGACATATTGTATAGCTTAGTATAAAGGAATGCCCAAACGGAGGGTGAGGCAGTCTAGGGATAGGCACAAGCGGGACAAGACGTGTGTACATTCGATAAGCTATATAGTGAGGGACTTTGCGCGTTTTATTGAATCGTACATCACGTTTGTACTCGTTGCGTCCACATATATTTATACCTGTGTTATACGTCTCTGTATAGTTCTAATAAATTGTATAGTAATTCCAAGGACATTTTAATTCGCGTCCCGCAACTCGTAACAATATGTTGGCAGTCAGATGAGACGATGTAAAATATATTAAATCGATTTTTAAATATGTCAAATCGCTGAACACTCAAATAAGTAATAGTCTGCATCATACTTAATATATGTCATTACATAAATGAGTGATTTCATAAAAACATTTGGCACACAGACGATGCTAAACCGCAATATTGAATTATCATACACTACCAAGAAATGCACTCCAAAGGGTGACCTACGGCTGTGACTCATACTCACGTCACCAAGACTTAATGCTTTGCGAAAAATGTTTTTTATTACTCCACTAAAACTTTTCGTTTGGATTTCGTATCGAGACATTGACGTGTAAAGTCGTGCTGGTATCATTATCTTGATTGATACTACCCTCCCCCACAGGATATCGCCGTGAAACAGTTAGCCTTGAACTGATCTTATTTCATAGATGAGTCCAGGTGGCCCTATCCCCCCCCCCCTCTCCCCGCCCCTATGAAGCAGGGGTCCCGCTATATCTCATTCCACCGGTCTTATCCCTCTATCCACCACCATGATCCCATACTAAAGGCTTGCAATCAATTGGCTTCACTCCTGGAGTTGCAATTGTCTACAAGCGAGAGCAACAACTGCCATATGTACATCCCTGTTCAAATTTAATTCTTCGAAGAGTAATGTGTGACATATTCCTGTATTTTGTATAACCTGAAGCAAGCAAACAGGCAGATGGCCCATCTGATGGAAAATGGTTACCGTCGCCTACGGATGGTTGCAACACGAGAGGTGTAGCCAACGCGTTGCCGACCTTTAAGAATTTTTTAACGCCCTTCTTAAAGAGCGCCATGTTATAGCGCAAAGGGAAAAGCGCGGCAGGAAATTCCCTCCAGATCATTGTTGTACGCGGAATAAATGTTCTAGAGAACAGTTACGTAGTTGAGCGTGGGAGCTCAAGGAAATGGGGGTGAATATCCCGTCGCTGGTGAGCGGTGCGGTTGTAAAAGTGAGGCGTTGGCACTAGATCAAACAGTTCCGAGGAACGAACCCATGATCGTCCACGATACGAACGGCGCGACGCTGGATAGAGTCAAGGGGGTCAGTCTAGTAAGCGGGTGCTCCAACCCATAGATGTGACGAATGAAAAGAAAAAAGGTTGAGTTAATACATTTTTAGCTAGACGTGTTGCTGGGAAGTTTAAGAGCAATAACATGTTGGAAAGCGGTGTACATAGAATAGGAAGTAAAATTAAATTTTAACTTATATGTATGACCTTCAAAGTGTTCTCCAGTCAACTTATTTTGAATAACATCTTTTTGACTTTGAATTCAAATCATCAGTTATTGCATAAAACATGATACATAAAAAAGATGGTAGGAATATTCCATAAGATCACATGTTTTTGTTTCTCGAGCGCGCAAAAATTGTTATGTCCATTATTATAATTAATTACTAGAATATGCCCGCGACTTCGTCCATGCTTGACAAAATACAGCAGCATTTAAAAAAAATGTAACCTGTCTTCCTAGTGAAAACTATGTACGGAATAAGCTAATTTTTACGCACCTGAACAACTACAAACAGCTCCCAGGACAATTTCCCAGGATACTGGGATAAAAAGTAGTGCAGATTTTAAGTCTAAAAATGTGATATATATATTTATTTTATTGCAAGGAGTTCGGTAGACAGGCAGACGGCCCATTTGATGGAAAGCACCACAAATTTGTGGTCAAATAAGGATAATTGAAACGAACATTAAACTGATACTTTCTCTCTCTAACTATATAGAATTTGCATTGGAGTAAAAGAGATGATATAATTCTCTTGGTTTTGGCGCGGCAATTTTGATGGCAGCTTTGTACAAAAAGAATAATAACTTTGTACCCTCAAAAGGGTTAACTTAAATAAAAGCAAAACAAATCCATGGCTTTTTTTGCTCAGTGTCCAGTTAGAGTTTTACAGTGTCAACTTGAGGAACCACATATTGCAAGTACAATATATTATTCACAATTATAAAATGCTCTGCAAAACTACAAATAAAAGATGTAAACCTGCTTCAAGTTCAAGCTAGCATCCATTACTAATGATATAAATCCAATTTAAAAGCAGAAACTCCTTTAGCAGTCTATAAAAACTAATTTATCGTCTTCAAAAAGATATAATTAAAGTGTATAAATCAATTTTAATCAACAGTTAAGTAGAAACGGGTTTTATTTCCTGTTTTAAATTGATTATTTTTTTGTAAAATATGTCTCTATTAATTGAAAGCTTCTTAAATGACAAGCACTAAGTTATAACCACTGCTTTACTTGAGGGTCAGTCTAAATATATGCTTGACCAAGATGGATTGATGACTTCCATTTTTTTCTAACATCATCAACGCACTGTTCTTACTATCACTAACCCAGGGTCTGATGATTTAAAATCTCTTAGTAACAACAAAATAAAATATTAATAATATAAACTACAAATAAATAAATATAATAGAGTACTTATGTATTTAACAGTAAAAGTTTTAAAGATGGATATTTCTTACCCTTCCACACAAAAACTACTGAATAGATTTTGATAAAACTTTACTATTATACTTTTTTGCTTTTTATTTCGAAGCTGGCAAACAGGCAGGCAGCCCATCTGATGGAAAGTAGTTATCACTACCTATAGACGTTTGCAACATCAAGGGCAGGCCAATGCATTGCCAGCCTATAAATAGATGGGAGGGATGGATAATAGTGATGAGATAGAGAATGGGGTCATAGTCTATTAAAAATAATATCTATGTACAAATGAAATATATTAATAAACTATTATTTAAAATATTATAATAATTTTGTAGCAAAGGGATCACAAGATTTAATACCTATAGTAGAATTATTTTGTCTGTGCAGTTTGGGTCATAAGTCATAAATCATAGCTCGGCCTCAGCCCCGGGCTAAGGCGGTGAGCATGTTGCTTGGGCGCAACGCCATTATCGATAAAAACTCTTTCTTATCAAAGAAAGATTATCATTCTTATAAAAATCATTATTATCTATTTTGCTGATAATTTTAAATTTGAGATATATAAGTATTTATATTTATTTTTAATATAACTTTCATTACATTCCAAACTATTTAACTTATAGTTTGTTAATGCATAGATACCTGATTAATAATTTAAATCATTATTAATCTTATTTTAATAAATACGTTGTTTTATTTATTTTTTCTTTAATTTTTATCACTAACCCAGAAAATAACAAAACTAAATACATTATCGATAACGCTTATCGACAACAATAATGCGCATCACTACGCCCGCATAAGGCCCGTGAGTGGAAGAGCGAGCGAAATACTCGCTTCACCGCTCCAATTATTTATGACCCAAACTGCACGGACAAAATAATTCTACTGTAGTTTTTTGTTATTGTGGGTTGCGACATGAAAATCTTTGAAAAACCATGGGATAGTGGGATAAGACAGAAGGATTGGGTTAGAGGGAATGGAATAAGGGGCTGGAATAGGGAGATGGGATGAGGGACAGTAAGCCCTCAAAACTCTTGCTCATCATAGAAAATACAATTAGCTGAAAGACAATCTTTTCATGCCAATATTCTGTGAGGACAGGGCCTAAGAGCTGGATAATGATTCTAGCATGGTTCTACTACATCAAAATATAGTTTATACATCAGAATAATGTTGTAGTCCGGCATTAATGGCTAGGTTCCAGAATCCCTTTAGCGTGTGACAGCACCTTTGGTGTTATAAATCACCATCACTTACGGACATAAGTGATGGTAACTGCTTTCCATCAGGTGGACTTCTGCCTGTCTACTATACTCATGAAACAAAAAAAGGCTACAATTTACAGAGATATTATTAAAATTGGTCATAACATAAAGAAGATAAGTATTATTCCTGCATGTACAAACTCACAGCCCCAGCTATGTAAAATCCCAGTTTACAGCAGTTAAATTAACAACTAATGAACAAACAGAAGTACTTTAGTAGCATTTATATTTTACTAAACATGACATTTATGGCTGACTAATACATTATTTATTGACCTCTTTAACTATTAGCATAATCATATTTTATTATAAACTTCCATTTTTTTGTAATATACAATTTTCAATTTTATAATGCAAAATGTTACTAGTAGGTATTTTATGACTAATTAAATATGATAATATCTAGCTATAAAATTGTCCCAACTCATCAACTAAGGCATTAAAGTCTTGTTTGAATGACATGGGTTTGAATACTGAAAAGAGAACACACAAGCTATTTTTCTGACCTAATATTCATATTGCAACAATAATCCTCTATTTGGCTTTTGGAGGAAAACATTGTGAAGACACTTACATATTGATCATTGAAACCTATGAATCCACCTTGGACAAGTTTGAAAGAAAGAAAGAAAATAAATTTATTTAAGACAGTTTAACTAATATAAAACTAAGTGTTGACAAAAATAGACTTAAAAAAAAAACTTGTCCCAAAAGAGGCATCAGTCGCAGCATAATAATGCTAGTTCATCGACTAGCACTGATCTTCCGCTGAGCCCGTGCCATAAGGTATCATCATGAAAAACTTTACACCATTACATAGCATATAACAAGAATATAATCTTATACAAATAGATATGCATTTAATAATATAAAATATAGTTTTAATAGTAAATATGTAATAGATATAAATGTAATAATGAATAGCAGTGTATTGAAGAGTTTCACCTAAAATGACAGGCCCAGGCCAAGCAGTGAGACATTTATAGGATGATATTGTTTAATTAAAATCATACTTATATAACATATATTTATAGATATATATCATCACACTTATTATCACTTAGGGATTGGCAGATATAATGGATCTCCCATTGCAATGATCTTGACATAAATCTTTTCAAATTCAAAATAATTTATTCAACATTTAATGTACAAGTATAAAAGATATAATTATACATTAACCCTTTTAGGGTATAGTATATCATTTAATCATTTAACAAATATTATATTACCTATGAATTTATGTGTACATACATGTCTTTTATATTTTTATCTGTATTTAATTATTTTTAAACTTTATTCCTTTAAAGTCATATTCCATATTGTAAGTGACCTGCCTGGCATACTACATAACAATATAATATAACTAGCTGCGCCTGCGGTTTCACCTTTGTGGTGCTGAAAAATCATTATATGTTGGATAATCACACTATATCTTTATAAATTATAGCCTATGTGTTATATTATTCTGATATGTAAGCTATATTACTGTAAAGTTTCATCAAAGTCTATTCAGCAGTTTTTGTGTGAAAGAGTAACAAACATACATCCATACATTCCTACAAACTCACATTTATAATATTTATAGGATGTATTTACATTAATAATACCTTTGGTGTAGCAAATATCCATAGACATAGATAAAAAATTGTAAAAATGGGTCACCACAGTTTGGGTATGTCCCCTAATACATACATGTGGCTATGTATTGATAATATTATGTATTATTTTTGTCCTAAATAAAATGTCTTTCTTTCTTTCTTTCATATACAAAAGGACTATGGCTGATTTATACACTTTTACAACTTAACTATATATATAAGTTGTTTATATTATATTTTTTTATTGTAGGATTTCAGCACATGGGCAGATATTTGATATTGATGCCAATATTATTATTGGTATATTACAAATATATGTATATTATGATAAGGTATAGCTGGCTCTTAAACTACTACTGATATTGACCATTTGTACAATATTTAAAATTGCAGTAATACTAAGGCACCAAAGAGGAAAAATAAGAAATATAACTGATAATGTAACACATGAGAGGAGACAAGTAAAATAGGTTTTAGTGTGCATTAGCAACAAACCTGAATAAGTCATTAGATTCTAGTTTTATTCATATAAATGTAGCTTCATTTAGTTATAAGTATATACTTAATAAGGAAGCCTGAACCATACAGGAAAAAGAATTACCTATAGGCGGGCTTAGCGTGTTTTATCTTATTGGCATTCTCCTTGGCTTCCTCCTTGTTGTTATTCTCTTGAAGGGCCAAAGGTTGCACATCCTCGTACAGGAACCTCGGTATTGGCCCCAAAGGGCTGTGCCGTGGTGGACCCGGACTGTACGCGGGCAACCATTCCACTCCAGGCGACTCGTTCATTGTCCCATCAAACTCACTATTCCACAGTAAAAACAACTACATTCGATACGCAGAATACTTTTAACTCAAGGTTATTAAACACTCGTCACATAACACGCCGAGGACCCCCATTATTACACCAAGGTTCCTTGAGATGAACGTGAACATTGATGCAGCGAAATGACGACTTATTCATTCCACTATAGTTCCAAATTAATATGTCATTTCAGTTAAGTAATAATTTAAATCTAAAAAACTATGTAGCAAAATAATTTATCTTATGCACAAAGTCTTGAAAAAAATCTAAACTAAATGGTTAAATTTCCGTGTAAAATTGAAATTATTATGACATTTGAGGCACCTACAACAAGGAAAATGGCGGCGGTGAAGATTAATTCCAATTCACGCAGCATCCATATCTAAAGCTTTATTATCCATTTATATGATCCATTTTTGTTTCATTTAATTTAAGATTATTTCAGTGGAATAAACATGTCACTTACACAAACAAAGCTTTGTAGCACTTACCTGTTAATAATTTAATTTAAAGTAAACATTTTATCAAACAGGCCTCTCCTAAAGGCTTGTATTCAAGAAATTAATAAGAATGTAAAAAAAACTTGTGACATTAGCAACTTTGACATAGTTAGGGTTGCTTATAAAATATCGATATTGAGATAGATTGAACAGTGAAAATAGATCTGGAAAATATAATTTATAAATTGTCAAGAATATCGAATACATTATATACTACATATATAGCCACTTGAATCCAATGTTTAAAAAACACATTTTTTAAATGACATTTAGAATATCGACTTTTATGAATGTTGTATCCATATTTTTTAAATTTTATATTTGATTTCAGGAAAACATATCCCGTGATCATAATTCATCCAATCACATTAGAACAATTACAAATCGTAAAACATACAATAATTCACATACATACACACCCGAGCTATTATAGAAAAATATTGGTTCAATAAATTTTTGGTTTAGAGATAAATAAAATTCTTATATTGTTAGTCAGGACGAAATATCATTAGAACAAACATTGATATTAGAATATCAATGTAAAAAAGCTGACAAAAATATACAGTATCTACATTTCATATTAGGGAAAATAAATTGCTCAAGAGTGTGTTGAACCATTAGCGAAAGGTCATTGTAAAGTTCCATCGAGGCCGATTTTTTTATTTGGGTAAAAAACTTTAACAAACGTATTTCATTCATCATACGATTGCAGTAAGCAAGGGAAATTGCTTTAGTTTGCTGAATGACCATAAAAAATTCAATTTATGATTGTAATAAAATAAAGATTTCACATTGTTTCTAAGACATCGTTCAAAAACAACCTTCATACATACATACATACATACATAACTTCACGCCAGGTCCCTTGCGGAGTAGGCACGAACAACAGAGCGCCATTTAGGCTTATTCTTCATGAAAAGCAATATATCATCGTTATTATGGAATGATACTAGTAATAGATATCCATTTATGATATATCGATATTACAAAACATCGATTTTTAGTGTATTCTTCCCTAGACGCTTTGACATTTGCTACATTAAAAAAAACTGTCAGTTTTCTGGAAATGTAAAGGGAAGTGGTTGTGCTTCAAATTTTAATTGTAACGGTTTGTTGATAAATTACAAATACACAGCCGTATTTATTTCGTAAACGTATGTGAACTTATTATCTATTGTGGATTTTATCAGTTAAAGTGTGAAAATGGCGACCCAGCCAGAGGTCGGTGTGTCCGACTTTGTTTTATTGGACAATTTGACTACGGATAACTTTATTGAAAATTTGCATTTGCGGTATGTTTATTTATTATTCAGCTTTGTAAACTTAACATATGCAAACATTACGAGTTTTTCTCTACAGAAATATATGTTGGAACAGTTCACATCTGTTTTGTATACTGTGTTCGTGAAGTTCATGTCACATCATACAGCAAAGTTAAAAATTTAGCAAAATTTCTGTACTCTGCCTTTATCTAATTTTCTTTGTATATATTACTCTTTTGAATGTCGTCTATAATAAAGCATGAAATTTAAACTGTGACATAAAGTTATTTATATCATCGTATAAATATACATATTTATATAGATCAATTTTTTTTACTTATTACAATAAAATGTACTTCACTTTTTTGAAGTCGGATGAATGCACAAACGCTGCTTGTTGTCAGCAGAAAATCTGGCTACTGGATATTTGCCATCCAGACATATAGCTCCTTTATATTAAGTATTTGGTGAAATCATAATGAAATTATTTGTTTTTCCCACATTTTTTTTTGTGGTAGAAAAGCCTGTTTGCCTGCTCACCTGTTTTCTTGCTAAAAGAAAGTGAAAAGAAGAAGAAAATGTTACACTCGGTTATGATCATTATGATTTATTTTTCTCAGAAATAATTTTTGTAGTAGGTAGATATTTCAGTATTCAATACTCAATATTATAATATGCAGACAAACACACATTCATATCCCCCAGCTAAGGAAGTCTTGCTTGTGTTATGTGAAATATATAATGGACAACTCTAGGGCTGAACCTAGACACCCAGCCCACAATAAAAACTGAAAAATTGTTTAATAAATATACTATGCTAGGTATCAGACCTGGAACCCTTGTGTTTTAGTTATGTCCACTGGAGGAGGCTTTGCTCTCTCTACCACATTGGACATCAAACTGAATAAATACAAATATTGACTTGTTTTCTAAAATTATCATATACATATGTATCAAGTTATTTTATTTTTAAATTTTAATAGATCATATATTTTGTGTAATATACTATGAAAATTACGGCATCCATCAGTGTTGCCATATAATGTGGAAATGTGACCAGCATTTGGGAACACTCCACCAACAACCAACAGAGACTCGGAATACATTTTTTACCTGTAATTATGTTTACATTAGTTTTTGATGTATGACCTTAAATTTTGTTGTTGTCGGTATGAAAACTATTAAGTCTTCATACTAACTGATTATACCTACTAATTACTTACTTACTTATTACTTAACTTATTTACTAGAAATCTAAATTATTAGATTTCTAGTAAATAAGTAATATCTATGTAGAGTTTTATGAAAGTTATGACTTAAACAGCTATTAGAATAGAGAAACAAACACATGTTCATTTTTGCTTTGCCAATGATTATAGCTAAGTTAAAAATAAATTAAGGAATTGAAAACTGAAGGCTTAATGTCTTAAATACTTGAATACAGATTAAGAGTACAATGATGTCATCAATGAATCACATCTGAGGCCATTAGCTAATGGGTTATGTAGTGTTTACGGTTTATATTTTTGTATAATACTGTGGTATTTTGTCTAATGATGTTTTTGTATTTATAATCACTAGTGATGTGTGAAAATTCAAATAAAAACATATTTCAAAGGGTCTATTATCTAATTGCAGTTTTGTTTTATTATTATTCACATGTATATTTTGTTTTCCAAATCTTTTACATTTTTCTTATAAATATCTTATCTATACAACATATAATAAAATTGTAGAGGTCAAATTTCTGTACAATGAAAAAAATGCTAAAAACCAAGTCAGGGGGATGTAAGATGTGAAATAGAAATAATTTTTTTTTTATTTTGTTTCTCTGTTTGTCTGTCTGTTTGAACCGGCTATTCTCCGACACGACTGAACCAATTTACATGAAATTTTTGTATAGTGATACCTTATATTCTTGTCAACATATAGGATACTTTTGATCCCGAAAAATTAAAGAGTTCCCGTGGGATAGTTAAAAAGCTTCAATTACTTAAACAGCTTATAATAGACTGAAAGTAATTTCTCTGCAATGTAACATAATAGAAGTGGAGATTTTGACAGGGTGTGGTATCGGTGAGAGAGTTTTATCTTATATACATAATATATAAAGCTGATAAGTTTGTTTCTTTGTTTGGTTGCTTGAACTTGAAATACTGGTCTGATTTGAATTTTTTTGTTGTTGTTAGATAGCCCATGTATCAAGGAAGGTTATAGGTTATATACTATTACGCTAGAGCAATAGGAGCGGAGCACCAATGAAGAATGTTTTAAAATTGCAGGGATTTTTAACTTACTTTTTTAAACTATTCCACGTGAACGAAGTCAGGAGCAGAAGCTAGTAAAATCTTCCCCAGCTACCGGTGGTTAATACTCCGAACATAGGAATCTCCTCACAATATGAATCATGTCCAACAGAGCTGCCTTCTGCATCCGACCCTTCAACCAGATACCAAGCTAAAGCCTTTCAAGGTGGCATTCAAGGCTATTAGTCCATTCACATTATTATTATTTTTTGTGAAGCTGACAAACCATCTGATGGCCCAGTTGATGGAAAGTGGTTACTAAGATAGCCTGACAACACAACACCATATTGCATATTTTAATATCAGCCTATAAATTTCAATGACAGGGAGAACAGAGAGCATACCAGTACCACTGCAGGCAGGCAGGCAGATTGGGTGATTCAATATAATAATATAATATTTGAATATGTTTGCTGAAATATGTATAATAAAAAGTTTTTATTCAATGTAAGTTTTGATTAAAGAATAGTTTTAATGTTCTATATAAATTCTATTTTGTTTAATTCAAAAGATTTATTAAAATTAAGTTGCACTACATATACATACATACATAAAAGTTAAAACTAACTCTACTTAGTCTACTTCCTATTATATGTACTTTAAGAAGTATAAAGGAAAGACTCACCGACACATACCTGAAAAAATCTCGTACTTTTATGGTTGAGAAACAGATAAATAAAGGCAAAACATTCTTGATGAAACCATCTTTCATTGTCTAATTATACTTGTTTTATGCATCTTTAATTACCTACAAGTTTTTAAAAATAATTGTTACACAGCAATTGAATAAACAATGTTCACTACAAGGAAAATTATAAGGACATCCCCACGCCATAACCTTGAATGATAAGCATTAAGCTGACATCATAACTATACTTAGATCATACTTAAAGCATGCCATTGTGTTTTAACATGTCAGAAAGTATTATTTCTGGTTTGACTCGCTGGTAGAAAGTGGTCACTGGCTCTGCGGTCGTTTACAGTGCGAGAGGGTGTCCCCGACGCGTTTCCGCGCTCCTATGACGTCATGACGCGCTGTTAAACAACCCCATAACGTAGTGCACACAGTTAAAGAACTTAATGGGAAATTCGTGCCAAATTTTTATTGTAATTAGTAGCAGGGATTAACATTCCATGAATATGAGTATTTATCTATGTAAAAACTAGCGGCCCCGGCAGACATTGTCCTGGTCTGAAAACATAAAACTCTAGGATTCCGATTCCAGCGCCACCTACCGGTTCTAATTGCATCTAAACTGAATCTAAACCATCTGGGAACAGACTCAAACACACAAACACAATCGCTCCAGGTGTTTAGGAGGATTCTAGAACCTGATCTCAGCGCCACCTACCGGTTCCAACGGGATAAAAAGTATCCTATGTCCGTCGCCTGGTTCTAAGCTACCTCCCCACCAAATTTCGGCCAAATCGGTACAGCCGTTCTTGAGTTATAAATAGTGTAGTTAAGTTAGATATTTTGCATCTCTAGTAATCTTCATGCCTGTGACATAGCAAATTATAAGAGAGTCGCTTACGCTAATACAGCCATATTTTAGGCAAGTCTGCTACTTATGTATGCATCCCCGTATTTAATAGTTATTTGATATTGAACTACACTTTAGTAATAGCTTTTTTAAAGAAAGTTTTAACGGTTTTAAGCGAGGTAATTTATTTGATTTTGGTTATTACGCCTCTTTTCAGTGGCCTCTGTCTTCCGTGATCTAAGCCTAGCGACACACCGTCGTCGTCGAACGTTCCGCAGGTGTGTCGCTATACTAAACGAGCAGGCCTATGGCGTTTATAAAGTTGCTAGGCAACCGACTGCAGCAAGACCAACCGCAGTAAATTGAGCGTCATTCTTCAATAGGAGGCGCAACCGCAGTTCACTGCTGTACTGCACCCATTTTAGGTCATGAAACTCGTTTAGGCAAAACGTCTTCATTGTGTTGGCGTGCGGTTTTAACATAATCCGTGGTCCCGCTATTCTCTTATGATTATGTTTTCATTAAATTACGACTTTACCACACTTCATTAAATTACGACTTTACCACACATTTACTCTTCGTCGTCATCGTCCTGTGGTGTAATACATAAACCCGGGCGCTTAGCCTGTTAAATATTACTCGACTCTGTGTACATTTTGATGTCTTGAAAGTAATTTTGTCGATTTCTGTATTCACAAGTCTTACGAATTTAGCTATTTCTAAAAATAGCTGAATAATTCATAAAACTGTGAGAATCAAATACTTTGGCATTTATTACTTGGAATAATACATCATCATCGATTACATTGTAAGTAAGATTCAGTATATTACCAATTATCAATTAATAGAATCTATTTATTGTCTAAAATTTTAAAGTTCTGTTGCTGCGGAAATTAAGAACATATTTTTTGTGATAAAATTTGACTAAGAATTGAATCATTAAGCCTTTAACCATATGAAATTAACTTAATTGATAACTTATTCCTTACCTTACAAATCTCTGTCCAAACGATAATAAAGAGTTAACTTGTCAGTTACGTAAAATAACTCCCTTCTTAACTAACGTAAATTTAATGTAAATCAGTCTTTATTGACTAAAAATTTCCTAACAAATTGTGTTATCACTTTTTTATACCTAACAAAGTAGATTGTTACATATTTATTATATTATTACATATTTCGCAAAGTAAGCTAGCAACAATCGGAAATTGCCTGTAAATTATTATGTTGTGGGCTGTCGACATGCCAAGATTAGTACATCAACATACCCGTAATGTTTGCCCAACCCATAAAGGAAACTATTATAAGTATAGGTTTTAAGTACGACATGTATGTTGTAAGATGACCTGTATAGTCAGTTTCAAATCATAAAACTTCTTGGGTCGTCACCTGATCTTATGATTGCTTGAGGTTTGTTTTACTTCTACGGCGTTTGTGGGATAATAACGCGCTTGCAAGTGACAGATTTCGAAATTAATCGAATTTAAATTAGTCGTCCTATCCATTAATTCAAGTGCCGAGACGGCGTCGCACAGGGTATTACATCTTTTCCCATCTCTCTTAAACGTGATAGCAATGTAATAGATGTGGGTGAGACAATACCTCACAGGTCAGGGCATGTTGTGGAATAAGCTTCCTTCTGCAGTTTTCTTAACTAAATATTATGGAGTCTATGCAGACTACTTACTATCAGCTGGACCGATTGCCAGTTAATTTATCGGCAAACGAATTGGACGTAGCGTTGACTTTTTTTTTGTTTTGAGGCGAGGGAAAATGCTTAACCGATTTGCGCACACTCTGGGCCGCCGCTAGGAAGCGGCACGCATCGATCGGGGGCGATAACACTAGCAATAGTATGCTTTGTGCTCCGTCCGCGATGGATGACACAGAGTAGTGTAGAGACTCCGAGCGATGCCGCAAGGGCGAGCAACCTCAATACCCACTAACAACCCCCTCCTCCCTTTACGACCCTGCGCTTTTGTTTGTGATGGAAAGACTGAGATATAGAACATAGTTACGCAACAGTCGATCCAGCGCAATAAAGTGCCTGGAGTGTGCCCCGGGAGAACACACCCCACTTCGAGACGGGGGCAGATGAATCCCTTGCTTTACCTAGCAGCTAAGGGCCCCCCGTAACGGAACCTAACTCAGGGAGGGAAGTAATGCGCGTACCTGCCTCTCCGGGTGCCAGCTGAAGGCCGGCGACCTCGAGAAGAGACCGTAGTACGCGCCGAAGGACTTCGCTCCCTATCCCTTTCTGCGGCCTCTTTGAGAGACATTACTGCCTCGCAAAAAGTAACTGCAGCATCCCAGCGGTCGTCGCTCCGCAACATGGCGGTTACCAAGTCGCGGAGCGATCCGACGGCTCCTACGTGCGACGTAGCGTTGACTTATCCATAGTCTCGTCAACTTTAATTTAATGACTGAAGGTAAACCTAGTTATTTTAGTTGGTTTTTGGCATCTCAAGTCTTACATTATTTCCTTTGTTTGACCTACTACAATGGTGTAGATTTGTTTTATTTAGAAGCTGGCAAACAGGCAAACAGACTATCTAATGGAAAACGGTTAATGTGGCCTATAGACTTTTGCAACACCAGGATCGAAACCAACACGTTGCTAGCCTTTAGGAGGGGATAGGAGGGTTGGGAAACAGGTGATGGGATAGATAGAGCGGTCAGAGAGGAGGAATAGGTTAGAGGGGATGAGCTATGGGATTGAAGTAAGGGGGTGGGATGGTAAGATTGGATAGGGAGGAGGGGGAGAAGTGGAACTCATCGCACGAAACTCAATTAAGCACAATGCTAACCGTTCCATGCCGATATTCTTTGAGAGAGCTGATATTTTGTCTATCGCTCCCGCTCTGCGTACCGCTGTAGTAGGAAAGGCAGCTATACCTATGCCAAATAATTATTACCTATACCACGATAAAACGACCACGTTCGCCGGAAATTTCGATAAGATGCAACAATTCGAAGGCATCGTTAACTCTTTATTAATGATATTTTGTTATACGTTTTAAAGTTAATTGGGTATTGGTACAAACACAGATCGCATGATCTTAATTATTTTGGATAGACGTGTTTGTACCATTCGTCGCGTCTTCACTCGATCACATCAAAAAATTCAAAACCAATTTCGATTATAGCGACTACTATGTACGTGTACTGAGGACATTTTAATATCCACAAAATCAAAGCTTGGATTTTCAAGCCGGTCGTGTGCTCTTCATCGTCGTCGTTAGCCAACTGTTGTCCCACGGCGCAGATCTTCGGTCCATCCAGCTGCATCCTTCAAAGTGTTATCCCTATATTGAACAAAAAAATCGACAACCAATTCCCCAGCATTTATCGCGTTTATCTAAGTTCAAAATTGTATTTTATATAAATACTTTGCGATGCCGGTATATTTTCACGGCCTGATTCATTCGAAAAGGTCTTCAGGCGCTAAGTGGGTCGAACGAGCGACGTATTTCTGGAACGAAGGCCCTTCCAGAATATAAACCGTTCCCAAAATGCCTCGTTGACGGTTGATATCATCCACTTGCTGTAATATTCGTACACGTAATAAACAAAGCCACAATCTGTTTGTGATTTCATTTTTTTTTTTTTTGCATCCGCAATGTCTTTGACATTGTGAAAGCATGCTAAAATCATTATGTCAACTTTAGCTCTTTGGGCGGTCTCTAGCGGTGACATACCACACTCTCATAGAATATCGGCGTGAAACGGGTAGACTCGAGCTAATGGTTTCGAGACTTCCTATGTTCCACTTCCCCATCAAATCGTGTCTTAAATTCTTTTTTTTAAGTTCATAGTCTACTAATATCTAGATTTATCTATTTCCGGGTAGGTACTTATTTTATTAGGTAAGACTTATTTTATCAAAACCTTACGGTATTTGATAAGTGTCGTTGTCTTGAGATATCGAGTACGCGATTGTTTTATCGTTTTCCAAGGTGATTAATATTTTGTTATCTATAGTCGATTTAGACAGGCGTCTATTTTCAATAGGTAAAATAAATATAGACATACTTCTTGATCTTAAGTGGCAATTCCCAGCAAACATCTCCGTGCATTAAATCAAAAAATATTAAATTAATAAAAAATAAACATTACACACACTGCCATATGCGTATTTGATTTACACGCATATATACTGTTTTGTTTATTGTTAAAGTTACTCAGTGTAGACTTGGCGAAATCTGTGATTATAGTATAGCCTTTGACAGCAAATTATTATGGTCGAATTTCGATCACGGGCGACCAACTAGTATTATTAATTTCACTTAACCAGGAGGCTAGAAGCTCTACGTTTCAATGAAATAGATGGGCATTCTTAACCTAATAGATCAGTGAGATGCTTCAAACAAAGGACACTCATAGATTTAGATAGATACATCCGTACGTAACGATGCGTAAGAGGATGTGATAATACCTGTGGTAAAGACAGCGAACTATCACATCCCGCCCACGCAAACGGTTCCTCAATGGATATAGAGACGTTCAAGACGAGAACAGAGCGTAACGCAAATTGCACAGTGCCGGCTCACACGACCCACGTGTCCGGTTTAATGGAACAAATTATGGAGGCATTAGTGGGGTCGCCGACCGGACGTCTTGCGGGTCAAGCAGGGTTGGCACTTTTTATTTTTTTTAGTGCAGGAGTTCAGCAGACAGGTATACGGCCCGCTTGATGGAAAGCGGTTACCATCGCCTATGGACATTTGCAACACCAAAGATGCTACAAAGGCGCTGCTCACTAATGCCGGAACACTACTCAAGGTTGTTATGGCGACTTACTTTAGACCAGGGTTGGTAGCCATCCGGTCGGGCAAATGCCCTAACCATTTGCCTGTAGATCGTTTTCTCGCCTCTTACGACAGGCCACCCGGCCGCAGGAAATTGTATTCTTTCTCCGTTCCTGTACGAATGGAACTGCAAATCGCATGGCACTGTGACACTGATGGCATAGTAATAATTATCGGCAGACAAACACACAAATGTTCATATAGTACGGACCATTCTGGGGCCGTTCCTAGACACAGACAGCATAGTAAATAATGGAAAGTTCATTTACGAAACTTACTGCCAGGAAACGAACCTAGATCCTCTGCGTCCAGTGAGCTTCGCGGCAAAGGCGTAATCCGCTTAAATACAACGGCCGTCACAGACGTTGCATAAACATTTTTTGTTAATTTTCGCGACACAAATCTGCATAGATTTACCATAAACACCACTCTTATACAAGAGGGCTTAAATTATTTTTAAATTGTTGTGTTAGAAAATATTTCTTATGTAACACTAGCGTTCTCAGCAGCACCACCTACTGGATCTGGTTGTGAATGTAAACCAACCAGGGACACTCAAACACGCGTAAAATTTCATCAAAATCGAACCGAATCGAACCCGATTCCAGCGCCAATTATTTTCTTTAAATTGATGGGTTCAAGTTTTAGTAGTGATCGCTAGTTTTTATATAACCTATATAATCAAGGATAATGTAGCATTCGAATGGTCAGCGTGAGCGTAACTACGTTCAAGTCTCACGCTCTTCCTGCCATAAGCGCGGGGCATGTTGGAGGAGGGTGGGTTTAGTGGAATATTGAGTATTCCAGTCTCCACACAAGTCGGTGATTTAACTCTGGTGCCCATTCGTGGTCTCACCTCTCGTCGCTTTGGTATAATCCATAGAAAAGGACCCGGTAGTGTGCGAAATGCAGTTCCCCCGCCTTAAAAAAAGATTTCGAATGATGAAAGAGTTTTTGATATCGATTTAGTAGTTTTTGAGTTTATACGTTATAAATGTACAAAAATATAATTTTTTCCTCCTTATAATATTAGTATACATTAAAGCATTGTTTAAAAAAGATATTTTAAACATATTTTTCGTCTATCCTTACCTGCGTAAAACGCTACATTATCCGACTCTTCAAAAAAGGCGTAAATAGATATATAATTTGTCGATTATCGAAATCAGGCAAATCTACGTTTGAGACGTTAGTGTCCGACGATTTTGACGAGATAATCATAGCAGAATTGCGACCCTGGATCGTTACCGGCTTATAACATGTGACAACCCTAATAGAAAGAATTCCGCACCAAGAAATGCGTGTACACACACGTCGCTATTGTTTCACATTGTTGACTTGGACTGCATCAAATTGACCTTATACGAAAATTATTGAGTTTTAATAACGTTGTAGATAATTATTTACTTGTGAGAATAGTTGATAATTATCTTAAATGGCAGTTTTTGGTTCATATGGTCCGGGCCAAGCAGTATGAATCTCTCCAGTTTAACTGCAGAAGGTTTGTTGGATATTTGATGAATAATAAAATTATAAACAGGAAAGAGATTTGTATGATTGTAACGAATAAACTGAAAACTTCTGGACCGATCAAAAAAAATCTTTCACCATTAGAATCCCTTTTTTTTGAGGCGGGAGAAATGCATTTCGCACACTACGGGTCCTTTACTAGGGATTAGACGAAAGCGACGAGAAGTGACACCAGAGTCAAATCGCCGGCTTGTGTGGAGACTCCAAAACTCAATATTCCACTAAACCCACCCTCCTCCCATTTGCCCCGCGCTTATGGCAGGAAGAGCGTGAGACTTAGAACGTAGTTACGCCCACGCTGATCTTAACGCATCAGTGCTTGTGAATGCCCCGGGAAGCAGTGCAAACTCACTTCGTCAACAGGGGTGATGACTCCTCTGCTCCCTAGATGCTAGAGGGCCCCTGCAGCAGTATTACGGAACACCATTAGAATGCTGCAGTATCCCTGAGTATGTATTTATTACTAGAGATTTGGGATATCAATGAATACAATATAAATAAGTTTTCTTCTATTGTTATTAGATTATTTGTTGTATTTAGCTTTACTTGATTTATAATTATTATTCGCATGAAATAAAGGTGTAATTGCATTTAAACAAAGATTAATATTACGCAGCTCTGCACTTGGCTCTCCCACGAAGTTCCGTATAAAAATAACAGTATTTCTTTATCGCGATTGTAGAAAAACGCCATGGGTTTTGATGAAACTTGTCATAGCAGTTATTGCTGTACGCACCTGAGAAGCATCTTAGCGTAACTCCAAAATGTTTGTTTTGTTATTGTGTTAGAAATGCTGATTAAAAGTAATTGCGTAGTGACATTTGTTTGTTGTTTATATAAAGGTGTAGCTTTTCAAGTACTAAAGTTACCTCTAAAATACATATTTTCGAGTTACACTAATGTGTTATACAAATGTTATATTTATTCTAATAGATTGGCTCTTATTTTGCTGGCATTTATTTCTTTGTTTCTTAAAGCTTCAGATATACTAGGGGTCTGTATTATGATTGAGAGGTAAATCGTGCATTACGTTTGGACTGGTTGTGTTCAGTTATATTTGTACCTGTGTCATACGTGTTTGTATAGTTCTAATAAACTCTATAGTAATTCTAACGGCATTTTAATTCGAGTCCTGCAACTCGTAACAATACTTACAAACTTTACAATTATTTACGAAATCATAAATATACCCATGTTGAAACGATATCCAGAAATAGCAACTAGTAGGCGTAGTAAACGGTACAAAAATATATTCTCTCCTCACCGATGTCTTGAAGAGCAATGACGTCGTGAGATATGGTCATGTTTTTCTTTAAACTTGAGTCAGACAGGTGCACAAAGTTTGCTAAGAGAATATATTAGTCATTATTTACAATTGTAGCGTCATTTTGGTTTTTAATAGAATAGTGTATCATTTGAGTTTGTTTGATTGGACGCTCTGTTGTCCGCTGGACGCTTTGCCCCTGAGGCCGTACACTAAGTCCTTCACCATTGTCGTTGGTTGAGGAACATTTCCAAAAGTTTTATATTGCACTAGCTGACCCGGCGAACTTCGTACCGCCATATTTTCTGAATTCCTAAGGGACTTTGTTTCATGACACAAAATCACCAAAATAGGTCCAGGTGATTAAGATCTCAGCGCCATCTACCGGTTCTAATTGTGAATCTAACGCTTCCTGCGACCCACTCAAAAACACAAAAACAAAATCACCAAAATCGGTCCAGGTGATAGGATTCTAGAACCCGGTCTCAGCGCCACCTACCGCTTACAATTGTGACTGTAACCCACCCCGGGACCCACTCAAACACACACATAATTTTATCAAAATCGGATCTATAGCTTACGATTCTATAAAGGACATACAGACAGACATTCATTTTTATGTATCACGAAGATTGTGCCACTTGTACGTTCCCCAAATAAATACCACCGACTGGGCCTTGTGATAAATCCACAAGTTTTTTGGTAACGTCTCCATAAAGCTTCTGACCCACGCCAACGGTTTCAAACATATTGAACGTCGTAAATATCTTCGCTACATCAAGAATAATATTATTGTTAGTGACTGTTTCACTATGGGTATCAAACCCAACGCCTATACCTGTGTGTATAGCGTTGTTTGTGATGCGACATTGTTATTAATTTTCATTAATGACGTTAAACATTGATACAACGTATTCGTCTGTACATTGTTTTTCCATACGAGATCATTTTCATCCATTACAAACAAAAGGTTGCAAAGAATTACACTATTTAATGAAGTTTAAATGTCTTAGACAACTTAAGCCATGACTAAAGTTAGATATTACATTAGCAAATTTGTTATATTAATCCACTAAATACACAATTTAACTAAAATTGTATCCATTAATTTACCTTGTAAAAAAAACCAATGTATACACTAATACAGGTGTAGGAGCAAGAGGTGGGGATTAATTGATACTTCAGATGGCAGAGAGTAGTATTCACTGTCGAGTGCTGATGTGAACTTATTAATTTTGGAAACTGTTACAGTTTCCAAAATTAATAAGTTCAAGAACAAATATTAACAAGTCGTACAGTTAGTGCATTATATAGCACAATGTATGAGCGGGACGGATAATGCGCGAGCGAGATAGAGCAACTATTAATATGTGCGTTCCCGCGTAGCGCTAGCCAATAGTTCGTTGTCCACAGCGATGACTAGACGTATGCAGCTCCCATACAGCCAATCATTAACGGAGCTTTTTTTAACGCTTTAACGCTAGACGAGCGTTTGTCCACAGTCACTAATATTATCCCAGATGGGGCAAGGGAGATTAGGAAAAGAAGCGGCAACGTACTCTTCAGTAACACGTCTGGCCAAGTCTCCTAATTCTTGGTCTTGTAACTCCAAATGCTGGAACTTGGCTTTTGAACATAAAATGGAATGATCCCGCCGTAGTCATAGCAACCAGTGTTAAAATTAAAACGGCCTACCGAAATGGCACATCGTGTGAATGGCTTTTATTTATAGCTTTATATTATTACGACATCGGCTCTCGCCCACTGGAGATTTGATGTTTTAGTGTTATTATCGTATGACTAACTTAGCTGTTATTAGTCTGGTCATTTCTGTCGTTCAATTTGAGTGAAATAACCAAAGTGATCCGGAACATATATTCGAATCGTCCAATGTCATTGAATCCTATCCTTTCAGTTATGTGCTTTTCAACCAAATATTCAGTATGGTTGATTCTTATTTTTTTAATTATACTAATTCCTGCGACCGGGCGGCCTGTCGTAACAGGCGACTAAACAACCCACAGCCAGTTGGTAGGGTATTTCCCCGTCTGGGTGCCTACCACCCCTGGTCTAAAGTGCGCCGGCATTACAACCTTCAGTTGTGTTCCGGCATAAGTGGCCAGGTTCCAGCCTCCCTTTAGAGAGCAGCACTTTGTTGTTGTTAATGTCCATAGTCTGCTGAACTCACGCAATTTTTTTTTGTCACGTGTACTTCATCCCTCCTCGCTACATGTCCATGCCACCTCAGTCTTCTTGCTCTCAATTTTCATGTAATCATTTCTCACATCCATTCTTGTATTACCGAACATCTGCAAATTCTCATCTCAGCTAAGTGGAGACTTTTGGTTTCGTACTTTAATGGCCCAACATTCTAACCAGTATAACATGACCGGTCATATTACAAGTTTAAATATCTGACCTTTTAATAAGACTATAATATAATATTAGTTTCTTTTCTTGTAGATAATCCATATCATGAAGACACTACACATACTTGACACTTTAATATTATAAACAAAACTTTCACCCAACATATTCTAAGCACAGAATACTGTTGAACCGTGAATGTCCACTCATCGGCTTCGACTGTACGCTTTAAGCAAACTTGACACAGTCACACACACACGCAGTCATGCACGACACGTGCAACCTACATTTGAGGTGATAGGCATGAAGATTATTGACGTAGACAACTGTTCAACTCGTGACGTTACCACAATAATCTATACCTTAAACAAATAAAATTTAGTACCAGATTCCAGCGCCACCTATCGGGTCGGATTGTTAATCTAACCATCCCGGGATACACTTAAACACACAAAAAAAATCATCAACATCGGTCCAATCGTTTACGAGTTCAGTGACATACACGCTGAATATAAATATTTATATGTAAAGAAGAGATGAGATAATTACTTCACCTCACTGACTGACTCGACAATGCATAGCCCAGACTACTGCGGATGCATGATGGTTCTGTCGCATCATCAAAGAATTTTTGAAAATTCAACCCCTAAAGATGTGAAATAGTCGAAATCAGTTTGTGTGAAAATCCGTAATTTTCAAAAAGAGAGTTTTATACCTGACTCTGTTTAGAAACAAATGTACACATTTTATCTGTGCAGCAACGGAGAAAGAATACAATTTCCTGCATATGGGCGGCCTGTCGTAAGAGGCGACAAAACAGCCCATAACCAGGTGGTAGGGTATTTGCTCGCGTGGATGACGACCACCCGCGGCCTAAAGTATGCCGCTTTAACAACCTTGTGTTGTGTTCCGGCGTTAGTGGCTAGGTTCCAGTCTCTCTCAAGAGAGCAGCAGCGTATTTGTAATGCAAGCAAATGTCCATAGGCGATGGTAACCGCTTTCCATCAAGTAGGCCGTCTGCCACTCTGCTGAACTCATACAATAAAAAAAAACTATATGTTTGTATCGAGCGGCGTGTTTGTAAAGTTAGACGATGTCAATCGGCATATTGTTACACGTGCAATAGGTAGGTGAATGAAAGCATCACGGAGAAAACATCGAGACTAAAGATTATGTGAATCTTGCCAATCCGCTTTGGAGTAGTGGGGATATTATAAAGTTCGTCACTCTAATATGAGAATCTCCAGACCCAGCACTTTGATGTTTATGAGTATTAATAATTTATTTGGAAATGTCTCAAATAAAGATAGCTCAAAATATAACAGCTAAGGAAATTCGCTTTCCATCACACGGAAATGTGTGTCGTGCGGTTGGTTGCATGTCATTTCCGTCGTACAGCCAACCTTTCCGTCCGAGGAAAAAGATCGATTTGTTGAGGAAGTAGTTTTATTTTGCCTGTTTGTCATATGTATGTATGTATGTACATAATGCTCATATTTGCTTTAATGTTTAAAGCGTGTTTTAATTATCATATTCACAACATCAATAATTTATTTTTGTATATTGTCAGTAGTATTCATACATACATACATACATACATAACTTCACGCCAGGTCCCTTGCGGGGTAGGCACGAACAACAGCGCCATTTAGGCTTATTCTTACACACCTCACTTGCTTCTTTGACATTCATAGTTCTTGTCATGCACGCTCGTCTGTTCTTAAGGCTCCTGATATCACCTTCTGCTAGTACACGATCAATTTGATCATGGAAGGTGTGTCGTGGCCTTCCGCGACTTCTGCATCCATCCACTTTTGCATTGTATATCTGTTTAGTCATTCTTTCATCATACATTCTGGAGTATTCATACGTATTAAATTCTGCAGGAGAATTATTCACAAAATTTACGCTAACGGATCAGAATGAACTATACTATAAAAACTCATTACTATTCGAAGGGACTCATTACGATTCGAGTATAGGATATTTTTTCTGGAAAGCTTTAATAGTTTGCTCGTGTTAATAATGTCGCAAGGCAAGTCATGACCAATACCTTAGTACCTACTAATACATTAAAACCTCCATAAGTCGAACTTGCAGGTAGACGCCGAAAAATGCGAGTTGTAGAGTCTTCAACTCATCAAGGATTTCGACTTGAGCGAATTTTGTAAGGAAGCATTCGTACTTGTAGGGGTAAAGATTTATATAATACTAGCTGTCCCGGCAGACGTCGTCCTGTCCGGAAAAGCGTCAATCGATATGCCGACAGCAGCCCCACCTACCGGGTCCAATTATGAACCAACTCAGAAACCTTCTTTGGCTCATGCACAACAACTTTGCTAAAGATCATCACAAGACAAACTTCCATTTTTATATATAAGAAAGATTTATAGAGTCTGTAAAATCAAATATTGCTATGTTCATGATACAGAGGTCCAATTTATTTTTTCGAATTATTGAGGGAAAATAAGTACTGAATTTTCTTACTCACTAATCTCACTCATTATATCGACTTATTCTCATAGTTTAAGTGAGTTGTAAAAAATCTTTTAAGATCCTCTTTATCTACTAATTTCTCACCTTATCCATTCTTGTAACACCACACATCCATCTCAACATTCTCATCTCAGTTCAGTAGAGACGTTTGTGCTCTATCATTTTAGTGGCCCAACATTCGGACCCGTATAACATAAACTTTATACAAAAGTTTTCCTTTCAAAGCTATGCAAGCGTGTAGAAAAAGTTTAATTGTCCATAAATATGTATCTAGGCGTTGTAGAAAACGAAAACATTAATTATCATCGTCCAGTCATCGCGGTTGCGTCAGCGCAGCGAGAATGTGGTCCACGCACTCATAAATTTACATAATAAAGCCGATGTCCGAACGCATGTACACGAGCGAGTCTCACTTCCTTAATCACTACCGTATTCGGCCAGTTTGCTTTCCTGCGATCCTAGTACCTCTTAGTTATCAAGATGGCTCTACGCCGGACAAGTCGAGCATAAGCCGCGCACGAATTTATGTAACAGCCACGACCCTGTTCTATTAACGACAGCTAAACACGACGCGCGACAAATACAACAGTATCAAGATGCTTGAAGTATGATACAAGTAGTCGCATCTTTGGTACCCGCGGGGCGTCTGGAACAAATATAGAGATAAAGACAACGGCCTTTTTTGTATTGCACGAGTGCCTCAGACAAGCAGACCGTCTACCTGATGGAAAGCGGTTACCATCGTCTATGGACGTTTGTCACACCAAGGGTGCTACCAATGCGCTGCCGCTCTCTAAAGGGAGACTGGAAACTTGCCATTAATACCGGAACAAAACTCAAGGTTGTTATGGCGGCATACTCTAAACTAGGGGTGGTTACCATCCAGATGGACAAATACCCTACCACCTGGCTGTGGGTTGTTTCGTCGCCTCTTACGACAGGCCGCAGGAAATTGAAAGAAAATCTGTTCTTGCACGGATAATGGCCTGAATACGTCTACTTTAGTTGTTTCTGTTCTATTGGGGAAGTGGGCGTACGTGGCATATGTGGACAGTTGGAAACGGCTCTGTCGCTAAGCTCAAGGTCGTGGTTAGACCATAACGTATACGAATTTGGAAGTCTGGAACAGCCTGTCTCGTGCGTATAGTTCACATTGAAGTACTTCTCAGCAACTGTGATCAGATTTTTTTGAAACAAAAGTATTTTTATAAGGCTGCATCTACGCTAGGCAAGTCGTAAACAAGCATACTACGATATTTCATATTATAGAGAAAAGTAGGAGCCTCGAATGAGTCTGTGTCAAACGTTTGGCTTGCGAATGCCTAACATATCTGAAATCTAGTTGTAGTAACTAATATTGCATAGAAAGCGAAGTTTGCGATAAAAATCAGTGTTATGTCAGCAATAGCGTTCGTCGAGTGTTAGAACCTATATAAACCATTACTTGAAAGTATAGAAAAAATGTTTTTATTTCTATTGAAAATTGAACTGTAGACATAAGACGAGACTTTGTATTGTATTTTAAAAAAATAATCTTTCATACCTGCGTCAGACTCGCTTGTGATTATTTGTTTGTATACAAAAGCAATATCTAGGTAGCGTTACGCAGCTAATCTGGCGATCAAAATACTAGTTAGGGATGGAAGATATCGCTTTGAGCGATAGCCGCCCTTTGTTCATCATTTATTGTATCTAGTTTTTTAAGAATGTAGTTTTAATAAAGTGTTTTCATTCATTCATTCATTAGCCTAAAGCCAAAGTTATAACAGGACACTACGACGATGACGATGGTATGACGTAATTAATTATATATTAAATATTATTTGCACAAGTTGTATTATTCACTGCTGGTAGGGCTTGAGTCAATATTGTTTGGTCTTATGGTTAGAACAGCTGCGTCTCCGTTTATGCCAAGGTCGTTTAAACATTTGAAATAAACGAAATTTATTAGCGGCCCCGGTAGACGTTGTCCTGCTCTGAAAAAATAAAAATCTAGGACCCGATCCCAGCGCCACCTACTAGTTCTAATTAATCCAATAAGCTATCCTATCTTTCAAATTGGATCAAACTGCACACGGTGTGCAAATTTGATTAAAATCGGTTAAGTAGTTTAGGAGTCCATCCCGGACAAACAACGTGACACGTAATTTCCTTTATGATGGTCGTTAGCTAGATGTGATTCTTGGAAAATTCAGTCCACGCGGTCGAGTATTGTATTGTCTAGTTTAGTATAAAACAATGCCCGAACGGAGGGGTCAGTCTGTCTAGCGAGAACCACGGTCAAGGCGAGACTTATGTACATTCGATAAGCTATATAGTGACGGACTTTGTGCATGTTATTGAATCGCGCATTACGTTTGTACTGGTTGTATCCAGTTATATTTGTACCTGTGTTTGTATAGTTCTAATAAATTCTATAGTAATTCCAACGGCATTTTTAATCGAATCACGCACTCGTAACAATATCTTAATTATCTTAAAACACCTAGGTGTTCCGTCTATCGCCCTTGTGCCAGGGCCACAAGTATTTGACCTAGACATTCCGTAGGCCCTGGTACATAACTTGTATGTATGTATGTATATTTATTTATGGAAAACCTACAGCTAAATACATTTGATTAGATAACTATAATTAACAAAAGAAAGCCAATGACAGGTCTTCACGAATAAGCTATTGGTTAAAAGTAACATGCATATGTTTCTGTAAATTTTTAGGATATCCCTGCAATTATTTAATTCTGTCTCATACTTCTATCCTTTTCCTTTAATCGTGCAAGTATTTTGAACTCACAGCAAGTTTTTTTTTAATATATTACAATTTACACCAGCTGTTCTTTAATTTCGAAGTCCTCATCAGAAATATAATAAACTTTTACTGATTGTAAAGGTCTTACAATGCGACCATAAACAGTAACGCTGTCGACCAGTCTTCCAGCCCTGGTGACCTCGGTGATCGTTGACTAATGTACCGTCGCACGTCTCGCCGACGGGTCTTGCATGCGGAATGTGTCGTTTATGCCGTATGGGGAAAGTTTGATGGTCACGCATTACAGTCGCCCATGGCCTGCAAGACCACACGTGTGCAATAACCGTAGATGGTTCGACAAAACAGAAGTTAGTTATGCATTATAGTAGTAATGACTTTACGTAAATGATTATTGTTACAACTTAGCCGCCCGACAAAGACAGGTGCCACGAAGCACATTTTATTACCTGTCGGCATTTGAACTACTTGTAATTCTTTTATGATCGTCTTCTTTTGTTTGCTTATTTATTGGCATACGTTTCTAGAGAACAGCCCATTGATTTATTGTATTCATTTATGGCCGCTTTCGGCCGACTCATTAGCCGGACATCATGTCTCGGATTATGTGGACTACGTACGGGCACTTTGCATTTGTGAAGTATAAAACGATGGCCTGATTGAGGGAGGGGGCAGTCGAGCGACGATACCGGCGTGACGTTTGTACAATCAGTAATCTAATAGTGACGAACTTTGCGCGTTTTATTGAATTGCCACCTTCGGCATTACGTTTGGATTTGTTGTGTTCGGTTATATTTTTACCTGTGTTATACGTGTTTGTATAGTTCTAATAAACTCTATAATAATTCCAACGGCATTTTAATTCGAGTCCCGCTAAACTCGTAACATAATGTTTAAAATAGCTGTAATCAATACAGCTGCTATAGCTTCGATTTGATATTCAACTGAGCCACCCCAGAGGTGAGAGTACTCTATACATCATCCGTGCAGGAACGGAGAAAGAAAACAATTTCCTGCGGCCGGGTGGCCTGTCGTAAGAGGCGATAAAACAACCCACAGCCTGGTGGTAGGGTGTTTGCCCGACTGGATGGCTACGACCCCTGGTCTAGAGTATGCCGCCATAACAACCTAGAATTGTGTTCCGGCATTAGTGGCCAGGCTCTCCCTTTAAGAGAGCAGCAGCGCATTTGCAGCACCTTTGGTGTTGCAAATGTTCATAGGCGACGGTAATCGTTTTCCATCAAGTGGGCCGTCTGCCTGTCTGCTGAACTAACGCAATAAAAAAGAACATACTTGTGCTTTGTACAATATTAGCAGCTATCTCGATATGAAGTACCGTCTCACCTTCGAGAGTATGCCCAGTTTTTGTGACCCCAGTTTTCGCTATATACTGGATGTAAAAGCCAAGTTCGTCGATGTCAAGGAGACGCCAAGAAGTTGAAGCTCATTGGTTACCGGGTATTCCTGATGGGAAGTAGTTACCTCTCTCTCTCTTTTCTTTCACCTTTTACCAATTATTTGGGGTCAGCACCGTACAGTGTAAACTCTATGTAACGATACTGAAGGAAAATAGTTTGGGAATCCCTGATTTGAACCTAAACCCAATATTCGTAATACGAATCTGCGAAAGCGACCGCTTTAGGCACTTAGAGTTGAATAAACAAGATGTTTACTGTCTACGGTATTGTCAGTAGTGTAAATATGTATTTATAAGTTTACATACTCATGTGTGACAAAAACCTTTTGGTCAATAAAATGTTTAGTACCTATCGACATGTTTAACCGCATAGTTATCAAAAGCATTCGGCTTATCTACAGATAAAACACAATAGGATCTGATAAATAGTGATAACCAGGTAACCATTTTGTCAATAGTAGGAGTCAGTTTCTGATAGCGGCACACCTGTATGATGATTGAAAAATTTACACATCGCGGTGATGATGACTCAGCAGTGGTCATATAAGATGATTAAAATCATTAAAGAAGATTATTTTAGTTTTAGTCATCATCATCATCATATTAGTCGCAGCCAGGTGGTAGGGTCTTTGCACGTCTGGATGGCTACCACCCCTGGTCTAGAGCATGCCGCCATAACAAGCTTGTGTTCCGGCATTAGTGGCACTTTGGTGTTACAAATGTCCATAGGCTATGGTGACCGCCTTCCGTCAGGTGAGCCGTCCTTGAAACAAGTCGTACCGGCCTATACTATGGTGCACCACCGCCAGCTGTCCCATTTTTCAGTGACAGGTAAATCAATCACTAATTAGTGTGTAAAGCATAATATATATGTATTTCCACAAATCATATGCCGCAAGTGATGTCAACATGAAAATGACTCATAAAACTATGTATATTGACTATCGATATTATGAGTCATTTAAATACCTCTATTACTTCATGATATATTACTACCAGTGCCTGCAAAATACTTTCGTGTTGCCTTGACGAATTGTTTGTTGGTAAATAGCAAAGGCAGCGCCGAATTAAAGACGATTGCAACGCCATCGTTTTGTGGCACTCGTCCTTGTTTTTTTATTGCGAAGTTGTCAAAGAGACAGACGTCTCATCTAAAGGAAAGTGGTCACCGCCGCCTATAGACAATCACGACCCCGAGTTCAAAGCCTTTGATGATGAGATAGGGCGGTTGGAGTAAGAGAGATGGGTAAAAGGGACAATGGAATTTTTTGAGGCCCATTCTGGAAGTGACGAGTCACCGTCTGTCCATTTTTCCTTGTTCCCTGAACATTGCGACGGTCATACGCCATAGTCGCCATATGCCTAGACCACTAGCAGCCCGGTGCATTTTGTTCTCATATCCCACAATAGTCCTACACTGACCGAGGCTTGTCCTTAGGTGCATTTTTATATGGTGTAGACAGGGACAATCTCCGGTCAGTGTTACGGCACATTTAGATTAAATTTGTCAAGGGGCCTCTGCGTGTTGGCCTTCCCATAGCCCCACGCATGCACTCCAAAAGTTCGGGCTATTTTTTATGGACCGAGTTCTGCAGAGATACAATATTAATACGAGTTGCGAGACTTGAATTAAAATGGCGTTGGAATTATTATAGAGTTTATTAGAACTATACAAACACGTAAACCACAGGTACAAATATAACCGAACACAACAAATCCAAACGTAATGCAGGTGGTCGTAATTCAATAAAACGCGCAAGTCCGTCATTAATAGATTCCCGAATATACACACGTCTCGCCTTGATCGTCGTTCTCGCTCGACTACCCCTCTCCCCATCAGGCCGTCGTTTTATACCTCACAAATACAAATGTGCTCGTATCGTAGTCGACGTAATCCGTAACACCTGGCTAATGATTCGGTCACAAGCGGTCATAAACGACTACAATAAAACAATGGGCTGTGCTCTTATGCCAATAAATAAGTAAACAAAAGAAGACGATCATAAAAGAATTACAATTAGTTCAAATGCCGACAACTAATAGAATGTGCTTCGTGGAATTTGTCTTTGTCGGGGAGCTAAGTTGTAACAATATTATAATAATATTCATACAGGGAGGTTGCCAACAATATTATAGATTACCCTATTTCACTATATGTGAATACTGGAATTATTTGTTTCAACAAATATTTAATTTATTAATCCGGTTTGATCAGTAAATTGGTGTTTTATAAACATTAACAGAAGGCTGGCCGCGGTTGACCTCGAATTTTGATCTTGAACTACAAACCGGCCGGTGAGGCGCGATCATGACGTCACCGTGCGCGCGCGCAGCCTTTGACGCTGTTTTGCAATGGCGAAAAGGCATCGGACGAAATTATATTGATATAAATAGAGCCACTGGTTTTGCAAGTCGATGACCTAAGGGACGATTAATAACATCTTTCTTATGAAACTAAATATTAAATTTTTTGTAACTTGTACTTATAGTCAAAGGTCGATATTCAGGCTAGACTAGATAGACTTTTTTTTTTGAGGCGAGGGAAAATGACTAACCGATTTTCGCACTCTCTGGGCCGTCACTAGGAAACGGCACGAATCCACAGGGGGCGGTAACGCTAGCAATTGTATGCTTTATTTGCGTTCCGTCCGCGATGGATTACACAGAGGAGTGTGGAGACTCCGATTGATGCCGCACGGGCGAGCAACCTCAATACCCACTAAAAACCCCCTCCTCCCTGACGACCCTGCGCTTTTGTTTGTGATGGAAAGACTGAGATATAGAACATAGTTACGCAACAGTCGATCCAGCGCAAACTAGATAGACTAAGCCAGACTCGGTCAAACGTCGATTTGTACTGCACTTGTTACATGTTTAATGACTGTATAAATTAGTCTCTCCTCAGTTAGACAACAAATCGTAAGTCAAAGGCAGAAAAACGTCATTTATTTGGGGCAGACCTTAGGTTTGACTAGTCAAACCGAGGAGCACCAGAGCTTCGATGTTTGACTATAACATATATACGGTAACTTATAGGTATAGCGGTGTAATGCCACTATACTATGCACTATACTAAGGAATGTTTCATTACTCATTAAGTAATGAAACACAATGTGGACTTTATTTATTTATAGGTGCTTACAAGGCAATAGGTATGATCAGCACTACTGCACTAAACGGCACGTTCAAGTCAATCAACACAAGTTAGCACTAGATCCCGGTTGTTCCATTGAACACTGATAGCACTAATTGTATCGATTTCACTGATCAATACTAGTTGCACTAATCAAACACACTGTTATTCACATGATCCACGAAAGTCACGGTGAGAGTCCAAATGGCTATAGTCTTCCGAATTTTCCTGGTATTCCGGGTCTTCCTTTTCTTCTCTTGTGTATATAACTTGATTCGAAACTGATTGTATACTTGAACAGCTAACATTGCCGGAGGCTTGCATTGCATTCGCTAAGGTACTAATTTTAAGCAGACGCTTAGCTGCTAATCAATCTAGCTACATATTCGAGGTAAGCAGGGCCTGGAGGTCGGAATTCCGGGGAAGAGGTCAGGGGGGATTGTGCTGCAACAGCAACATTCTTACAGAATTTTGGCCTGAAATATTTAGCCTGGAGCTAGCCTGGTTTCGCACTGTACGCGAGAGTTCCAGTGGTCCATTTCTCCCTCTACGCATCCTATCTACCTGTCCCATACCCCCAAATCCATGCCTCCAATCTCATCCTTTCTATGCTATCCCCCTTATTCCATCTGCTTTATCCCGTTCTTCCCTTTTCATTCCCTCTGCCCCATCCTAGAGGTAGGCAACGTGTTAGCATGACCCCCGGTCTTGCTAACGTACATAGGCAACTGTAACCATTTCATGTCTAATGAGCCTATCGAGAAAAAAAATATAATATGTATATGTATGTAGGTATTTCCTAATTCTCTTATTACAAGATATCAAATTTTAATGTGGGTAGGAAACCATGTATTATGGACTTCTAATAATAATGAAGCCTTGTATGTCAATGAAGACTACGTGCCAAAAGAATGGCCTGGACTTTTGGAGGGATTGCATCTGGGCATGCGAAGGCCAACAGGTAGAGGACCCTTGACAAATTAAATGTAAATGTGGCGTGACACTGACCGGCGATTATCCCTGTCTACACAAGCCTCAGCCAGTAGGACTATTGTGGGAAATGGGAACAAAATGTACCGGGCTATTGGGGTGAACTGCTCGTGGTACTAGGGGTCTGGGAATATGAGGACTATGGCGTCTGCTCGTCGCAATGTTCCGGGAACGCCACTCTCTGTATGGACCCATGCAACATGGGTGTGATTGGCTAAGGGGTGTCCAGAGGTGGGTTGCAGGTTCATCGAAGCTAATGAAGTCTATAACATTATAACAAGTTTTAAATATGTCTGTTAAACCTTTCAAACAGTTGTTTTATCGACGATTTCACATAACACTCGACAACAATAGCGTTTTATGACTGAGGAATAATATTTTGCTGGCTGTGTATCATTTGGACACGGACGAGCAGGAGGCCAATGACCTGACGAGGTTATGGGCTTTGGGCACGCGATGCTTTTGCATATCGAACGCGAGACGCCCAAACTGTGTCAAGTTGGGTAATTTCGCATCTTATGTGTCGGCAATCCTTTTGTTGCGGCATATTCTATGGGAACGAAATTATCTTTTTTATATTGCATGAGTCAGCAGGCAGACAAACGGCCTACTTGATGGAATGCTGTTACCGCCCGGCCGCAGGAAATTGTTGTATTCTTTTCCCGTTCTTGCACGGATAAAAAGCAGTGCAGGTGCAGTAGTGCAGGAAAAGGCAATAGATACATAAATACTCAAACTAATTTAAGAAAGAAATATACAAATACATACATATATACATAGTCATAAATATACATATATACAATAATATATTTCGATTCGTTTATAATTTTGCTTTTGACTTTATTTTAAACATTCGTTTAATTTTTTTATTTCTACAATCTGCAGAGGCTTATCAATGGCTTGTCCTTGTTTATATACGTATATGTACCCTAGTTTTAAAGGTAACAGCTTAGAACCCCCCAAATACATTTTTTAAAAATTGAAACAGAATACTACTAGAAGAAAGTAGTGGATCCCTTTATCTGCACCTAAGCCGTGATCTCCCATTGCATTTATATCTATAGCCGCTGTTCTGTCCAGATGGGCAAAAGAACTTGTAACTCATAAAATCTGCTTAAAATGACGCTATAACAGAAATAACAGTGTGCAAATTTGATTTTTATGTTTTCCCAAACGTCAGAGTAAATATAAAAGATCAAACACCCAGTTAATTCCGCTATACCATGGTTTTAATATTTCTACAGCTATAAAAGCATGGGAGAGTATTATTTAACGGTATTTAACAACAATATGCTGTCTTTCCACCATATACGATTACTACATACTCGAATTGTAGTATTAGCTACAGACAACGGATTAATTCAAGGTAAAAGTCGAAGAGTTCCTAAAATCACTTGGATATATAGAATTCCCATATTACTACTCTATGATTGTGAGATCAAACACAATTAACAGAGCTATAAGAGCAATAAAACGTGAAACGAAGTACTGAACGAATATAATTTTATTGTCTGCTATAATTCTTTGAACGAAGCGTGCCATGATTTAATCGAGCGAATCGACTGTGTGCAATTTGATATTTTCCGATTTAACACTTGAATTGTTTAAGATCACATTGACAGATTGTGTTAACATCTCTGTTTTTGGATCCGGTTGTTTCGATTTTGGTTTAATTTCTGAGGTTACGTTCAATTGACATAGTTTACGGCGATATTCAAATTGATGCAGTGTTGTTTTTATTTTGTTGTTTGTTAATAATACGTAATGTAAATGTGGGGGTTTATATAATATTTTGTCGATAAATCCTTTAAGACTATAAGTAGTATATTGAGCCTAGGTTATCGAAGTCAACGGGTAAGGTGTCCGGAAGGCTAGCTAGATCGCCTGTTTATCCTGAGGCTGAGATAGACAGATATGAATATAGATGTGAGTCGTTTTACTGGGGAGTTTATTGCCGCGTCTTCTTCATGAACATAGGAAGTACATTTAAATTTTGACTTGTTTAACCTTCGAAAAATTGTCTCGAGTGGAGTTCATTTTTGAGTGCAGTGAAGTTTATTTTTAACCGACATCGAGAAAAGGAGGAAGTTCTCAATTCGCCGGGATCTTTTTTTATGATCCGATTTACGTGATTCTGTTTTCGTTCGACGCGGAATAGCTTCCAATTGGTCCCCTAAATTTTACATAGTTTGGCCCAGTAGTTTTTATTTTATGAACATTTTTTATGAATAAAATTTCTTTTTCGTTCCATATGTACACCGATTACTCTGAGATTTATGATTCGATTTACGTGATCCTTTTTTCTTCGACGCGGAATAGCTGCCATGTGGTCCCCTAAAAATTTGACATTTTGTTCCCGTTTCTTGGGACCTATATTTTTTAAGAAGCGCGGCACCATTCGTAGGTCCACCCATACATAGCTAGACACTAAAAAGTAACAAATAAAAATTAAAACTTTGTTTAAAAAAACCGACTTCAAAAACTAAAAATCTAAAATGTATAAAATAACTCATTTCTAAAACTATTATTATTAATATATATTATCTAAAACATCTTAAGTTCCATTAACAGAGGTGGAATCTAGCTCGCTAATCACGTTTTATATTTGCAAGATTATATTCCATTCTTGAGTTGGTGGTATAAATCTCGCGCTTTCAAAGAATCGCTTAGTGAAAATGACGTGTCTAGTAAGTGTAAGATTCCTCTTTAGATAGCTAAAATATCATATTTCTTGTTCCCAGGTTTCAACATAACAAAATTTACACATACATCGGCGAGGTGCTAGTCTCGGTGAATCCTTACAAGACATTGGACATCTATGGCACCCAACACATGGCCCAGTATAGGGGTAGGGAGATGTTCGAGGTCACACCACATGTGTACGCTGTTGCGGACGCGTGTCAGAGGGTCTTGAGGCAGCAGGTATATTCCTCAAGTATTTTAATGGTAGCAACTTTAATTTCAGCAGAAATATTTGTCACAAAGCAAGTGTTCTCTGCTTTATGGTAGGTGATTATCGAAGGTCAAAAGTGTTTGCAGGACTGAGGCATCAACCCTTTTTACAAAGCTCGTTGGTAGATACCAAAAATCAGTTGTGATACTATAGCTAGTATCACACCTGTAACCTGTGGTTAGCACCAGAGGTTACATTTACAAAAACATTAACATTGTTACATGCCTACTAAAATTAAATGAACATCTGCCTGCCATAAACCTGGTTTATTACCTTTTCCACCTTTGGACTTCTTTTGTTTACTTTGTGTTTAAAATTTGTAATTAAGAAAAAAATTATATTGTTATTGTACTTGTTTTATGGCAGTCATTAGGCAGGTGTGTCAAATTAATTATTCTTGTTATTGTTTTGCTTCGAGGCATAAGCATATTGTATTCGTACAGAATAAAAGGTATGCCCGAACGGAGGGGTGAGGCAGTCAAGGGAAGATTACGATATAAGCAAGACGCGTGTAGTACATTCGATAAGCGATATAGTGACGAACTTTGCGCGTGTTATTGAATCGTACCGTTTGTACCGGTTGTATCCAGTTATATTTGTACCTGTGTTATACAGTTTGTACAGTTCTAATAAATTCTATAGTAATTCCAATGGCATTTTAATTCGAGTCCTGTAGCTCGTAATAATATCTTAAGAACTATAAATTTTCTTGATATAGGGGTTGCAGAAGGGGTAAGTATGCCTCCACACCCTCCCCCTCAACCCCCCTACACACCTCTCATTACTTAAAATAAAGGTGCCCTATATCTATACCGCCCTACTGTTGGGTATATATACATATAATAAAAATAAACAGTTTCGTGTTTACCTTGTGTGACGGTTTGCTAGCAGTCTAGAGGAGCTGACTAGCTTAAAGAAAATTGTGAGTCCAACTTAAACTCTTGCCCTTCCAGAAGGTGTAATTCGTTGACACTTTCGTTTCCAGGGTAGGGACACATGTGTCCTCATATCGGGCGAATCCGGCGCAGGCAAGACGGAGGCGTCCAAATTTATAATGAAGTATATAGCGGCTAACACAACACAAGTGCATAGGGAATACATAGACAGGTGAACTTTGATATTTTCCATCTTTCAACTTAGACACAGGAATGTTTAGAAGGTTTTATGAAACTCGGTAAAAATAAAAGATTAAATTAATTTATTTGTGAAGTGTTACTCATCCTTGCACATCTGAGTCGTGTGTAGCCTTAGAGGTTTTTAGGAGCAAAACTTACTGAATTATGGCCGGACTATTAAAGCCTTCGGAATAAATATTTTCTAGTAAAAAAGATAAGGACTTCAAAACAAACGACAAAGCAAATAAAAAGTTTCTACATCTTGAGGTCGGTGCGGTTTTTTTTAAGTCGATTAAAGCCAATGTGGGTTTATTTTATTTTTATTGGAACAACAAACAGCTACATTATTAAAATTAAATACAAAGTTGCAACTTATAATAATAAGTAATAATGCAGCCCACGCTTTCCAGAAGTTAAAATAGAAATATATTATTAAAGGCATTTTGTGACTACGTGTAATCGCTAGGTTTAATATTAAATATATATTTTATAGAAGGAAGGGAAAGAAAGTAAATAAATAAAAGAAGAGCAAGGAGAAAATGGAAATAGAATTCTTACTAAAATGTATGGGACCTGCATGCGTCTAGTCATCGCAGCGGACAGAGAACTACTGGCTAGAGCAATGCGAGAGCGCACATATTAATAGTAGTTCTATCCCGCTCGCTCATCCTCCATCCCGCTCACACATTGTGCTATGTATTGCATTAGCAGTACAACTTGTTAATATTTGTGCTTAAGGCCACCGTTTCCGAAATAAATCAGTTCACATCAGCACTCGACAGTGAGTACTACTCTCTGCCATCTGAAATATCATTTAACCTGTCCCACTCGCTGCTACAAATGTATGTTCATTTTCCAGGGTTAAAAACGTACTTATACAATCGAACTCAATATTAGAGACGTTCGGCAACGCGAAGACGAATCGCAACGACAATTCGTCGAGATTCGGCAAGTATATGGACATCCATTTCGACTATAAGGGCGACCCGGTCGGCGGACACATAAGCAATTATTTGTTGGAGAAGAGCAGGGTTGTGAGCTTGCAGCCCGGGGAGAGGAATTTCCATGCGTTCTATCAGGTAATCCCCTTTATACTATACCTCATGTCTGCTCCTTCTGCCTCATCACCCTCTCCATCCCACGTATGTATGATGTACTCAGCTTTTGGCCCAGGGGAGTGCAGTTGAGATTTTTTTTTAACCGTCTCCCCCGTGCTTGTTTTGTCCTACACACAATACGAAACACCGAACACACGAAAAAGCGTGGACAAAATCTCTGGTATATCCTAGTAATATTATAGAATTGTAAAGGTGTAGTCTTGTCTTTTAGATTTTTTGTATTTCTCTGTTTGTTCGGGATTCACGTAAAAACTACTGGGCCGATTTCGATGCGGTTTTCGTTGATCGATAGCACATTCGTTTACTTAAAATCTGCGGTACTTTATATCCCGGGAAGACCACGGGATTGTTTTTGGGCACGATTTAACTTGGCCAGGTTGAAAAGAAATTCGGATCCCGATGTAATATTTTCACTGATCGATAGCAAATTCTCTGTCATAAAATGTGTGATACTTATAGATTATATCCCGGGAATCCCGCGAGGTATTTCCCGGGAGTGATTTCAAGTTGTTAGGGCACTTATAAATTAGCTTCAATGTGGACGAAGTCCCGGCTCAATCCTATTATTCAATAACATTTTAGCTATTGAATAAACATATGCAATAATTCCTAGTGCAAATAACAAAGACCGATGTTTAAACATTGTCCTTTCAATAAATCAATATACATACATACATTGACGTTAATGTAATAGTGCAATATAACAAACATGCTCATTACAATAGTTCGTGTCGGCATGTTTACAAACACGCCTCTTTATGTTACACGTGACACAATGCGGATTATCATAATTGCTCTAATAGTTATCTAGTGTTGATTTTGTCAACAAACAATTGTCCGATTCTTGTTCTTTGTTACGCTTTGTACGTACTACGTATTGCAGGGGTTCTAACAAATACCGTTTGAAAAATGACACACTTTATTCACAGCACTAAAAATCTAAATCGTTCGCAACGAATCGATATTGTTAATCTCGTATTTGTTATAATCGATTTAACTCTCAATTCACTTAGCAATGCTTTGTCTCGCGCTTAAGACACAACTGACCTCCACTCTCCGAGCTGGTCTCAGTTATCCAAACAATATACGAATAGAATCACCTACATTATAAAACTGTGAAGATAACAAGTCGTGGAAGCGTAATAGCTAATGCAAGCGTCCCTAACTCCAAGGTCGCGGGTTCGATCCTAACCGGAACGCATGCACTACTTAGTCAGTTTTCTGACCTAATGTGCATATTGTTACAATTACCACGTGCTAACAAGGGTGAAGGAAAACATCGTTATGCAGCTTGCACATCGAGATAACAGATGCGTCCAACCCGCCACGCCGCCTTGGACCAGCGTAGCCGGTATACTGTCCATTCCCCTATAGTGGGAGGCTCGAGCCTAGCAGTGGGATGTTTATTGGCTGTTATTTATAAAGATTCGCAATGATAATTTCCCGAGTGCCACCTATACGCTGTAACAACAGAGCTAGTCAAACAAATATAATCCTCGTGGCGGCATTGTAAAGAATTTCATGTACATAATTAATTAACAATGGCTCGTAAAAAGCTATATTGCACGAGGCGTGCACGTGTGCTTTTCGGTGCAAGGTATGTTGCATTAATTGTCATCTATATGGGTATATACTCGTACAGTAGAAACTCTTTAAGTCGAATGTCGATAAGTCGAAAACATCCCAAACTCGAAAATAAATCTGTCCCGTTCCCATTAAAAGCCCCTAAACCTTTTTTTTTTTTTTTTTTTTTTTACATGGGGAAATGCGTTGCCGCACCGTCAGCCGCGCGGGGATCATGCGCGGCCGGTGTGTGGGGCTCCCCGACGCCGGTTCAATACGACCGGCTGCCGGTATACCCACTAAAACCCCATGGGAGCCTTCCTTCCGCCTAGCGCCGGGGTCGCGGTACATGCGTGAGCTTAACCCGCAACCCCGGCAGCGGCCGGCCGCCTCGTAAACAGAGGCGGCCTCTCCTGTGTGCGGGCCGGGGGAGATGGTGGTCCCCGGCCCTGAGAGGGACGCGCGGCTAAGCCCCTAAACCTAACCTAACCTAACCTAAGTCGAAATAATTAATAAGTCCCAATAAGTCAGTTCAGTACTTATTTTCCCTCGTTATCTCGAACATGGCAATATTTGTTATTGTATTTAGTATTTTATTTATTTCACTTCTCTTACTTAAAATCAGTTTTAATAGATGTTAACTTTTACAAGTCGTTTCCTTACAAAATTCGTTTCAGTCGAAATCCTCCATAAGTCGAAAACTCTATCACTCGATTTTTGGTGTCTCCCTTCTAGTTCGACTTACAGAGGTTTTACTGTAATTATATCAGCTTTTAACAGCCCCCCACTGCTGGGATCCGCTACGCTTGGCCATGGATTCATATTCTTGACGTGCAGTAACCTGCATACTGCACTTCGTGATGTTTTCCTTTCGAAATTTGCCTTTTTATTTTGATCTGTCTCACATGACTCGAGTGCGTTGTATATTTATATAATAGCTTTAAAATTTCGATGTCATATAACTATTTTAAAATTAAATATGTTTTTCCCTTTCAGCTACTAAGCACTAGTAATTCTCAGACGAAGAAGTTCGGCCTTTCATCAAGTTCGGCTTATAAGATATTGGGTAGCGAACGATCGACTGCGCAGGACTCCAAACTGTACTCGGTCACAAACAGCGCTTTCAACGCTTTAGGATTCTCGTCACAAGTCCTCGAAGATATTTGGAATATCGTTGCTGGTGTTGTGCTATTGGTAAGTTTGACATTTTTGGTATCTTTTATTACAAAAATTGGTATATAAACACACATCCGAATTAATATTATGATAAAAAGTAACTCTTTACTTACCCTTTCATGAAAAAATAACTGGAATTATTTGGCTGAAACTCAGATGATATTTCAATACTGAAAATAGACATAGAATATTTTTTTATCCCGAAAAAGGGATAGTTTCCGGGATAAAAGTATATTTTTGTTTTTTTTTGTAATGCTTTCACGGAAAAACTATTGTAACGATTTGGCTGAAACTTGCTATATATGTAAGTTCAATATCTAGGATGGGACATACGATAATTTTCATCCCGAAAATGGGATAGATTTATGTAAAAGTTACCCCAGATAGTTTTGATTTTTTTGTGATATCATTTTGATAATTTTGGTAGTTTTGGTCATTTTTCATGCTTGCTCTTTTAAACTGATGAGCTGTTTGATTTGGTGCCTACGTCGCCATTCTACCATCGCACCGATCGCCGGCGATTGGGAGTTCATCCACACTTCCTGCACACTTGGAAGTCCTCCACGGCACGTGGCGGACGCTCCTTCATGCCATATGTGTCCGGATTATGGAATGACTGCAATATGGGGCTCTTCAAAAAGGGCGTGACCAGATACCTAAAGTCTCAACGAGGTAGGCAACGCATCGGCTCCCCTTGGGTTGCAGATGTCCATGGGCGAAGGTAGCCACCTACCACCAGGTGGTCCGTTTGCCAATTTGCCTACTAGCAAACAAAAAAAAAACTAGAGGCACGCACTAGGTTTTGACCCGCGCGCCGCGGGAAAACTCTACATAGATACATAGCTTCACGCCAGGTCCCTTGCGGGGTAGGCACGAACAACAGAGCGACATTCAGGCCTATTCTTACACACCTCATTTGCTTCTCCGACATTCATAGCTCTTGTCATGCACGCTCGTCTGTTCTTAAGGCTCCTGACAAACTGAAAAACTCTAGTTGTGTGTATATATCCAAGTCTGTTTTTGTCATGTGGTAGGGCACCTTTGTGGCTCGATGACAACCAATCGTGATCTAGAGTTTTCCCCCTATACTAACCTTGAGTTGTATCCCGGCAACAGTGGACAAGTAAGACTCGAACTCTGAGGCTGGCAGCATACTGGTAGTGCCTTTGGTGTTGCAAATGTCCATAAGCGACTGTGACCACTTTCCATCAGGAGGGTCGTCAGTCTGCCTTCTGTGCTGTTCCACTGTTGTCACTGTTTAGTATTTATCCAATTCGTCACCGCTTTCCAGGGTGAGCTCACCTTCACAGAGACCCCGGACGGGCAGCTGAGCATCGGTGGTCCGTTGAGGCAGTGCGTGACGGCCCTGGGGGTGGCCGAGGCCGCCCTGAGGTCCGCCATGGCCGGGAGGGTGCTCTCGGCTGGCGGGGAGCTGGTCAGCAAGGAGCATTCGCTGATCGACGCCAATTACACGAGGCTGGCGCTCGCCAAGGCTGCCTACGATAGGTTGTTCAGTTGGATTGTACAACAGGTATGTATCATAGAACCTCGTCTCCTTTAACAGCAACGGAAATTTTCGAAATGGTGATAGAAGAATGGAAGTAGTAATTTTGATATCAATCTATTCACTTTCATATAGTAATCATTATTTATGCAAGTTTATATGAAAATAACAGAAGACAGTAAAAGAGAAGTCTACATGCAGCAGTGCACAATGGGCTGATGATGACAAGAATTGTGTTGGGGTAGAAATTTACAGCTGTTTAATGAAATCTGACAGAATTATATGGATCTTGTCTTATTTTTCTTTCTCTCGTTCGTCTTCCACGTAGTTCATATTTGTTTGTATAATATTTTTAAATTTCTTTAACTGGCCGGATGAACAAACAGTATTAAGCCATATTTGGCTTTAATTTTTAAAACCTGAAGATTACCTTAGAACAGTGAATCCCAAACTTATTTGTATACCGCCCACTTTGAGAATAAATTATTGTTTAGCGCCCCCATTTTTTACACCTACTCAAATACCACTATAACGTCAAATTAAATTAATTGATTATTGAGAGCTACATTAGACGCTCAATCGTACTCAACAAGTAGGAACAATATTATTATATATATAATGTCAGCCCATAAATGTCCCACTGCTGGGCTCGGGCCTCCCATTATAGGGGATCGGACAGTATACCCGCCACGCTTGTCCAAGGCGGCTTGGCAGGTTTGACACATCGGTTATCTCGATGTGCAGGTTGCATCACGATGTTTTCCTTCACCGTTTTTAGCACGTGGTAATTGTAAGAATATGCACATTAGATCAGAAAACTGACTAAGAGGTGCATGCGTTCCGGTCAGGATCGAACCCGCGCCCTTCAATTTAGGAGCGCGTGCGCTAACCATTACGCTACCACGACTATAGTAGGAACAAGCATTCTATTAACTAGCCGATTGATACAGTAATGCACAAATCAGGTTATTTAACAAAAATTTGTTAAAACATGATTGCCTGCGGTCTATTATTTACGAAAATTACCTATCTATGAATACTAATGACTATTAAAATGCGAAAGTGTCTGTTACTTTGTGGTTGTCTACTTTCATTTCGAAACGGAGCAACCGATTGCCATCATTTTTATTTTATTTATTCAATAAAACAGGACAAATGTATGAACTACGCTGAGAGAAATTTCGAGCCAAGTTTGAGCAATCTCTTTATTAATATTAGTTGATGTTCACAAGTTGTAAACGAGAGTCGAGAGTTCAGTCGGTGTCTAAGAGTCTTAGATGAAATTACAAATCGCCCCCAAGCTTCTACACAACGTCCACATTCTTTTTCTGGGTCTCTTACCGCCCCCTTTTAGGCCTGTAGCGCCCACAAGGGGGCGTTATCGCCCACTATGGGAACTACTGCCTTAGAATTTTACTGAAAAATATATTTTTGTGCCATCTTCAGCTGTTCCGTGTACGAAAATTGTTAACAGATCAACAAAGCGATCGAAGTACCGCACGGCACCTACAAGAGCACGCTCATCGGAGTGCTGGACATCTACGGTTTCGAGATCTTCGAGACAAACAGCTTCGAGCAGTTCTGCATCAACTATTGCAACGAGAAGTTGCAACAGCTCTTCATAGGTAAGTTGGACACCTGAGATACAGTGCGAGCAAAACTTTAATGCGTCTCTGAAGTTCGTACACGTCATTGCACAGAACATGAATGTAGTGTTTATGAAGTGTTACAGATAGAGTTGCGAGGGGAATGTTGCTGTCTCACTCGCTCGTTATTCCAACTCGCACGCCATCTCTTTCGCACCACACAGTATCAGGTGTAATAAACTGCGTAAGCACATGTAGCTAACTGCATTCGAGACGCATTTAAGTTTCGCGCTTACTTTACCTCTTGATCGTTTTAACCGCAACGAGTGTCAGCGTTTATTGCCCAATGCACAATTTATTTATTTCCCTTTATTGCTGAATTGTAAACTTAATTCAAATTACACTTTTTTCTATGTTACTATTTTATTAACCATGTTAGTATTTTCACCGTGTCTTTAGGCTTGTTAAGCCTTCTCCAACATTTTCTAGGATAAGAAGTTATCCTTCCTATGTTACTCGATGTAACCCATGCTAATTATCTTATGGCGTCTTCTCATCTTCTGTGTTACCATCTTCTCCTCCTCTTTCCATCCATGGGTTGCCATTCTCTCAGTATTTTTGTTCATTTCCTTTGTTTTATTAATTTCGAGGCGGATTGGCTAGTTTCACATATCGCTTAAGCTTTTTTTCAAAGGATGTATAGGTTTTCGTTTGACCATTGTCTTACCTGATAATGAGTGATGACGCAATCTAGGGTGGAGCGCGCTTACCTAGAAGATACCTACATACTTTCACTCGTGACTCGCGAAGACTTCGAGATTGTATTTGTCAGGAGAAACAGACTCCGACAAATTGTTTCACTCTTGGGCGGTGCACACCAGTAAAGGTGAAGCGAAACGCTTGGTCCTGATTGGTGGTGTTTCCACCATGTAACGGTGCGTCTGGTAAGATGGGGATGTAGTAATCAGCTCGTGCAATTCTAAGGAACACTCCGCGAAATGTATCTGATAGAAGACAGCTAACCCCGCGACCTTGTGTCTATGCTCGAGACTCTGAAGTCGAGCATAAAGAAGATGGTCATTGCTGACCAGCTTCCTGGCTCTTTTCTCAATTGATTCTAATGCCTCCAACTGATACTTGGCTGAGCCGTCCCAAAGACGAGAACAGTACCCAATGTGCACGCTGCACATTGAGATAGCGAAGCGGTTTGCAAGTAGATGAAAGCGTTCGCTTGTTCTAGAGCTGGTCCTGAAGCAAGAGCAGGAGGAGTACGCGCGCGAGGGCATCCAGTGGACGCCGATCAAGTACTTCAACAACCGGATCATCTGCGAGCTGATCGACGCCCCCCACCAGGGCCTCATCGCCATCATGGACGAGGCCTGTTTGAACCCCACCAAGGTCAGCCGAATTTCATCGAAATCTATCTTATACTAATATACAAAGCTGAAGAGTTTGTTTGTTTGCTTAAACACGCTAATTTCAGGAACTGGTCTGATTTGAAAAAATCTTTCAGTGTTAGATAGCCCATTTATCAAGGAAGGCTTATAGGCATTTATATATCATCACGCTAAGACCAACAGGGGCGAAGCACCAATGAAGAATGTTGTTAAGAACCCTTGCAAAGACATCCGGGCACAAAGGCCCAAATTCTTATTCTAAAATTTTTTCTAACCCCTTCCCTAATCTGAAACTGATTTTAGACTGGACAATGAACCAATTGAAATTTGCCAAATGTATGGACTTTCGATGATTGGGTTGTATGTAGGATATGATACCAATTTTTAAAAATATGACCTGCACAGATATCGGACACGCAGCTGCTGGAGGCCATGGACAAGAGGCTGAACGGGCACAAGCACTACACGTCGCGGCAACTGGCGCCCGCCGACAAGAGGCTGAAGCACGGCGTCCACTTCAGGATCACGTGAGCATCGCGCGTTCAATACTCACACGCTCACACGCACCAACTTCACGCTGTATTCGAGCACATAGTCTCCCCTCAGTCACTATTTTATCGCGTTACGCAGGACTCGAATTAAAATGCCGTTAGAATTACTGTAGAGTTTATTAGAACTACACAAACACGTATAACATAACCACAAATATAACTAGACAAACTGCACGGTTCAATAACACGCGCAAAGTTCGTCACTATATCGCTTATTGAATGTACTACACACGCCTTGCTAGTATCGTAATCGTTGCTTGACTGTCCCCTCCGCATTGGGCCATTGCTTTATGATGCACCGATGCCACACTTGGCAAGCTTCGGCGCAATACATTAACAACAAGGATTAGTTCGACACTAATGACGGCCATAAAACAAGTACAATAACAATATAATGTTTTTATTATTTTCAAATTCTAAACAGAAAGTAAACAAAAGAATTCCTAAATCCGGAAAGGTAATAAACTGCGCTTTACGACAGGCAGCTGTGCGTTTACCTTTGTCAGCATGTAACAATACTTAATATCAAACCTAGAGCGGAAAAGTATCTTTTGAGTGGCCAAAATTAATAAAAGCTACGCAGCTGTTTTTTTTATCGCTTATTATTTATTCTAGCTTGTAATAAACTCGATTGTTGGCATCATGCATATCTAAATTTGTAAATACTTTCTTCATCACCAAGATGGCTCAATCGCAAGATATGAATATGAAAAAGAGAACAAAATTACTGATGCAGCAAAAGACGTCTAATAAGAATAACAGACTCTTCTCCATTTAACGACAACTCTCTATAACGATATAAAATGCACAGTCCCGTCAGTGCCGTTATATAGAGTATATTTTTTTGTATATTCTTTGAGTTAACGTTAATAACCGCAATGACCATAATGATGAATAAATATTAAAAACCAGTTGACCCATGCCCACTTCGCTGGGCATCAGAAAAAAATCGCAATCAAATATACCCTATGTCACTCAGGACTAATGTAGTTTTCTACTGATGAAAGAGTTTTCAAAATCGGTTTAGTAGATCCAAAGATTACCCACACGTCACAAACTCACAAACATTACTTCTTTATAATATTAGTATAGATAAGATGAGGTGTTGCAAGGTTGAAAAATTGAGTAACTATCTAGCTATAGCGGCTGTAACTCTACTTCACCATCCGGTTTTGGTTCAATCGTCAATCGACTAAATGGGTTTGTTTAATGGTTAAATGTATTTGATAGATGAATTGTTTTGAAGGCATTACGCCGGTGACGTGACGTACGCCATCACAGGGTTCATGGACAAGAACAAGGACTCCCTTTGGCAGGACCTGAAGCGGCTGTTGCATTCGTCGAGCAACGCGTCCCTCGCCGACATGTGGCCGGAAGGCGGCACCAACATACAAAAGGTGAGAAGTCACTTCTTATTTTAATTCAATTCGGTAGTTGACAATTTTTGAGAAACAGGTTTATTTTGAGCCTTATGGTATATTTTAGCCAAAATATTAATATTTCTGCAAAAAAATAACATTAACATAATTAATTTAGCAATTTTATAAATATTTTGACATTTCGTTACAAAAACGCCTCAAGGGTCATGGCGTCTCGCATGACGTCACAGTGTGCAAAACAAACATCTGTTTCCTTGAAGTGTCATCTGAGAAGTCATTGATAACTTGTTGTGTTTTGCACACTGTGACGTCACGCGCTCTGATCGGCGTTCATTGTCACGTGGCTAATGGCTGCAATATAACAATTTTATTTCTCAAAAATATCAATTAATATTTAATATTTTAGTTAATACAATTTATATATATATATATATATATATATATACACAATATAATTAATAATACAATTTATATTTTTTACTTAGATCGTAATCTACAATATATACTAAAATCAGCCTATATTTTTCATACTGTTTTTCATATTTTCTTCAGTTTTAAAGATAATATTTTTCGCGACTAGTATCTCTTCTCTATCTCTATAAATATCTCCACAATCTCTATAAATATTATAAACGCGAAAATTTGTAAGAATGGATGTATAGATGTATGGATTTATGTTTGATACTCTTTCACGCTATCACTACTGAATGTATTTTGATGAAACTTTACAGTAATATAGCTTACATACATCAAAGTAACACATAGGCTATAATTTATAAACATTTATGTAAATTATCCAAAATATAACGGTTTTTCACCACCACTCGGGTGAAACCGCGGATGCAGCGAGAACATAATAAAACTACGTGTCACATTTAGGCGCGGTAAGTTATTTGTTTTTCATTATTCCGACGTTTCGGCCACTTTTCAGTAAGGAAGACAAAGATGTCTAGTGTCGTCACTTGACCGTCCCTTGACATTTTTGTATTAAAATAAATTTACCGCGCTGAAAACCGTTAAAACATATGTTTAAAGATGCTATTATACTGTTATCTTTTAACTTTGAAAAACTCCTAAATCCTGTATGGGTTAATGAGAGAGTCCTATATTTTATGCATTTCCTTGCCTTCCCATTGGTAGAAGTCTGACATTATAGAGCCATGTCAAACTTGAATGGTAAGTGTACGCGCCATTCACCCATTCATTTGCTTTATCCTATTTCTTATTTAAAATCTCGCCCCCTACCCCTACTCGACCGCTAAGGACGCCTATGAAGTTTCACTTGAAATAATTAAAATAGAAAACCTGAAAGTGTCTCACTGGTGCTTATAGCAAGCCCTTAAAGGCAAAACTGCAGATTGGTCCAAAGTGCGTGCTCTTTTATCTCGCAGTAAGGCAAATGAATTGTCGGTGAGATTAATGTGTTTTTACCGGTTTACATTATGCCGTTTTTATAGAACAGAATGTTCTTTATTGCACACGAGACAATAATACACATGTGCTAACAATCATTAAATTAGTACAATTGGCAGTCTTGAGATAACTTTCTGGAGATAATTCTACATTTCTAATAATGTAATAATAATTTCTTATATACTAGTATATAAACTGTAGACAAATAAATAGTAATTTATAATATAGATTCTAAAATTATAATATAATTTTCTTATAAATACAATCTGTTAGCCGAATTTTTTTCGAGAAAGGTCAATATTTGAGCGTGTTGGTGTTGGGGGTGGTTGGTTTTGGTTGGCTTATGTTGGAAATGAAAGGGTTTAGGCGGGGAGCGGCGTTTTTGCTTAGTTGAAGGGTGGGCGACGTTAGGTTACGTTCGTTGCGCGTGCGTTGCTAACGGGGTGCGGGGTGTCGGGGTGCGCAGACGTCGAAGCGGCCGCCGTCGGCGGCGTCGCTGTTCCGCAGCTCGATGGCGGCGCTGGTGGCGGGGCTGCACTCCAAGGAGCCCTTCTACGTGCGCTGCGTCAAGCCCAACCCGGTGCAGGCGCCCAACATCTGGGATGACCAGCTGGTGAGACCTCCACTTTTCAATATTATCTTATAAATACATATACTATTATACTTAAAAAGATATTAAAAATATTTTAAATTAATAAAAAAACTATGGGGGATAGTGAAAACTTACGTTGCAAAAAAATTTCACAATGAACATAAATGCTATACAATGACTAAACAAACGAATTAAATTAACACAAATGATTCCTCATTCTCACTTTAAATGAGTACGACATGTATGGGTTTGAAGAAATGTAGTATTAAAATAATACTAATATTTATTATTTCAATATCGTTTAATATTATTGTTTCATAAGTACTTGCCAATAAAAATATATAAAAAGTAAAAACAAAAAAAAAAAATATTATTTAGTTTTCCCGTTACAAGTGTTTATTGATTAGAGAGATTTATATTTCTGTTTTTTTTTTCTAAATAATAAATATCCATTTGTATAAATGTATTATACAGCCAGCAGTTGCTTGCGATACCAAATTGTTTCTGTATAATGTACAATGGTTAATGGTTTCGAAGGTCTTTAATTTATGGAAATGCTGTGGGATACTTTAAAAAATATATATGGCCTAACAATTGTCTATGTATACTTCTTGGAATAATATACATACCACCATCTTTAGGACAATTGAATCACTCTATCGTAACTTTAAGCAAGCACTTAAAAACTGCCTCTTAGACGAGTAACGGAAGCTTGAAAAGATCAATATCAATTTTCTTATATATTATGATTTTGTCTTCTACCACCACAACACAATTCTGTTTATGAACATGTATTATGCATTTCGTATAATATAATATTATAAAATTCTTCCTGAATGTTTTACCAGTATCTTCACAATATTTGTTTCCAATTTACTCAGTACCTGATTATTACTATGTTTATAATAATTCTATGTATTATGTGTAATTCATTCATTCAGAATAACTTCAAAATATTTCCAAACTTATGTGCAATAGTGTTTAAATTCCCAAAAAATCATTTAAATGGAAATAGACCTGCTTTACGGAACTACTGTTTTATTTTAATTATTTCTCGATGTGAAATTGTATGTATATGGGATGTCACACTATCGAGGGAAGAGCCTCACAAGTGTGACAAGGATGGGAAGCCCTTAAGGCTGCCCGTCCATTGAATCGTAGCGAGGTTGTGAAGCGTAGAATCGGAGAAATATTATTCAATAGGATTGCATAAAAATTGCTTCAATGCAAAAGGCAGCGAATCCTATTGATTGATATTTCTCCGTTACTCCGCCCTTCAGCCTCGCTCCGCTTCAATGGACAGGCAGCCTAAGTGTCTAAACACACTATGCCGAAAATACGCGACCGAAGTTCCGTGGCTGATTTTACGTTCCGACGCATTCGGCTGACATGACACACGGAGCCGAAATTACGCTGCAGAAATTCAGTTCCGTAACTTTGTGTGGGTATTCAGTGTCTCGAGCGTTGTCGTGGTTTCGTGTCGTGTTGTCTTCACAGTAAGACAGACGCAAAACAAAGTGATCTTTTTAAGGTTCCGTCGTTACTTTTGAGGCGCGAAACCCGAAAAATGGAGTATTTTACAGTACCGAACCAAACTTCGTTCGCGTATAATGTGTTGCCATAGAAAACATTGCCGCCGAATCGCTGCCGAACTTACGTCCGACCGAAGTTCGGCTGTACGCTATAGCGCGATGTAATTTCGTTATGGTGTGTCATAAGTAATTTAAAACACATTGAAGGCGTAGTCACGCCGAAATTGGGCGGCGTATTTTCGGCGTAGTGTGTTTAGTCCCTAATAAGGAGGCTTGTGCGCGCGCGCAGGTGCGGCACCAGGTGGCGTACCTGGGCCTGGTGGAGAACGTGCGCGTGCGCCGCGCGGGCTTCGCGGCGCGGCAGCGCTACGACCGCTTCCTGAAACGGTACAAGATGCTCAGCCAGTACACGTGGCCCAACTTCCGCGGCGGCGCCGACAGGGACGCCGTCGCGGTGCTGCTGCGCGACCTCCACGTCAGCGACGTGCAGTTCGGACACACGAAGCTCTTCGTCAGGTAACGCCGTCCCTCCGCCCTTATGGCCTGGCAGGTAGGCCTTTGAGCCAGATCTTAGATTACAATATAGTTTCTACATTTTCTTAAGCCTATGTATAGCTCAGCAGAATTGACATCATTCAACGGAGGACTCGAAAGGACACATTTGACTATACAGTTCACATTTCTCACGAAAACACGTAATTACTGTTCAAAAACTATTAATATCCTGCAACTATTAATTTTATAGAATACTAGCTGTTCCCGCCCGCTTCGCCCGGTGAATGACAAACAAACAAATTGAGAAAACATGGAAAAATATATAGCCTATAACCATCTACGATTAATTCCGCGTCGAATGGTTGTGGTTTCATGCTGATCGGTCCAGTAGTTTTCGAGTTTACCTCGGACAAAAAAAACAAACTTTGCTTATATATATATATAAAGATAAAACGACACAGCACAACATCTCCTTTCAGTTCCCGCCAAAAACTCCTTCGCGACAGGTCGACATTTCAATTGTGTAGTGATGTGTTGTCACCCTTCCAGGTAGTCGATATCGACAATTTTTGATAATGCTACATGAATGAAAGTAATATTATTACCACATTTGTATTCCTTGGCATATTTTCAACTCTTATCATAATTTATTAATGTTTTTCTGGCTAATTCTCGTATTGAAAATGGATTTTGTGCTTTTGTTTTATTTTAACAAGTGACAAAGAGGCAACCGAAGTAATTTCAATACACAATCGTTATACAAGCGACATCCTGAGCGAAATAGATATCCATAATTTTAGTCGATGCGGTCTCGGCAGCACTAAAACTAAGATAGTGCGAGCGCTGGATATGCGCCCCTCCCTCCACAACTCGCCTCATATCCATGTCGACATGACCCAAATTATAGTGTCAAATATCATGATATTGAAAGTTTTAGAATAATCTTCAAGCAAAAAGTCTCAGCCAAAATAGATCCTTTGACTGAGGCCTAAAGTTCTTGTGGTAGCTCGAATAGACGCATTTCAGTAAATATTTCATGCAACAACATCCGTTTTTAGTTTTTAAATAGATGTTTCGTAAACCGCCATTATGTTCTTATTTTTACTAAACAGTAATTTATAAACATTTAGTGCAAAATATTTATTTTTTTGTTTTCTATTAAAAATCTGTTCTATATTTAGTTATGTTATAAAAATATATTGTACATATTTCAGGAGTGCAAAAACGCTTCATAGTTTGGAGGCAGCGAGGGCGGAACTGATACCCTCCATAGTGATCCTGCTGCAGAAGCTGTGGCGCGGCACAGTCGCCAGGATGCGCTACCGAAAGATGAAGGCAGCACTCCTCATATTCAACGCTTGGAAGTGAGTTTTTTCATTGTCGCACAGAGAACTCCAACATTAATATTACAGCGAGCTAAAATGAATTGCGATCCTGAAGTTCGTACAAGTCATTCCATATAACACAATTTCACTTTAACTATTAACTAAGGTAAGCTAAGAATGTTGCGCTCTCGCTCTGATGCTATATGGATACGCATGCCATCTCTTTCGCACTACATACTATTAACAGCTATGAATTTTGACACTTGGCTGGATTTGCACAAATTCAGAGATATAACTTCAGATTTCACTCGAGTTGCATCTAAGTTCTAACAAGAATGTTGAAGGTCTTGCAAAGTAAAGTGTAGTAAATGTAAAGATTCATAAATGTCAAACAAAAAGGGGGAAAACAGTTAAAAGAACTCTGATCCATATTGATCAGAACGTGATAACCGGGATAACTTTAGTTTGTTCCAACTTGTCATGTAATGAGAAGTTTGGTTAAATCAATAAAAACTAATAATAATTAAGAAGTATCAATTATTTGCTACGGTCTGGGTATCTGAGATCGGCCTCAGAGATGTCTGTTACACAAGTATATTTTGTATAGTTTGAGGATGAACAATGTTTGTTTGTCTATCGATTTTTATTTGTATATATAAAAACTCGGGATTCGTATGTTAGTCACTGAATTACAAAGGTAGTTATGGGTTGATTTTAAACTCTTCCCATTATGTTGCATTTTTAGGAGTGTTCTTTATATATTTTTTGTAACGAAATTTCCACTGAAACAGGCAATTCTAAGCATATTTAAGGAAGAAACAAAAAAAAAAATTATTTGTTAGGAAAGCGATACAATGATACAGAAATACATCTATATTTTTTATGATAACATTATATTATATTACGAGGTTTAGGTAAAACAATTTGAAAATACAAGACTACCACAATTAATTGATGTTTGAATATATGTGGTTTCGTCGTGCAGACGGTACCGCTGCCGCCGCTACATATGCGAGATCCAGAAGGAGCTGGAGCGCAACCGCGGCCTGGTCAAGCAGTGGCCGGCGCCGCCCAGGAGGGTGAACTACGCCCTCATCCAGGGGGCGTACCGGCGCTGGAGGGCCTTCCTCACCCTCAAGCCCATCCCCCGGGAGCAGTGGCCGCAGCTCAAGATGAAGATCTGCGCCGCCAGCGCCCTCCGGCGGCGAAGGGCGGAGTGGGGCGCCGGCAGGCTCTGGAGGGGGGACTACTTGGCCGACAACAAATATAATCCCAAGGCTGGTGAGTTTTCTATAATGTATTGGAAATATCATGTTTACACTCTATAGAGATTTTTGTGAAACGAAAGAAACATTTAGTTTATGTTATACAAGAATTTTGGTTTGAGCTCAAACTGGGTTGATAATTGTATATTTACTCCTAAACTCTAGGTGTGTATGGATATTTAATATATAAAGTTGAAAAGTTTGTTTGTTTGAACGCACTTATCTCAGGAAGGTCTAATTTGAAAAATTCTTTCAATGTTAGATGCCAATTTAACGAGGAAGGTTAAAGGCTATAATTATATCATTATGCTCAGACCAATAGGAGCGGAGCACTAATGAAGAATGTTTCAAAATCGGGGGGGTTTTTTCATCTTACTTTTTTTTTAACTATTCCACAATCGCAGGCAGAAGCTAGTGTAATGAAAAATATTCACTTGCTCCTGAAAATTAGTAAAAACTAAGGATTTTCACTTCCTTTTTATTTATATGTATTTTTGTTGATATCATCGTGTATAGGGGAGGCATTTTAATATATCTGTGAAATATATTTTGTGGTCTGGCAGCGGTGTACCAATCGCAGATGGCCAGCCTGCAGAAGTCGCACCAGATCTCGAGGCCGCTGTTCTCGTGCAAAGTGCACAAGTTCAACCGGTTCAACAAGATGGCGGAGCGCTGCCTGCTCGTAACAGAGTCCGCCCTCCTCAAGCTGGACGCCAACACCTTCAAGCCCCTGAAGAAGCCCACGCCCATCACGGACGTGAGTCAATTTTCGACTCAACTTTCAAAAGATTTTACTCAATCAAAAATTTAAAAAATATATTCAAATAAGTTCCACACCAAAAAGACGTGATAGCTTAGCGACTAGCGCATGCATCCTAAACCCGGAGGATGCGGGTTCGAATCCTAGCCGGAACACATGCAGTACAGAGGTAGCTTTCTGACCTAATGTGGATATTGCTACAATTACCACGTCCTAACAACGGTGAAGGAAATTATCGTGATGCAATCTGCACATCGAGATAATCGATGTGTGAAACCTAGGAAGCCGCTTTAGACAAGCGTGACGGGTATACTGTCCGCTCCCCGACAACCCAACAAATAAAGATTTTCATTTCATTTCCTGGGAGTTATCTAAAAGTAGGGGAATTATCTAAAAGTTATTTCTAATAAATCCAAAATATATAAATGTTATATCTTTCGTATCCTCTCGTCTTTAGACGAGGAGCCTTGTCCCCTTCATTCTTCAAAATCAACTGACATTTCGTAAGTCAAGTCAATGTCAAAATCAACTGACATTTCGTAAGTCAAGTTAATGTCAAAATCAACTGACATTTTAATATGTCAAGTGAAAAGATATTCTAGGCGTGATAATTACCAGTTTAGATAAACCCATATCGAACATTACTTAAGGGATTTTTCACAATTATATCTTCAATATTGAACATGTGCAGGAAACAGCGACATATGTATAATGCGAAAGTTTGCAGAAAATCGTAATAAAATTGATCGCGTAAAGTATTATAAGATACTCGTTCCGAAATTGTACTAGGTAACCCCTCGATCGCAGTTGAAACTCAATTAATTCAATATCGATGGACAGACTTTACATATTTGTAAAATAAACATGGTACTCTAGTAACATGCCTATTACTCCTTAGAATTTTTAACTTGTTATTGGTTCCAAGAATGTGCATGAAATGCAAACAATAGAAAGGAAGGATTTATGACGTCTTTCCGGGAGGCACAACAGGAGAAATAAAACACCTGCAAAGGATTAGTATCGGTTCGCAATATTAATTTAATTTTAGCCTAATATTGTAAAAAATAAATGATCATCTAAGAATGTGTCCTGTGATTGTGGGTGCAGATCGGCGCAGTGAGGATCATGAGCAGCGACGTCCAGCTGGTGGTGGTGAGCGTCCCGTCGGCCAAGAACGACCTGGTGGTGGGGCTGGTGGCCCCCCAGGCCGCCGCGCCGGGCCCCAACGACCTGGTCGGCGAGCTGGTCGGAGTCCTGGCCAACAGGTTCCACATGTGAGTATGCGTAAACTACATAAAGAAAATATTACCAGATTATCTCGAAAGTGAGGGAAAAAATATATAGTCAAATAATTTTTTCTTAAGGTTTCGCAACTTGTGTACAAAGTAAAACTACGTTTAAACGGTTTTAAGCGCGTTAATTTATTTGATTTATATTATTCCGACGTTTCGGCCACTTTTCAGTAGCCGTGATCACGAAAGTCTAACATGTCAAAGCGCTCTCGGGAAAATTCCCGCGAGATTCCCGGGATAAAAAAATATGAAACATTTTATTGCATTAAACTTGCTATCGATTAGTAAAAAAAATCGCATTGAAATTCGATTTTTTTTAATCTGGCCTTTTTAAATAATTCCCAGCAAAAATCCCGCGGGATTTCCGGGATAAAAAGAAGCGCAGATTTTAAGTCTTAAGAATTTACTGTCGATTACCAAAAATCGCATCGCAATCGCCCCAACAGTTTTTATGTGAATCCCCAACACACAGACAAGAAATCTAAAAAAAAAGCATCGTGTTCTTCATAGTTTCTTCTTATTTCTTTCTTTCTATATATAAAATTCTCGTGTCACAATGGCCGTTCCCATACTCCTCTAAAACGGCTTGACCGATTCTCATGAAATTTTGTGTGCAGTGTGTGTCTGGTCTGAGAATCGGACAACATCTATTTTTCATCCCCTTAAATGCATAAAAGGGTAGTCCACTCCTAAATATTTTTTTTAAAGTTTTAGATATGTTTTTATTTTTTAATGATATAGCATTAAAAAATACATACAACCCTAAATTTTTAACCCTCTACGATCAACCTTATTTTGTAATAGCGATATTAGTATTTTTATAATTTTCTACTGGGATGATTCAGATTTTAATTTAAACCAGGTAGATGGCGCTGCAATCGGGTACCAGAATTTATATGTTTTTTTTGTTGTTGTTGTATGTGTTGAAGTTTGTCCCGGAATGGTTTAAATGAACGGTTTGACCCAGTAGGTGGCGCCGCGATACTACCACTCCTAAAAGGTGGGCCTGATTTGGATGAACCAACCCGGTTTTTAACTATTGACCTTGTTATGTTCAGGTTGACGAGTTCGGAGTTGAGCGTGGAGGTGGAGAGCGGGGTGACCACGCGCTGCACGCTCGGCGGCAAGACGCGCGCGCTGCAGCTGCCCTCCACGCCCCCCTCCACCCCCTCCGCCCCCGCCCCCGCCGCGCCCTTCACGCACGCGCACAACGTCATCACCTACCACCCCGCCTCGGCGAGGGCGTGAGCCCGTTCATTCACTCACTCATTCGTTCATTCGTTCGTTCGTGCTATACACTGAAATGGAGGTAGTTTCGAGCGAAGTTAGTCTGTAACGGCTAATGCGTGCGAGCTACATTTATCGTGTCGTGAGTATTTCAACAATCTGGATATAATATCAAAGGATGTCTTAATAATTAACTCACAGATGGAAAACCACCATTCATTCATTCAGTGTAGCATTCGTTCATTGGGTGAGGTTATATCGTAATGACAGTCTACAAGTAAGGAAACGTAACAAAAGTTGGCGCTTTTGAACTTTAAAATTATTTTTTTTATTAAAACTGAAATCTTTTTTTCTAATTACAGTCACCAAAATGACATTTTGCAAATGTCAAACTTACCGTAATAAGTTTCTTTTCAGTTTTATGATTGAATCGTAGAGGTCGTTACTTACGGATTATAATTCTTGATACTTTGCTTCATTAGTACTGTTAAGATTAGATAGTGTCTACAAAAATTTCCAAATTACACAAGTAAACTGACACAACGTAGAAAATTATTTGCCTTTAATGGTTGAATGTATATTTGAAATAATATTGAGCTAAAAAATTAAACTGAGAGAATTACGGTATTAAAATATTATGATATTGTTATTTGCTAAAAAAAAATATGCCATAAGTAATATAACATCCAGATCGTTGTCGTTGTTAAATGCATTTTAGTGTTTAACACGAATTTTATATAATAAATAATAATTATTTTTGGAAAAAAATCCCCAATCTGGATACCCTGATTGTGTGTGTAATACATATTGCCATTATTTTTCGTCAATTTTTTTTTGAGTACGATTTTTTTTAATTACAAATGATAATTGTACTGTAAAGAAGAAAACCACAAGCAGCAACGCCCACTAAATAACAAATAACGTAACTTTGAACAGCTCCCAAAAGATACGTAACTAACTGGCGCCATGGCCCATCCCTATATCCTTTCCTAACGGCTTATTATTTAAAACACTTTGAAGGCCAATAATTAAAATTTTGACAGAATCGGTTAAAAAAACATAATAATAAATATAAATAATAGTCAAAAACCGTGAGAAATATTACGCGTGGCGCCATCTAGTTGTGTGGGATTTCGTAGGAGCTGTAGACTTTAAATTTTTATTGGAGGAATGGAGGTTATAGGAGTTTACTCCTACCTACCCCTACCTTATGGGAGTTTACTCCTTAAAAATCTGATTTTATGAGGAGTGAAAGTAATACATACAGGCTCTTAAGTTTTAGTATACTATTTCGTACTTTAATGCAAACAAATGAAATGTAACATAATATCCATCAATGTAAGGTTACGGTTTTTGGAAATTAGGTCTTGTATCGATCGTACTTAAGGAGTAAACTCCAGTCGTGCTTCGGAGTTGACACATGAAGCGTTTTTTTTTTTCAATGGTCCGCAAAGGGTTGCCAATCATACTTTTTAGTAACGTATCGTACATTTTTACTAAATCTTTTTTATACTTTTGCATAAAAAATGAAGTATGTGAAAATACTGCAATTCCAACTCTGATGCGTAAAATGAAATACTTAATGGATAACTACTAAACTATTATCGATCCAGCTTTTACTGAAAGAGTTTATTCAGTAATGAATTTAAAATGGCGAGAAGAAAGGAAGAGGACATCTAAAAATGTAATGAAAAAATGAATTGTTTGTTTATTTAAATTTAATTGAAAGATTGTAAAGATAGTTTCCAAAATTTTAAAGACAATGGAAAGTTCTTAGTGTGTATTAGAAGCACAGAAAAATGGTATCTCCAAGAGAAGAAATAAAAAATATTTGAAAAATATTTTTTTTTCCAATTTTATTTTTCTCAAAAGTAGTTGGCAACCCTAGGTTCTCGACCCTTGGCACAATTCTATGGCCCTCTGAAGCCTAGTTTTCGTGTCTAGTTGGTATGAAAATCCGTCTACCACGGTGCCATCTATTTTTAATTAAGAGACGCCATAAATGCTGTTTGGGACTATATTTGGGGGCTTATATATATATAATTTTTTTAACAATTAAAAAGATAGAAAAAGACATCACATATAAATTATATTTTTTTATGATTTTATTTACCATTAATTGATTGTGATGAAGTAATTATAACATAATAATGCTAGTGTTTTTTTTCTTTGTTGTAATGTATTTTATATTCAGTGTCCGGAATTTGTTAGTGAAACAATAAATAAACAAAAATCTATGTGCATAAAACCCAATTAATTATTACTTAATTATTTGGCCTGAAATAATTGTGATGCGGCACTTGTTTAAATGTGATATAATGTATAATAAACGTACAAACAGTAATTTTTATTTTGTTAATGTATTTATTATAAGTTAGTATTTAAGGAATCGTCCAATATTTAAAATGATTTTAAATGATCACCAGTGGACTTAACTATGTTTCATCTGATACACTTAACTTCAAGAAGACTACACTTAGTTATTTTTCTGCAATAAAGTTCAGCAGACAGGCATACTGCCCACTTGATGGAAAGCGGTTACCATCGCCTATGGACATTTGCAACTACAAATGCGCTGCTGCTCTCTTAAGGGAGATGAACTAATGTCGAAATACAACACAAGGTTGTTATGGCGACATACTTTAGACCAGGGGTGGTAGCCATCCAGACGGGCAAACACCCTACCACCCTGGCTGTGGGTTGTTTTGTTACCTATTAAGACAGGCCGCCCGAACGCAGGAAATTGTATTCTTTCTCCGCTCGTGCATGGATAGAAACACACTTAGCATCTATATGTAATAAATTCACTCATAATTATAAAGAATTTTTATGAACACAAAATAAATATTATACTATCAGTTATTTTGACTATATCAATAACTCATTTCCGGGACTCGAACCTACGTATTTTAAACAAAGTAATAAATGAATCCTAATGTAAACATTTTCTTGAAATTAAGTGTATTGATTATGTATTAGAAGTAACTGGAAGATTTACGGCACGACTTCCACTTCGCAAAATTCAATAAATTATGAACGTTAATAATTATTGATTTATATGGTTGACCAAACACAGTAACTATAATTATTTCAACGAATAGCGTTATATATTATACTAGCCGTTATGTATATAGTTGTTTAAGTTATTTTCGAGTGTGATTCTGAAGTGCCTTTATGTGGTGCCATGAGATTTTATTGTATTTAATAAAAAATTACATCCATTATTGTGTCTTATTAATTATAATAACGAATGATAATCCCTATTACAACATGAACTTATATCTTAAGTTAGCACTAAGCAAGTTCTCTAACATTTATTAAGCTTACAACACTATCTGGGGCCCAATTGTGTTTTGTTAAAATCGCCGGATACTATTGTCTCAATTGTAGCTTGCTTGATTTTGGTATTCTGTTAATTTTAACGGCGTACTCGTGGCAAGCTTTATTTTTAGAAATTTAATGATATTGAGAAAAATCGCGAAACAAATCTTTAGTTTTTTATTGAAAACAATATTTATTTCGGCAACGCCACTTCTGATAATGGTAATACCATTTTCTTTTATTACTCTGCCGCGACGATGTCAAGAAATTGTTATAAAGATTTAAATAAAGACTTGGGGCCCTTGCTTTTGAGCTACATCCTACAATCGTGTAGGAATGCTCTTTTACTGGGGTCATAATGGTTCTTATAAAAAAGCTAAGTCTAGATTGAACGTTGGAACGTGCTCCCTAAAAAAATTAGTTGGGTCAAAATATTTTGGGAGTAGGTGCAAAATTTTGGTCTCTTACATGTAAAAAATCGAGCCAAGTACTAAAATGTACATTTTAGTGCTTGACTAATAATGTCTAAAATCTGCATCTTATGGACTTTTGGCATAATAAATTCAGCAAATTGGGGATATTTCCAAAACTCAACCCGGAGACCCTGTACAAAAATAAGCATAACAGTTTCATTTTAACGCCAATAATCGACCATTTCGACACTAATGCAATAGTGGAACTTCTCGCCGAAATTTTTCCCCTACGCTATGGCATGGGGTTATTTAATGTCGTAAATATACCTAATTATCTGCACCACCTACATCGCTAGATTAGGTTAAATTATTCCTTAATTAAGGTTGCCTGGAAGATACTGTTTTAAGCGATAAGGCCGCCTATTGTTTCTACCATGACAATATTGTAATTGTGTATTTTTGGTGAGCAATAAAGTGCTACCTATCCATCCAAATTATTTTCGATTAGTACAAAATTGAAGTGGTATTAGGAAAGTGTAATAAAACCATAGTATCGAAATATCAACAACTTTAATGATTGAATATATACAAGAACAATATGGATACACGTGAAAACAAATACCCTCCGATGAGAGACTTACGACAAGTCGAACGTACATTACAATCCGCCGACTTCACAACTAGGGCGTCTAATTATGGCATCCTCTTTCTAGAGCTGTTTTTCACTTAATGTTTGCTTAATTCATCGTACAGAGAAGTTCATTGAGAGTTAAACCGACACCAAACAGAAATACACGAAAGGAAAAGTTCAGTTTGTAGTCTTGTAACACCGTTGGTATAAATGACATTTGAGCGAACAATCGAATGGGACCTTGTCAAAGTATGCCAATAAGTTTTGTATGTAGTGGAATACTTACAAGCCAATAGATGACGCTGTGCAATAATTGAAGTCGCAAACGATTCCAGAAACGTAGAAACATAATATATACAAATTTCCAATAGTGACATACGGGTAGCGATGGGCG